>CANSGD010001046.1:0-600000 GCA_947645195.1 Patellifolia procumbens
CCGTTAAATCTAATCAAGTTTTTCAGTATTAGTGGTTTTTGTTGATGATTATTCACGTTTTTCTTGGCTTTATCCATTTAAACTGAAATCTGATGTCTTTTCGACTTTCATCGCTTTTCAAAAACTTGTTGAGAACTTGTTTAATTCAAAATTAAATTTTTCCAAAGTGATGGTGGACGTGAATTTGATAACACTCCTTTACTACAACATTTCTGTGATTCGGGAATTTATTTTCGAAAGTCTTGTGCTCGGACTCAAGCGCAGAATGGTGTTGCAGAAAGGAAACATCGAACCATTATCGAGATGGCCCGCACTATGCTTGTTCAATCTGAGTTGCCACCTCGATATTGGTCGATGCGTTATACGGCGGTTTATAAGATAAACCGTCTTCCCAGTTCGGCGTGTACGGGGTTCATCCCCATTTGCTAAACTTTTTCATCGTCCCCCTCTTATGAGTTTTTGAAATGTTTTGGTTGTGCCTGTTTTCCGTTGTTTTTAGATCCTAAAATCAATAAATTACAAGCTAAGTCGATTCAATGCGTTTTTATTGGCTATGCTTCAAATTATAAGGGTTATCGATGTCTTGATCCTCTTCTGGCAAAGTTTATACAAGTCGTCATGTGTTGTTTAGTGAACGTAAATTTCTCTATCGTTCTCTTGTGTCTAGCACACCCATTGGTTCGTCTATGACTGAGTCTCTTGACCCCCTAGGCTGGTTCCCGAGTCTTCCTTTGTCTAGTGACCCATCCGCCGAGCCCGCAGCACCACGGGAGCACGTGCAGCAACCCGCTGCCTGCCCATTGGGTGCATGCACGCCCGAGGGTGACCCACATCCCAGCAGCCCTGCTGCCTGCCCGCAGGTGCGCCCAGCGCCCGCAGCCAGCCCCAACCCTCCCTCACAATCTGCTGCCTGCTCGCAGACTTGCCCCGCGCCCGCGGGATCTCCCCTTCCCCACAAGCAGCTGCTCGCCAGCCCGCAGCACCATCCCGCGCCCGCGGGATCTTCCCCACCCTCGCCTTTTACTCCTCCCCAAGCCGCCCCACATGAGTCATCTTCGTCTCCTATCGTCCCTCCCCCTAGGCGTCCTAGGAAGTCGTCTAGGTGTGTCGATCCTACTAATATTCATACCATGACCACGCGTCTCAAAGACAGAATCATTTCAACTAGGAATTTCTTAGATCTAAAAACCGATGTTGTTGAGTCTGAACCGTCTAATTTTAAGCAAGCGTCTAAAGATTCACGTTGGCAACAAGCCATGCGTGATGAGTATGAAGCATTAATTAAGAATGATACATGGGAACTTGTGGCTCGCAACAACAATAGAAACGCTCTTGGGTTGTAAGTGGGTGTATAAGATTAAATATAATTCTGACGGTTCTGTGGAGCGGTTTAAGGTCAGGCTTGTTGTTTTTGGTAATCATCAGCAGGCAGGTATTGACTACTTTGAAACCTTTAGTCCTGTAATTAAGCCTACTACTGTTCGCTTAGTTCTTACTCTTGCTGCTACTTTTAAATGGCCTATTCGTCAACTCGATGTCAAAAATGCTTTCCTTCATGGTTTCCTCAATGAGGAAGTCTATATGCGTCAGCCTCCTGGTTTTGAACACCCTTCTCAACCACATTATGTCTGTCGGTTACGAAAATCCATTTATGGTTTGAAGCAAGCTCCTCGAGCTTGGCTCTCTCGTTTCAGCAATTTTCTTCTCTCTATTGGTTTCAAGTGCAGCAGTTATGACACCTCTATGTTCACTCTCAAACACAGTAGTCATATTATCATTCTCTTGCTATATGTTGATGATATTGTGCTTACAGGTAGTAGTTCCTCTTTGCTTCAGAAATTTATCAGTGTTCTCTCTGCTCAATTTGCTTATGAAGGATTTGGGTGATTTGCATTATTTCTTAGGCATTCAGGTTTTACGTACTCCTCAGGGTTTGCTTTTGTCTCAACACAAATATGTAGTTGATCTTCTTCAGAAATTTCATCTTCATATTGTCAAACCCGTACGTACTCCCTGTTGTCTCTCGTGTCACTCTTTCTCTTTTAGATGGTGACCTTCTTGCTGATCCCACAGATTATCGTAGTATGGTTGGTGCTTTGCAATATTTGACTATGACTCGTCCTGATATTGCCTATGCTGTTAATTCGGTCTCTCAATTTATGCATGCGCCTCGTACTACTCACCTTTATGCTGTGAAAAGAATTTTCAGGTATCTGCAGGGCACTTCTGATTATGGGCTATTTCTTCATAGTACTGGCTCTCCCACTGTGGTTGTTGCCTATTCTGACGCTGATTGGGCCGGGTGTCCTGACACTCGGAGTTCTACTACTGGCTATGCTGTCTTCCTAGGGAAGAATTTGATCTCCTGGCGTTCTAAGAAGCAACCTACTGTTTCGAAGTCTTCTACTGAAGATGAGTATCGTGTTGTTGCCTACACTGCGGCTGAAACAATTTGGATTCGTCAATTGTTAGCTGATTTAGGGTATTTTCATCGCCGGCCTACCATTCTCTATTGTGACAATGTTTCTGCTATGTATCTTACTGCCAATCCTGTTCATCATGATCGTAGTAAGCATATTGATGTTGATTATCATTTTGTTCGTGAGATGGTTGCCAAAGGTGGACTTCAGGTCAAGCACGTTCCGACACAGTTGCAGGTTGCTGATATTTTTACTAAGGGTCTTTCTTCTGAGTTGTTTTGTAAACATCGTTCCAATCTATCCGTGATTCCTCCCCGTAAAGATTGAGGGGGTGTATTAGGGTAATTTGGTAATTAGACTCTTATTAGGGTTTTGTAAAGATATTTTATCTCCCTATATATATAACATGCCAGGCAACCTAAACAGGTAGCCAATCATTATTCTCAATACTTGCACAGAACACATGTGAAGGAGTACTAGAGATTATTTCTTTGATAATAGAGTTGGCTATTTTTGTGGCATAGATCATACAAGTTCGTGAAGAAGGTTGGACAAGTGGAACGAGGGGGAGCAGCTTGATCGAAATTCGGGAAAAAGAAGAGTAGCCCCCTTAAAACCTGGCAAAGTAATTATCAATAAAGAATTAGTTATTACATAATTCAATATACTTTGAAAAGTTCAAAAGTGTGTCAAAATTCTCAATTTCACGATAGTAAATAATTTTTTCCATCGTATAAACCTAATAATAAAAAGTATATTCTGATACATACAATAATTGGATCATGTTAAGATCAGATAATATAACTTTAATAAACAAGGGTAAAGACCAAGGGTGATAATTTTATAAATTAAGATACGGTTAAAAAATACAATTGATTTCAGCCGTTTGAAAACGGAACTGGACCTAAGTTGTGTGAACTTAATCAACTGGATTAAACTAAAATCACATAGGGAAAAAAATGAGAGAGGAAACTGAACGAAATTAAACTAAACCAAACTACACTTAAAATGTACTCAGTCTAAAAGAACATACCTTATTATCTCTATTCTATAAATGAAGAAGGGGCACACACCAAAAATAAGAAAACTAAAAACAAATAAAATAAATCGAGGAAGTTAAATCTCAATTAAGTTTTATTTTCAATCTTAAACGTTCGTATTACAATTGTCTTGTTTTTTCTCTCACACTCCCTCTCCCTTTCTTGCTCTAAATAATTTCTTCCATCAATCTTTGGCAAGATTTTTTTGTCTTTTTTGGCGTTTTTTTTTTAACTCGTTGTTGCTAATTTACTCTCTAATATTCCCTCCGTTTTCTTTTGATGTTCCCATTTGGAATATGGGGGAAAACCAATGCAGATAGAATCACAAGGAAATATTGTGCTTATTTTAATATTTTTCATGTACCTTTTGTCCTTATTGCTTTAAAGTGGGGACCATTAAAAGTACAAATTAGTAAAAGGTAGGTAAATATTTAGATATTCAAGGGTAAAATGGAGATAAAAATGTATATAAATGGAAAAGATTCAATATGGGAACAACTTTTATAAACGGCCTAAAACGAAAAATGGGAACATCAAAAGGGAACGGAGGGAGTATTTATTACTCTTTTATGTATTTTTTAAATTGTTTTACTATCTAAATTCTTTTAAGATTACAATTACACCCTCTAAAAAAACTAAAACTTAACGATTATTTATTAAAAATATGAAAATATGTTTGTAATTTCTCCTATATCCTTACATATTACTATTTCACACGCAACATACATCATGTATAAGGCTACTATTATTAGATTGCTAGACCATAGTCATCTAATTAGTTGTGTGATGGAGCATCAATATTCGGGTCAAGTATCCGTATTTTGAATATTGCTATTCTAGATTGTTCACATCTTTGTGATGTGGGCCCGAGAATTTTAGATGAATGTCACTCATGTATTAGGAATACTATTACTAAATCCCTAGTCATACATGAAACATGATATATTGATAAATGTATACAACTATTATCATGCACTCGGGTGCACCGTGGGCATGGTGCACCCGGAGACAGATAACAGTTGTTAAATAGACTTTGTGCGTGAAATTGGCAACAAATGAAGGTAGCTCAGCTGGTCAGCATTATGCGCCCAAGAGGTTGGGCTTTACATTAGGTCGCGGGTTCGACTCCCCATTTCTACCAATTGTCTTTTTTTATTTTTTCTTTTTTTCTTTTTTTCTTTTTCATTCTCTAACTTGCATTTATTTATTTATTAATTATATTCTTCTTCTTTTGCATTCTCTAACTTTCATTTGTCTTTTTTATTTATTTGTTATATTCTTCTTTTTTTCAATTCTCTAACTTTCATTTGTCTTTTTTATTTATTTATTATATTCTTCATTTCTTTTCCGTTCGCTAACTTTCATTTGTCTTTCTTTTTCTTAATATATTCTTTTTTTTCTTTTTCATTGTCTAATTTTCATTTGTCTTACTTTTTTCTTATTATGTTACTTAATGAAAAAAGATCTTTAAATAAGTAAAAAAACTCTTAGAATTTTGTTCATTTAATGAAGTTATTAACAATACCTCTAAATATTTGTAAAATGAGCAAAGATAATTTAAATGAGTAAAACGTCCTTATAATGAGCAAACGGTGTCTTTTTTTTCTTATTATATCATCATTCAAAAAGTATTTCATATTATTATTTTCTTATTTTCTTTTCCAATCTCTAACTTTTCCTTTTTTTTATTTGAATGTGGAGAAATAAAAACTAGAAAAAAAATGAGACACCCATTGAAAAAATAATAAAATGAACAATATAGCTTTGAAATGAGTAAGTATGTTACTTAATACAAAAAGGTACTTAAATGAGCAAAAAACTTTGAGAATTTTGCTCATTTAATGAAATTATTAACAATACCACTGAGTATTCATGAAATGAGCAATATAAAATCAAAAGAGTAAAACGTCCTTATATGATAAGCAAACATAAAATTGCTCATTTGTTGATTACTAAATAACTTAATGAGTACAAACCAAATGTAAATGATAAGATGAGCAACAAAAAAGCACGTACCATATGACATGTAAATTAAGTAAACGAGTAATGTAGCTTTGAAATAAACCATTATATTAATAAACCTAAGGTTTTATGCATACTGGGTTCAATAAATTAATGAAATGATGAGCAATATAGCTTTAAAATGCGTAAATATATGGGTACTAGAATGTAAAAAGCACGTAAATAAGCAATATAACTTTCAAATGAGCATATTATTATTTATCAATAAGTAAACATGAGTATATGTATATCATTAGAATGAGAAATACATATTTCTAATGAGAAATGTATCTTAAAATAAGCAAATAAATATTTTCTAATATGTTAAAATAAAGACTAAGTAGAGTAATAGAAGATAATAAAAGTAAAAGAGCAAGCAATATATAATAAATATGCTCATTTACAAAATGAGTCGTTCTATTTTACTCATTTGATCAAATGAGCAGTTTCATTTTACTCATTTGATCAAATGAGCAGTTTTATTTTACTGATTTGATCAAATGAGCAATTTTAGTTTACTCATTTGATCGAATGAGCAGTTTTATTTTACTCATTTGATCAAATGAACAATCTTTTTTACACAGGAAGATCAGTAAACATTTTGATCTTGAGTGAGGTAATAAATTTGCTCATTCACAAAATTGAGCTGTTACTATGACTTAAATTTTTCTTATTATATTCTTATTTTCTTTTTCACTCTCTAACTTCTTCCAATTCTTTTTTCAATGTGGAGAAATAAAAACTAAACAAACGATAAGATACCCATTGAAAAATTAATGAAATAAGAAATATAGCTTTGAAATGAGTTAATATGTTACTTAGTGCAAAAAAGTCCTTAAATGAGCAAAAAAACTCTTAGAATATTGCTCATTTAATGAAATTATGAAAAATACCACTGAATATTTATGGAGCAAAAATAATTTAAATGAGTAAAACATCCTTCTAATGAGCAAACATTGTCTTATTTTACGGTGTAGAATATATAATTATTTTAAATTCACTTTAATTTTTAAGCTTCCAATATATCACTAGAATGAACAATACATAGTTCGAATGAGCGATGTATCTTAAATGAGCATATTAAATGTCTATTTCTAATGTCTAAAAATAAAAAATAAATAGTCAGAAAAAGAAGAAAATAAACAAAATTATTTTCTAATTTGTAGTAGCTTAACACTAGTACGTGGAAAATAAATAAATGAGTAATTTATCTTTTAAATGAGCAATTATATAATTCATTATTGATTATTAGTAAACATGTATATACTGTGTCACATTGACGAATATATTACTAAAATGAGCATTATATATTTCAAATGAGAAATATATCTTAAAATGAGAAAATATATTTTCTAATGTGTTCAAATAAATACCAAATAGAGTAATCAGTTATAATACAAGTAAATGAGCAATATTATTTTCGAATGAGCAAATAGATTATACTTGAACTTGAAAAATAACTAAATGAGCATTGTAACTTTCAAAAGAGCAATATAACTTTTAAATGAGCAATAATATATTTCTTTTAAAAAATATAGAAATAAAAAGAAGATTAATAAAAAATGAGTTGAAGGAGGAAAAAACAACAACAAAGAGTGATAGAGGTTGGATTCGAACCCACGACCTCTAACGCGGAGAGAGTATAGAGGCTCAACCACTGAGGTAGCTTCCATTTAATGATGTAAAATGGAAGAAAATAGTATTAGATCTGTTTTACTGAAGTTGGCGAAAATTACCATAATACCACCGGGTGCACCATGCGCATGATGCACCCGAGTGTACGGTGCATGATCTCATAAATGTATGGGGATGTCAAAAATAAATCACCAAAAAGTGGTCCGAGAGACCGAGACTCCGACAGGAGATCTATGCTATTGTGTGCTTCACGATTGATACTAAGCATGAGAGAACCCCTCCTTTATTTAGGAACTCTTTTTTAGTTCTCTTTTGGCATTTATGGTGTCATATAATACTCCCTTCATGAAGTGGGGTCTTGAGTTATAAAGTTTTTTTATGGTACGAAAAGAAAAATGTCTTAAATAAGTTAAAGGAAAATCACAAAGTCGTATGTGAGGCCCGTCACATTATCATTAACTAATAGTATAGCGTGTCTATTTACTAACCTATATTACTTTTTCACTCTTCATACTCATCTAAAACTATCGGCAATCCTTTTCCCTAATAGACAGTAACCCCCTCCTCCAAAATAACCAGTAACCCGTTTAAGAAGTCCGTAACCCCTTTCCAAAGAGTTAGTAACCCCTAAAACAGTAAGTAACCCCCAAACAATGAATATCCCCTTTAAATCAATTAGTAACCCCCTAAATAGTCAATAACCCCAAAAACTTGGTAACTCACTAGAATAATTGGTAACCCTTTCTAAAATAGTCATTTTGTGCGCATTATACGGTTTGTTAATCGTGCGCCAAGCTGCACGAAAGACTTACTAAATGAAAATTTGTCAAAAATCACTACAAACTTTACATTTTTTTGAAAAAAAAGTCGTGATTTACTTTTTTTCATTTAACTAAAGTATAACTTTGCAAAATTTTATGAAGCACCACTCTAATTTTGCAAAAATTTGTGAAGTACCACCTTTTAACGAAAAATGTTAAGTTTTCTGTTTTCTAGGCCCACTTACTCATCTTCCCTCTTTTACTTTTCTCCACAGTTAAACACCACCTCCTTTCTTCCTCACCAGTCACCACCACCTTCAATATCCAAAGCAACCCACCTGCACATAAAAATTGGGTTTATAATACCAAATTTGGGAGTTTTTTTTATTTGAGGTTAGATTTTTCAAATTTGGTTGCGAAATTTCGAAGGGAAGTGGTGGCCGGTTAGTGGCGAAATTTTGAATGGTGGTGGTGGTGGTGGTGGTTAGTTGGTGACGATTTAAGAGTTTGAAGGTTTGAAGGTAGATGGTGATTGGTGGTGAAATCATGAAGGTGGGTGGTGGTGGCTGTGGCGAAATATTGAAGAGTAGTGGTGGTGAATTTAGGGGTTAGGGTTTTGAAGGTAGAGGTAGCGGGTGGTGAATTTATTAGGGGTTACGGTTTTTGAAGGTAGAGGTGGTGGCTGTTGGGTGGTGATTGGTGAGTGGTGGAGAGGATTTAGAGTGAGGTTAGTGGTGGGCCTGGTGGCAATGGGTAGTGGCAGTTGGGATGGTGGTGGTAATAAAGATGAAAGATGGTGAGTAGGTCCCATCAAACGGAAAAGTTAACATTTTTCGTTAAAATGTGGTGTTTTACAAAATTTTGCAACGTTAGAGTGGCGCTTTAAATTTTTTGAAAAGTTATAGTAGTTAGAAAATTTTTAAAAAAGTTAATAGTGATTTTTGCAAAAAGTGTAAAATTTGTAGTGGTTCCTCGTAAATTTTTGTAAGTCAAATTATAGGAGTACAAATTAAAGTATCATCAAAAATAGTCCTCTTGACAAATAGCTAGGCTACAAATCATGATATACACATAAATTTATAAGATACTTCATAATTGAACTCACAACCTTAAGTACATTTGGACTTTTGGAGTGGGCTTTTACTACTGCGCCACCAATAGCACAACTAATGCTTAACAAAATCACAAGTATAAGAGAAAAATCACGTTCATAATCAATTTTTTTAAAAAAACATCATTACTCACTTTCAATTATTTCAATCTCTTATAAGTTAAGTATCTCTTAAGACGCTTTATTCAGTTGTGCATATAGATTTTCAATTAGATGAAAATGAATTAAAATAAGCTAAGATATTCCGGTGGATAGGGGCTAAGATTCATCCATTATTTTGAAGTCTCTTTAAAGTCCGTACTCTTAATTCATTATAAAAAAGTTTGTTGCCATAGTAAATAAAATAATATTATTGTTGATTTTTTGTGGAATGAGAATTTGGAGCATTTGAAATTCATAGGAATAAACCATTGATGAAATATTTCTAAAGCGAAAATTCATATCTTGATAAGTTTTTTACATGCTTAAAAGCAATGCAAATGTATTGGGTGAGAGTCTGATACTCTTTAAAAGTGTTAGTAGGGTATTGAGTAAGATTGTCTCATCCTTTAGCCCAAGACCGCCTGAAAAGAGAACATACGATTATAATTTTAAAGGTCTATTGTATTCAATAGTTAGCACTTAACAATTATTCATGTTTCGAGTCAAATCCTATCGACAAGTTCTAATTGTATTTGCCTAAAAATACGTTGATGAAGAATGACAGAGTGACTCTAAGGGTTGACAACCTTCATGAGAGAGATAGAAATGATAAAAATAATAATTTCAATGATGTTTTCACTCTTCAAATATTTGTAACTACTGTCATTTTTATTTAGAAAATGCTATATGTAACCTTAGAGTCATGTATAAACATTTAATACTTTCCTAAAATAGTAAAAATTAATAATAGCTAATACCAATTAACGCGTGAATTGCCAATAAATATTCAAAGTCATACTATTTTGAGTTAAATAGTTATTGCTTATTACGTATAACAAAATCATTTTTAATTTTTATCCTCTTATAAGTCATAAGTATTGTCAATTTTAAAGGCATCCAAACATTTTCCTACATTGATTTCCTACCTATGTAAGTTGGTTAAGGGGGGTTTGTTAGAGAAAACACTAGAATCTTTCTAGTGGTGTATAGGTGAGCGACATTTATTGTAGCTTGGTTCTCCCTTAGGTTGGTTAATTATATTTATAGGCAAATAATTTGGTTATTGGCCTATTGGGGCCCATATATGATATACTTTGTACTATGTAGGATAAATGGGTTGGTCTCTTTGTTGACTCATTTTCTCCTTTTAGATTACTTCCTTTGCCATTGGGCTTTGCACGGGCACCTATAAAGGGAATAACTTGGGTGTTCATTTAGGCACCCCCAAACAATTTCCATTCAAATGTGATTTTTTTCTAAGAATGTGAGTAAAAGAAAATTATAAAAAAGATCACCTTTGTAATTTCACATAAAGATTAAATCTTATACAGTAACATGATTACATACTTAACATTTGTGCTAACAAGGTCATGAAAAGGAAATCCGAAGTTAAGGAGTTTGTCTAGTCATAGTCATATGACTCATATCCATTTTATCGTCTTGTATTTTTTGAGTTTCTCTGTAAACCTGGCAAATTGTTCGATCAGTGCACTTTTTGTTGAGCACGTGTATTTCAACAATGGATGAATATTTCAATAAAGAGTGTAAGCCCCCATTGACAATGACAATGAGACCAAATTGTCATTTTCAACTTTAAGATTGGAGAATCAGGAACTAAGAGTAAATAAAAGACTATTTTACAAAGTCGTGACTTTAGCAATCATTGTAGTAGCTTTACCCAAGTTATAAGCTCGAATGAAGGGACCAAACGAGTCTCGGAAAAGAAATAAATCAACACCTACAGGGTTCGATCTATTAGATAAACAAGGTTGAACCCTTATAAAATACTGTATGATAAAACAGCTCAACCAAAACTTCCCCAACTTATCTACATAACATCGACATCTAAATTTAATTATATCACAACCACACTCTGTAACGCGAGAAATATCAATAATGTAGACAAAATTTGATTCCAACTATTGAATAACACATTTATAAGACTTTAACTACCAAACATGGTTGCCCGCCCGTTCGGCCTCAGAGGTCAGATTATCCCTTGGTTCAGCTCTTCAGCACAGCTGGACGATGCGTCAAGTTGTCTTGCTGGGCAATTTGCTCCTCCAAGGAGATACAAGTGCTCAACCGGTGCACTCCTCTTCTCCCTCACGGACCATCTCCACACCATCATAATCATCATTCTAATCAGAAATAATGATTATACTTCCTCTGTTTTTTTTTTAAGTGCTACATTTCACTTTTCACACTTGTCGAGACACATTTCGTATGGTTTTTATCTTTAATTATGCATTTGTAAAAATTATGACAACAAGATATTAAAAATGTATACATCGAGACGAATCAAACAAGATCCAACAAGACTATATTTTTTCTTATACATAAATTGTAACAGCCAGTCAAACTATAATGGATGAATAGTAGCAAAGTCAATATGTAGCACTTAAAAAGAAACGGAGGAAGTATATTCGTATTTGAGCTTCTATTAAAGAAAATAGAGAAACAATAGTAATGAAGATGAGATTTTACTAGACTTTCACTTTACCAATTTAGGTCTATTCACTTCACATTAAAACAATACTTGGTAAAAGTAAGTTAGGGAAATAAGAGGATGTTGGGACTCTATGTCCATATTATTTTGATGATGATAAACACTTTTTATTATAACTTTTTGATGTGTGTAACAGAGTTCTAAGTGAAATGATGAGCATGGACTTCATGAAAGCTCAAGAAACAAAAGAAAAGAAGCTTAGGATTAGTTATATACTTCTTTTGTTATAATTAACTAACTATAACTACGTGCTATTTATAAAATGTGAATACAAGGTGACGAAGTATTTTCTTAAGAGTTAAGAAATAATGAGTCATGTTATATTCACATTTGAGGGGATTTGATTTTATTGTTTTTTGAAAAAGAAGCCAGAAAACGTTTTACAAAATATATATTGTTTGGGTATTTTGAAAAACGCTTAAAGTAAACAAAAGTTGTGTAAAACGTTATTGTGAAAAAGTGTTTTTGTTAGATAAAGGTGGAAGATAAAATCTTTAATCTTTAAGTAACAAAAATATTTTTTCACAATAAAAGATTTTATCAAAATGGGAATTTTCGGTTTCTTTAACAAAAAGATTTTTGATTTCAGTTTAATAGAACAAAATCAAAGATTTGGAAATCAGTTTTTAAAAGATAGATTTTTTATTTTTGGTAAGATATTATTCCTTTGGAATAAGATAAGTTTTATCAAGAAAGAAAAGATATTTACTTGGAGAAGAAGCAGAGGTAGTTACGTTATTTAAAGAAAATGATATGCCTACTGCTTCATTAAGCTTTTCACGTAAAACTTTCTCTGGCTTGTGAGTTCTCAAATTGAAAAACAAATCCCCTCATACCACAGAGTATAGCATTGTGCTATAGCTAGTTAAGTTGTTCATATTTATCCTCGTATCTGCTTATCTAAGAAGCACTTGTTAACGAGGCCTTTGAATACTTCTGTAATTTCATTAGCAACATTTAGAGTTAAGTGTTGGGGAGCACTACTAGGGTTAGTAGTGGGGGAAACTAGTTTGTTTCAAACGTTTAATATTTTGAGTTAAATATTAATAAGAGAATAGGTAGGGTGGACGTAGATCTCAGAGTTGGGATCGAGCCACGGTAAATCTGTGTGTCTTACTTATTATTTCCGCTGCTTAATTGTCTCAAAGTATTTGATTTAGTTTACGAGTGAAAAACGAGATTTACCATTCGTGGCACAGTGTTTGGCACAGTGCCATAAAGTTCGTTTTTGCGAAAATTCGATTTTAAATTAACCACTCAATTAAACACCCACTTCTTGAGTGTTCCCTTGCGTTACAACAGAGGAAATATTATTAAAAAATCAACAAAATCAATAGTAATAATTGCGATCATATAGGAACAATTTTCAATCAATTAAAATAACTTTGATTCGGTAAAATTTAGTTGAAGCAAACCGAGATCTCTACACTTCTAAACTTAAATTGATCAAGACTCTACAAAACTACTTTCAATTTAGTATAATAATTTTGATTTAATAAGAACAAATTTCAATCAATAAAGATATTTTCAATTCGATAAAATTTAGGCGAAGTAAATGCCAACACTTCTAAGTTTAAAATGATCGAAACTATATAAAACTATTTTCAATTCAACACGAACAAATTTTAATAAATAAAATTTTTTCAATTCGATAAATTTTAGATGAAGCAAATGGACACCTTTACACTTTTAAACTTAAATTGATCGAAACTCTATAAAAACTAATTTTCAATTCAGTGATAATAATTTCGATTTAATAAGAACAAATTTTAATCAACAAAAATATTTTCAATTAGGAACAAATTTTAATCAAAGACTATATATGTATGACCTTTGCCACAACCCACAAGGACCACAACTCTATAAAACTACTCAAACTATTGTGATTTGTGCCGTTCAAACAGTGCATATGAAACACAGGCGGAGCTAACGGGATTTGTCAATGCTGCACTGGACTCTGGAGACTGGAGGGTATGAATTGAGAGACACAAAATGAGGATGCGTTGAAAACTTAATTTTACTACTACAAGATCCGTACACAAGGAAGGACCAAGGAAATGTACATATATGTATACTTTGGTAACATTTAAAAGTAATACTATTATAATGTTACCAAAGTTTGTTTGAAATTGGGGACAGCTGTATATGCATGGACTATGGAGTAGCTATTGTCAGTATGTAGTAGTTGTATAGTGTATACATGTGGAACCAGATCCATTTTTATGCTAACTAAATACTCAATAATTATTCTATATGATATAAACTACTATAAGTGTAAAGTTGCACAAGTTTAGATCTGAGACATCTGACCAATGTGGAAGGTCATCCAAACAAAAGTTTTTTCAGTTAATAAGGAGGTATGTCATATTGTGAATGTTATGAGAGTTGCATTCTGCTTTGAATTGGAAGAGACTATTGAAACCAAATTGTGAAATCGTGTGCATAAATGCATAATCAAGATGTAGTACTCAAATTTCATTAGATTTTGCTAGTATTTGTATATGAGCCACTATGGCGGAATGAGAATCGACCCGAAAACCTCTCGGAATCGAGAGATGTGCTCTAACCAATCAATCTATCCCTCACTCTAGAATGAAGTTTGTTTATCTATCAGATAGACAATAATTGACAATATACATCTTTTAATAGCTTTGTCAACCAAATATATTAATTTTTTGTTAGTGACGTGCAGTTTCTAGTATTGTACAAATTTGTATACATAATGTATATCCACATTTAAATTGTAAGTTGTACAATTCTATATTTTAAATTCCGATTTAACAACTATGTGAGTCAGATCAAAACCTCCTACGAGTTATTTTCAACTGATTTAATTGGTAGACCTTTTTAGTATAAGGTAGGATAAAAGCCTCCTTACTCTAAAAGCGTGCTATATATTAGAGTTTGAATCCTAAAATACAAATCTTATTACGAGACTGCTTAAAAAAAGGTAGTGTTTCAAAGACAAGTTTAATTACAAAGAGAAGGGAGATGGAAATTTCTAGATTTATTAATTAAATCAGAGTAATTAAATGAGTTAGCTTTGTAAAGCAATAAGGAGACCTTTTCGACGAATATTCTATGAAAAGAATCATCGTGGTTGCCACAAATCACAACTACATGAGATGCTTAGATGCTTACCTACATACGTGTGCATCAATTTAAGTATATAGTTTATTCATTTAATTAATATTTTACTAGATTATCATATAGTAGTCCTACATACCTAGTAGTACCTACTACCCAAATCAAATTATTTTGGGTAATAATTTGTCATTTTTAAGGGACAATTTAGATTTATTGAAAATAACTGAACTGAACTTAACTTAACTTAACTGAACTGAATTGATTGGCGTTGGACTGAACTGAACTGCACTGAACTGAATTGAAGTAAATTAAATTTAATAAATATATAAATAATATTTAAACAATAATAATCTGAATATTAAATAATAATTATACTGATAGGTAATAATAATGAATAATTATTAATAATTAATAATAATTGTATTTTGGATATTTTAAATGATAATTATAAATAAATAATATTAATAATCATGAATTAATAATAATAATAATGATTAATGAGTATAATGATAATTAATAACAATTATTTTATAGTCTTTGTATTAATATATTAATACCTGATGATGATTATATAATAACAATAATATCTAAGAAGTAAATTAATATTACTATTTTATAATTATATTTAATTATATATTAATATTTAGTAATAAAATAATGATTGGGTCGGACCGTGCAAAATCATCATAAATCATTTTGACGTGATTTGATTGGATTATGGGCTGAAAAAGCGGGTTTATTTATGCTTTTAACCTAAACTATGTTCCTCCCTAATGATAATAGTAATAATAATGAATAAAGCTATAAAAAATAAAATAATATACATATAATAATAATAATACTTAATAATGATGATATAAAAATAAATAGATAATAATAATAGTAATAATAATAACAAGAGCAATTAGTAAAATAAATTAGACCAACATAATAATATTTAACAAAATGGTTATAAAAGAACTGAACTGAAATGAATTGAACTGAACTGAAATGAACTAATTAGAGTTGAGCTGAACTGAACTGAAATTAAGCTGAAATGAACAGGCCCTAAGTATAATAGAGCTAATATATGAATATATAATAATGATAGTTTTCTTGAAAATTTTGATTGATGTCAACACAATTGAGAATATTAAAGAAGTTATGAATAGTTTTTTGATTGTGATGATATTAACGAAAATACTAACAATGATTTTAAGATAATTTAAAACTTATTTTAGGGAGGTAAAAGGAAAAAACTAGGATACCCTTGGCTGAAAGGTGAATCCTAATCTATTTAATATAACTAATTGATTGAGTAGCGGCTCGAACTAATAGGTATTTGAGATTGTTTGAGGTGATGGCCCAACTTTGAGAGGTGATCAATAACGTGGTTTGCTTCGCGATAGATACAAGTGATGTTGAATGACAAAATACGAAAATTTGCTTGGTGTCAATAATTATGGTGCGATGCTCCAACAATTTATTATTTTGGATTCTAGTAGTATAATATTTTTTCCTATTATATAAGAAATAAAATTGCATTAAACGACTCACAAATTCTATCGCAATTAAAATATAAAACTAAATAAGTTATATTGTAAAACTAAATTAAACTAAATACTCATCAACTAATCTCTATTCTATAAGTGAAGAGGTGGGGACACCAAAAATCCATATGATTCTTTTTTTAATTCCAAATTAAATGCAACAAATTTCTCTCTATAACAAACTTTTTTATTTTGAAAAATATATTTTAAATAAATTGTCGAATTTTCCTTTCTACTCTCCATTTTATATACTTTCGCATGCATCGCGTGCATTTAATACTAGTATAAGTAAAATAAACTCAAGAAAGGTACTAAAGAAATCAATCACATTTTCACATATAATTTTTATCAATCATAAATATATATTTATTACTTTTAAAATATATGCGATCAACATTCATCAAACAAGTACGAAATATTAATTAAGCAATAAGGTTAAACACATATAATTGAAAAACTGAAAGAAACGCATAAATAAATGTCCAGCAACAGTCATAACTTTTAAAAACTTATCAAGTTAAATGGCTTAGACCGTCACCGATACATCATGATTCATGGAGAAAGAAACCTTTATGCACTTCTTGTATTGGAATTTGGAAACCAGAAGTATTTGACCAGTTTCATTTTATTTAACTTGCATCAATCACGTAAAAAATTTACGGTGTTATTAAACATAGCCCGTATTTACTATCTTACAGCCCGTATTTTATAGCAAATTGTCCAAAATACCCTTATTAAATATAATTATGTCCGGTTTTTTTATAAAAAAATCCAAAAAAATTTTTTTTTTAAAAAAGTTAAAAAAAAATTAAAAAAAAAATTTTTAAAAAAATTGAATTTTCACGGAACCGGATGGAGTTTCCGGTACCGTGTACTGAAAAGTCAATCCGGTACCGTAAAAATCCATTTTAAAAAAAAAATTCAAAAAAAAAATAATGAATTTTCACGGAACCGGATTGACTTTCCGGTACCGTGTACCGAAAAGTCAATCCGGTACCGTAAAAATTCATTTTTAAAAAAAAAATCAAAAAAAAAAAAATTTTTTAAAAATTTGAATTTTCACGGAACCGGATTGACTTTCCGGTACCGTGTACCAGAAAGTCAATCCGGTACCGTAAAAATCCATTTTTTTTAAAAAAATCAAAAAAAATTTTTTTTTTTATAAAAAAATTGAATTTTCACGGAACCGGATTGACTTTCCGGTACCGTGTACCGGAAATTCCATCCGGTTCCGTCAAAACTGATAATTTCACGGAACCGGATGGAATTTCCGGTACACGGTACCGGAAAGTCAATCCGGTTCCGTGAAATTATTAGTTTTTTTTTAAAAAATTTTTTTAAATTTTTTAAAAGGATGTGAGTAAAGGAAGAGGGGCAATTTAGACTTTTATACCACGTATTTATACATATACGAGCTGTGAGCTAGTAAATACGGGCTGTGTTTAGCCGCACATAAAATTTAGAACTGCCAAATAAGTTGATGAGAAAAAGAAGAATTTCTTATGTCTTGATCAAATTTGACAATTCTCATAGTCAAAGAGATGAAAAGAGAAGCATTCAAAAATTTTAAATCAAGAAGTGTACTGTGACTATGTCACTTCTTACTTGATTAAAAATTGTCACATAAATGAAGGGTTTGAGATTGGTGATGCATGTTTATGTACTCGATAATCAATATTAAAATTATTTTACATAATAATCAAATTTTCACAAGTGGAGACTTCAAAAGAATAATAGGGACACTACACAGCAAATACAAGGTTGAATGTAACCACACATATGATTAGAAAACTGAAATTTATCAGGCAAAAAGATTTATGTCAAAGTTGATAGTCAATGGTAACTAAATCTAAATTTTAAGAAACAGTTAACAAGCTTAAAAGTTGACAAATTTTTAGAAACTTAAGAAGTTACTCAGAAAATTAAGAACGAATTAAAGGTGAAATGACTTGTTAGCTATCACTATCTCATAAAATTTCTAATATATACTTTTTCCCGTAGAGATTATACATGATCACTTACACTCTTAACTGTTTGTTCTCATTGTTCAATGAACCTATCACATTGTTCAATGATCCTATCATTTCACCTTACAATTCGTGCATCATACCTTTTGATCTTAGGTATTGTTTGGTTGCATGTAGGAAGTTGTAATTCCAACGAATTTTCAATGCCCATGAAATCTCTATTCCTAGGAAATTCCAAAAATTGTTTGGATGGATGTAGGAACTTCTACTTCCCATGGGAAGTTCCACTTACCTAGGGGAACTAGGTAAGTGAGTTCCTACATTTTGTGGGAAGTAGAACTTCCTAGGAAGTTTCACTTCCCACACTAGTGTCAACCAAACAAGTGCATATTAATACTCTTCCTAGGAAAATAAAATTCTCATGTACTTAATTATCAACCAAACAAGGCCTTATAAACAAACTACTGAGTTTAATCAATTACTAGTATTAATTACCTTCTGATTTAATTTGACTGGCAAATACAACAATTTGATCTCACATCTATAGTTCCACTTACAAGTCAAACTTTATCCCTAAATTTTATTGGATACTCTGATTTTTTTGGATCAACTATAATTGGATCAACGGTATGAACTTTCTTGTGGAAAAGAAGTAATGCTTTGAACTTACAACTAATCAAATCAAACCAAACAAAAATAAATATTACTATAATTTTTTTTTGTCAAAGATCTAGCCTCTAATTGTTGATTGTTGACACTTAACATTCAAAAAGCTTATTTAAACTACTTGGAAAGTTCATCGCAATCAAGACTTATTATTTAATCAAAATCTAAAAGCCTTTCTTTAGTAATTTTACTTCCGAGCTAGTTAACTCTTTTCCCCGCAACTTCCATTTCCTCCTCTTTACTACTACCTTCTTTATAACAACACTCAACCAATTAACAAATACCACGTCATGAAAGTGACCTTCACACGAAAGCATGAGCCACACCTATCATTATTACCCGTCACTATCTTTATGACGTGGAGCACGTTGATTGGCTCTCATTAGGTGGAACACTGTTCCGATGATTTAGTAAAAAAGGGTAGTTTTGGAATTGAAATATTATTAATTTTCTTCTAATTAGCATTATTATAGGACTTAATTTGATATAACAAAAATTTCTAGCTATTTTGTGTCGGGGTTGGGTATCTATACATTCAAGATAAATATGTAAAATATTTAGCAATTTATAGTTATGGACAGATAGTAATAATATCTAATTTGAAAATCTACATTTAAAAACTGAAAAGCACGTTTTCATATTTGGTTTTTGATTTTTGATTAATTGAAAACTGAAAGTAAAAAAACGATAACGAGTTGGCCTTGAGTTTTAAGTTTTGGTTTTAAAATCTTATAAGTCATAGTATAAGTTGTGCAAGTAACAAATAATCATATGTCGTTATCTTTCCAAATTTGTAACCGGAAACAGTTTTACATTTTTCGGTTCTCATATTTCATAGTTTAGTTTTATGAGAAAACTGGAAATTGAAAATAAAAAAAAGAATGATATCGAAAGGTTAATAGTTATGTTAAAAAGACCAATGAATTCGCAGCTTTGACCTCCCTATAGACAATAATATGACTAGCAAAACAATTATCAAGCAAGGCATTTGGGGACCGAAACTCCTTCCTTTCCCCTGCTCCCAAATTTTCAAATCTCTCCCAACTTAAATTCACTTTGATTTAGCTCTACATAATAACAATGCTACTCTTATACTCCCTCCGTTTTTTTTAATATGCACCTAAGGCTTTGCACTAGAACCTAGGAAAAAGTGCAAAAGTAAGAGAGAAGGTTAGTAAAAGTAAGGAAAAAGTGAAAAAGGTAGAGAGAAGGAAAGAAAAAGTATGAGAGAAGTGTAATAATTAGGTGGGCCAACCTTCCATTTATTCCTTTTAGATTCTATTTTTTTGAGTTAAACTCAAATTAATTGTAATTAATTCAGTCCAAAAAAATGGCCTCCTTCATTTTAACCGTTTTCAACCTCCAAAAATAGGCCCTAACACGAAAATCTACGAAAAAACAAATATAACAAATAAATTGAAACAGAGGGACCACGGTTTTAAAAGAAAATAGTATAACTAGCAAACTCATACTACTATAGTAGTTTTTAATATTTAGAAATTATTTAATTTGAGAAAGTGAAAAAAAAATCCACAAAAAAGCATTAAAAAAACCACGAGGAGAGAGAAAACGAACGGGGTAAGTGGCAACGAAGGAAGCGTTCTAGTCGCAAATATTGGAGGATGTTTTTATTATAAGGAGCGGATCTGCTTTTCTATATTTCTCCATTCGAGAGGAGAGAGAGAGAATACTAATTTGACACACGGAAAATTAAGAGAGGAAGCGATAAAAAAAATAACTAAAGGAGGTAAGTGAACAGTATAAAAGCTTACCATACACTCTCGATCTTCTCTCTCAATCTCATTTTTTCTCCAAGAATCTGGTAATCTCTTTCTCTACATTACGTTATTTCCGATTCTTTTCTTGTTATATTAACCTAATTTTTATTTGATTCAGTATATATTAATTGCTATAATTGTTGTGTGTTAGGGTTTTTGATTTTTCGTGTGATTGTGTGGATTTTAGATCTTTTGATTAATTGCTTGAATTTGATCGGTTTCAGGAGGTTGATTATCCGATTGACGTCTTTGATATTGGTTTCTGTTGATTTTTTTTTTGATTTTTTGGAGTTATTGAGTTCAATGGGGAAAGGAGGTGATGATTATGGAAAACGAGAGAATTATAGTAGTAATTCAGTGAAGAATGGAGATTCGTTTACGCCGTGGGCGAAAGATGTTAGGGAGTGTGAGGAGAAGTATGGAGTGAGTCGTGATTTCGGACTTTCGAGTGAGGATTATGAGAAAAGGTTACAGATTTATGGATTGAATGAGTTAGAGAAACATGAAGGGCCGTCGATTTGGAGATTGATATTGGATCAGTTTAATGATACATTAGTTAGGATTTTGCTTTGTGCTGCGGTTGTTTCGTTTGTGCTTGCGTGGCTTGATGGAGATGAAGGCGGTGAGATGGGGATTACGGCTTTTGTTGAGCCGTTGGTTATCTTTTTGATCTTGATTGTGAATGCATTTGTCGGGGTTTGGCAAGAGAATAATGCCGAGAAAGCTTTGGAGGCTTTGAAGGAAATTCAATCTGAACATGCTGCTGTGATTCGGAATGGGAAGAAAGTGGCTAGTTTGCCTGCTAAGGAACTTGTTCCGGGTGATATAGTTGAGCTTAGGGTTGGTGATAAGGTGCCTGCTGATATGCGGGTTTTGGCTTTGATTAGCTCGACGTTGAGGGTTGAGCAAGGATCATTGACGGGTGAGAGTGAAGCTGTTAGCAAAACTGTGAAGCCTGTTGCTGAGGATTCGGATATTCAGGGGAAGAAATGTATGGTTTTTGCTGGGACGACTGTTGTTAATGGGAACTGTATTTGTATGGTTACGCATACAGGGATGAGTACTGAGATTGGGAAGGTGCACTCGCAGATACAAGAGGCTGCTGAACATGAGGAGGATACTCCCCTGAAGAAGAAGTTGAATGAGTTTGGTGAAGCTTTGACTGCTATTATTGGTATAATCTGTGCATTGGTTTGGATGATCAATGTGAAGTACTTCCTTACTTGGGAATACGTTGATGGATGGCCGAGAAACTTCAAATTCTCATTTGAAAAGTGTACCTATTACTTTGAGATTGCTGTAGCATTGGCTGTTGCTGCTATTCCAGAGGGATTGCCCGCAGTTATAACAACTTGCCTTGCTCTTGGTACACGAAAGATGGCTCAAAAGAATGCTTTGGTCAGGAAATTGCCCAGTGTGGAGACTCTGGGATGCACAACTGTCATCTGCTCGGACAAAACTGGAACCCTGACCACCAATCAGATGGCAGTGGCAAAGCTTGTAGCCATGGGGCCTAGGGGACAAATTATACGAACCTTCAATGTGGAGGGGACCACCTATAACCCTGCTGACGGAGGGATTCAAGACTGGCCTGCGAATAACATGGATCAAAATCTTCAAATGATTGCTAAAGTTGCGGCTCTTTGCAATGATGCAGGCGTCGAACGATCTGACAATCATTTCGTTGCAAGCGGTATGCCTACTGAGGCTGCGTTGAAGGTAATACACCAACCTTGTACAAACTTTCAGTGTTTCTATGCTCTTTTATGATGCAGATAAGATATCGCCTCCGTTTGTGAAATCAAAACTTCTGAACTGATCTTCCATTAGAATTGAAACTTTCAATGGTTGACGTTTAACTGATATCACAAGTTATGTAGTGGTAACTCTTACCTATTGGAGAATGGAACTGTTGAAGCACACCTGACAAGTGCTTTATGTTGCAATTGTTGGTTGTTTGCGTGATTAACCCTAATTTTGCATGCACATCCATGTAGCAGAAAATTCCACTTGGCATGCTTCTTTGGCTCAAACATGACATCAATGCAATCTTGTTTCTTTCTTCTCAGGTTATGGTTGAGAAAATGGGTATGCCCAATGGAGTACAGCGCGTTTCTTCAAGTTCTGATGAGTTGCTATGTATGTTGTCGCAATTGCTGTCAGTGTGAGTTGTAATTGTCTCTCTGGGATCTTATTTGAGTATTGATGTGTCACATTTCTGTTTTTTGGCTATTAAAGGTTGCTGCCGGGCATGGACTACTTCAGAACGCCGTATTGCTACTCTTGAGTTTGATCGTGATCGAAAATCCATGGGTGTTATTGTCTCTTCAGGCACTGGGAAGAATTCATTGTTGGTGAAGGTACCTAGGATAAGCATATATATGTAAACTGCCCACAAATTTTCTTATTTTGTTTGAAAGAAGTGAAAATGAAGGCAAGAGAAAAAAGATATAAACTGAATGAGAGAGTAATAACACTTTAGAATTTTCAGGGGCCTTTACATTGGGCGCTGATGGGTCACTGGAAGGCGCTGGAATCTTATTATATCGTCCTATGTCTTGTCTATAATCTATTCTTGTTAGCATGACTTTCTGTTATGCGTTTGAATGCTATGTGACTGGTATATATCTGAACCCTGTTTTGTCATATAGAATACTGGACTTTTAGGGTGCTCGAACTTGTTCACGTTGAAGTTCACTTATTCTCTTGCCTCTGTAGGAGATCCATTTCTAGGTTTTACAAGGTTGACACGGCTAATGCCTATATTAGGTGTTAGCAGTAATTCTTTTCTTCTACCTATATATACGTGTCTTGATTAAGTTATCTGTGTTTGCACCTATCTTGTCTAGCCTTATCAGTGGATATGATATAATGATCTCTTCTTTTTTTTATAGCAAATTACGATGTTTACATTACTTGTTTATTAACAATGTTTATGGTGACGAGTTCTTTTATTTTGGAATACTGTGTCAATAGTCAAGTCTCTTGTAGTCCACTAAATGTTTATTTGCTTTTGCCCCATTTTTTTTTCCTGGTTCACTATATTTGTTCCGAATCGAAATTATATTCTCGAGGTTTTTTATATAGTGATTGCTCATGTCTACACTTGAAACAACTCTGGCTTATTGTTAATGCTGCTGTGGCAGGGGGCTGTTGAAAATTTGCTTGAAAGGAGTTCCTCTGTACAGTTGCTTGATGGTTCTATTGTAGAGTTGGATCAGGTTACAAAGAACTCCATACTGGATAGTCTTCATGAAATGTCGGCCAGCGCTTTGCGTTGTCTTGGATTTGCATACAAGGAAGACCTTGAAGATTTTGCGAGTTACGACGGTGAGGATCACCCAGCTCATGAGCTCCTACTCAATCCATCTAACTACAGTGAAATTGAGAGGAACCTTATCTTTGTTGGCTTTGCTGGCATCAGAGTAAGTTATGGCTGTTTGATGAACTTTATGCTTGCAAGTTGCAATACTTGCAATCTTTTTCATCTATTCTTTTTGGGGCTATTTTTATTGGAGATGTTGAGGACTTATCTACCTTTCGGTTACTGTAGGATCCCCCTCGCAAAGAGGTACGTCAAGCAATTGAGGACTGCAGAGCTGCAGGCATTAGAGTCATGGTGATAACAGGAGATAACAAGAACACAGCAGAAGCTATCTGTCGGGAAATAGGAGTTTTTGGGTCATATGAAGACATCAACTTAAGAAGTTTGACAGGAAAAGATTTCATGGAGCTCGGTGATAAGAAGAATCATCTGAGAAAGACTGGAGGCCTTCTATTCTCCAGGGCTGAACCCAAACATAAGCAAGAAATAGTGAGGTTGCTGAAAGAGGATGGTGAAGTGGTTGCCATGACTGGTGACGGAGTTAATGATGCACCAGCCCTGAAGTTGGCTGATATTGGTATAGCCATGGGCATTGCCGGGACTGAGGTATCCCCTTTTTGTTGCTTAATATATGTGAATGATCATTGACAGTTTTAACGATTTTGAGTTTTGAGGCTAAAACCATTTTTTACATGCACCTGGACATGGATACGAGGATGTTCCTGGCCGCATTTCCATTCTGATTCATTTTGAAAAGAAAAATAAATTGAGGGCCTTTGTTATTAACTCAGAAGCTCATCTAATCGTACCTTATTTTAGATATCGGCAGTACTGAAGGTTGACTAGCAATTTAATATATCCAGAGGTAGAAGATATATGCTAATTTTGAATATCATATCCAATATCAATGGGAAGTTAAATCAACAAACGTTTGCTGTTACGTGATCTTTATTATGTCTTATAATATGGACAGAAGTAGTATTCCTGTTCCTAAACTTCCACATAAATATGCTATAGTCATGTATGCTCATCAGTCTTCTTATCTTACTGGATCAGGTGGCGAAAGAGGCCTCTGATATGGTTCTAGCAGATGATAATTTTAGCACGATAGTTTCTGCTGTCGCAGAAGGTCGATCAATTTACAACAACATGAAAGCCTTTATCAGGTCTGCCCCCTCTTGCTCTTCTATTCTTTCTTCTAAGTGGTTGTTTGGTTGACATGAGAAAACATGGGAAATAGATACTTCTAGGAATGAGAAAAGGGTGCGTTGTTTGGTTGACAATAAAATGGCAAAATGGAGGTATTCGAAATTCCTAGGAATTTCAACTTCCCACAAAATAGAGGAAGTTAAGGGGGCGTTTGGATAGGGGTCTTAAGGAAACGGAAAGGGAATTAAATTTTGGGTTTCCCTTGTTTGTTTGATGATATTTTCCTTTCCCTTTACCCAATTTCAGTTTTAGTTTACCCCCAAACCCATCTACATTGATTCCCCTACCCCCCTAGGGTTTTGAATTCCCCCAAATCCCTCTACAAATCAGCCACCATTGACCAACCTTGACCACTACCTCACCACCATTAACCAACACCTCACCATTGTTGACCACCCTTAATCGCCACAACCACCCCCAACCAACCACAACCACCACAACCACCCCCCAACCACCGCGAAACCTACCGAAACCACCCCCCAACCACCGCGAAACCTACCGAAACCACCCCCCAAACCACCGCGAAACCTACCTCGACAATTCCACCCAGCCAAACCCCTTGAAAACCACTCTCATTGAACCCATAGCCACCCAGCACCACCACTAAAAGACACCCTTAGACCCCAGCCCACGAAAAAAAACTTACCCAGATAAAGGAAAGGACGCCGGAGAGAGGGGAGACGAAAGGACTCCGCAAAGGGGGGGAGAGAAGACATCGACCGCCGGTGATAAAGGAAGAGTAAACGCCGGCGAAACTCGCCTGGGTAGAGCAAGGCTCGAACCGGCGAAAGAGAAAGTGCCACTAACGGGCAGTAAGGTGGGAAGGGACGGCGCCGACACTCTAACCACTAACGACCAGTGAGTGAGGTGGGAAGGGACGGCGGTGAGGGGTTGGGGTAAGAGTGAACCGGAAAGTGAGGAGGAGTGTTGGTGGTGCTATGGTGAGGGGGTTGAAAGAGGTGAAAGAGGGGAAACAGTAACCAAACAACTTTTACAGGAAAGGGTTTTAGGTTCCTTTCCCCTCCTAACCCTTTCTTGATTCCATTCCCTTTCCTCTCTGCGAACCAAACGCCCCATAATTACCTAGGGTCCCCTAGGTAAGTAGAAATTTTCCATGGGAATGTACTTCCCCCATTGTCAACTAAACACGTTATCTAAATTCCCATGAATTTGATTAAGGAACTAATTTCTTATGAATTAGGATTCCATGGGAATTTCGACTTACCACATAAACCAAAGACCACTAAGTCTAGTATCACAAATCGAGTTCCCCTTTTTCTATTGGCAGAAAGTCTCAAATGACATGTAGCCTTTTTTGTATGTTTTGTATGATTTAGGCATACTATTTGCACTTAGATGGTTTAAAGCTGGGAAATATGTCGGTTCCGTGATTCTCACGATAATAAGGGGTGAAGATCCCTATCCATTTATAAAACGGATTGGAAGTGTCAACCCTAACTCAAATAAATTCATTAATTTAATAAATTGAAATAAATCATTTCACCAAAAAATACTACATTCCATTTTAGAGTTTAGTTTAAAAACTTATGGTCTCTGTAAAACTTCCTATGTTTTTGACCCAATTCCCTATTAGAAATTTTATGGGATGTTTTTATAAAATCGAGTTAAACAGGTCAATATAGATTTTGTTTTCAGGCTGGAAATGTATCTTTAACCTAAAATATCCAAATTTATCGGTCAGCTTTTGAATAAAAAATTAAATGGTTAAAATGAATTAATAAAATTATATACGGAATGCTTAGAGGAGATATTGCTTGGTACCTGTGGTTTAAAGCAATGCTCTTTCCAGCTAAATCCTAGAGGCTTGCGTACTACAGTCTCCGATTGAAGCGTATGTCCTTGGTAATTATATACATGTTAGATGTTGTCGGAAGCTAACACTTTTAGTTGACATACAGGTATATGATCTCTTCAAATATAGGCGAGGTTGCATGCATTTTCCTTACAGCTGCTTTGGGTATCCCAGAAGGTCTTATCCCTGTTCAGCTTCTCTGGGTCAATCTTGTTACTGATGGTCCCCCGGCAACTGCTTTGGGATTCAACCCACCTGACAAGGATATAATGAAGAAACCTCCAAGAAAGAGTGATGATTCCTTGATCAATGCTTGGATTTTATTCCGCTACTTGGTAAGTTGTTTGCCCTTATGGTTCCATTTTGACCGCCTGATGTGCTGGGTCTGGATCATATCTAGCTATTTTAAGCTTATGTTGAAGTACTTTTCGTGACCGTATGCAGGTGATCGGGCTTTATGTCGGGGTGGCAACTGTGGGTGTTTTCATCATTTGGTATACACATGGCTCATTTTTGGGTATTGACCTTAGCCAAGACGGGCATAGTCTGGTGAGCTATTCGCAGCTTTCAAACTGGGGCCAATGCAGTTCATGGGAGAATTTCACCGTATCACCTTTCACTGCTGGAGCCCAAACATTCAATTTTGATGCCAATCCATGTGATTACTTCCAAACTGGAAAAGTTAAAGCAATGACCCTTTCTCTCTCTGTGTTGGTTGCGATTGAGATGTTCAACTCCCTTAATGCTCTTTCTGAAGATGGCAGCCTTTTGTCAATGCCACCATGGGTTAACCCCTGGTTGCTTCTAGCCATGTCTATCTCTTTCGGCTTGCACTTCTTGATTCTCTATGTGCCCTTCCTTGCCCAAGTGTTTGGAATAGTCCCTCTCAGCCTGAACGAATGGCTACTTGTCTTACTAGTTACTTTACCAGTCATTTTAATTGATGAAGTCCTCAAGCTCATTGGGCGGAGTACTTCTGGTAACCACAGTTCAGAATCTAGAAGAAGCCCGAAGAGCAAGGCAGAGTGAGAGAAAGTCGTGGTTGCTATTAACAGGATTTGGTGGTCCGGTTCACTTGGAAGCTTCAAGGTTTGGATTTTAACTTCAATATCAGTTTCCCTTGAGCTCTTTCTACGTTGGCACCTCGATTTACTCGCGCCTCTGAACTTAGATTAAGTAGAATAGAATGTAAAACTATCTACAGGCGATTTTGCAGTGATGGAAAACAGTTGCGCTCTATCTTTGCTGAACCAAACATTATGGTATCATTGCTAATCAATTTTTTTCGCTTAACCAATTTCAATGTAAGCTGTATTGAGTTGAACAAGCAATGAAATTGGTACATTTTCAGCAACTGTTGCTTCTTTTATTATATTTTTCAATGTGCTATGGCTTGATGTCAATTAGAATTGTAAGAGTTCCTTCTCCCTGTCGTCTTAAACCATTTTCTTTGGTTCAGATGTCGAAATCTTGTATTTAACCCTTAGATTTTCTTTCTCACTTACTACACGTTAGTAAGCGTAAGCTATATAAGTAGGCTCGCAGCTTCGCCAGAAGCGATGAAGGGGGCACCTCATCTAAGGCTCTAAGCCTCTAACCGTCTAACAACACAAATCAGAGACCCCAATCTTTGAACTTGCAACCTCCGTGGCCTTGTTGTCATCAGTTTTAATCAGTTGATTTATCACCTCCTTTTGCCAATCGGTCATCTCCTTATTCACCTAGCTGAAGTCCTACAGTACTTGGTTCAAGCCTGGCATGCTAGACCGGCCTAAACTTGACTTGAGTCTTGAAATAAGGGGGTTGGTGTTAGGTTTTTCGACTCAATTATATTAGTGGGTTGACTAAACTTGATCTATTAATAAAACGAGTAAGATTAAGGTTGAATTTTGCAACCTGAACATAGCTTGCTTTGATCCAATTATCAAAATTTGTCCAGAAACATAAAAAAGCCTAAAGATAGGTCATAATTATTAGTATTTTTTTAAGAAAAAAATTCAAAATGTATACATTCATTGTGAAATGTGTTTTTGATTATTTATTTGTATTAGGGTAATTTGGTAATTAGACTCTTAGTAGATTCTGTAAAGATATTTTGTATCTCTATATATATGATGACAGGCAACCTAAACAGGTAGCCAATTATTTTCAATACTCGTACATGGTATCACGAGCCTAGGTTTAGAATTTTTTTCTCTCTCTTCTGCTCACATTCTCTAACCCTAAACCTAATTTTTTTATTTTTCATCCGGCCTCCTAATGGCGGACAACACTTCCACCGCCACCGGATCGACCTCTCTGCCGGCTGTTTCTGCCGGCCACCGCAGCCCCACCACGCCGGTCCACCAACCGCGGGTGGCGCAGCCCCAACCGCAGCCTCAACTTGCTGCGTCAACGATGACTGGCTCGCCTCACGCGCAGCCTCGTCTCTCCGCCACGAGCGCGGCCGCAGCCACCACTCTTGGTGGCGCGTCGTGGCTGAACCACCAGCCTGCAGCTTACACTCAGACGCCGTTTCTGCCACCGCTGCTGGCCCAGTCCAGCCCTTTTATGGGCGGCTCTCCGTCCACGAGTGCACCACGATTTCCTCCAGGGTTTGGCGCGCACTCATCCTCTTATGCGCCTACCACCTATGCTCCACACGCCTCTTTGATTTCTCCTCCGCCGTTGCTTGCACATCATTTTAACAATCACGACATCACACGGTATGTGACCATTAAATTAACGACTCCAGAGGATTTTCTCGTCTGTAAGACTCAGGTTACATGTTTTTTGTTAACACATCAGTTACTTGGTATTGTTGATGGTACTGTCTCTATACCTTCATCTACTTGTGTTGATCATCTTGGCAATTCCACTCCTAATCCGCAATTCTACGAGTATTTACGTTTAGATCAACAAATTAAATTGTGGTTGTATGCTACTTTGTCACGTGATGTTATGCTTGATGTTCATGAGTTACATACTTCTGTTGAAATTTGGAATCGTTTGATGTCTAGATTTTTACATGCTAGTATGGCTAGGTCTATGGAATTGAAAGGTCGATTGAGTCATATGAAAAAGCCTGAACAGCAGACTATGGAGGTTTTTCTGCGTGAAATTAAGATTATTGTTGACTCCTTAGCTGCTATTCAGTGTCCTGTTTCTCAGTATGATCTTGTCCAGTATACTTTGACTGCATTGGATCAAGATCGAGATTATGATGCTCTTGTTACTACTTTGTTGCAATTTCAAACGTCCTTGACGTTTGATGATCTTCGCCCCAAGCTACTTCAGCATGAGCAACGCCTTAAGGCTAAGCGTGCTTATGATGAGACCTCTCCTACTCATCAGGCTTTAGTGGCTGTTCAGTCTGGCTCTTCAGGTTCACAATCATCTTCTTCAGGTGGTTCGAATTCTAAAGGTCAAGGGGGTGGTAAAAACAAGAATCGGAACAATAATCGTAACAAGGGTGGTCGTGGCAACAATGGAGGTCGCTGCAATGGAGGACAGGGTGGTCGTGGCAATGCAGGCCGCACTAATGGTATGGGTAATTTTCATGATGTTTCGTATGTCAATTATTCTTGTGCCAATTATATTGCTAATGATTTGTCTTCAGCAGGAAGTAATCCACCTAACGGCAATTTAGCCACCACTCCTTCTTCAGATACTTGTGGTCTTTGTTGGTATCCAGGTCACCAAGCAGCTTATTGCCCTCAACGTTTTAATCATAGCTTTGTGCCTTCCTCTCCTGATGGTGTCACACGTGCCCTAGCTGCACTGTCTGTTGGTGGTGAAACAAATGACTCCGTTTGGTATCCAGATTCTGGAGCCGCATCTCACATGACCTCACAGGATGGTAAGCTATCTAACGCTCTTTCTTACACTGGTTCGAGTTCTATTGTTGTTGGTGATGGCACAAAACTTCCCATTAATAAACTTGGAAATTTAACTCTGTCTTCCCCTAGTCGCCCCCTTCGCCTCACGAAGGTGTGTCATGTTCCCCAGTTAAAACATAATCTGATGTCTGTTCAAAAGTTATGTCAGGATAATTCTTGCATAGTCTGTTTTGACGAGCCTTCTGTTTGTGTTAAGGACAAGACCACGGGGGCAGTTCTGTTGCGGGGAATCAGTAGGAATGGTGTCTACCCTCTTCAGCCTCACATTCTCGAGTCAGAGTCGTCTTCCCGAGTTGGTTCGGAGTCTTCCAGAGTCTGCCCAGAGTCGTCTGTCCCTGCTCTTATGGCAACCAAGGAGTCTGGAGATGTTTGGCATACTCGCCTTGGTCATCCTTCTGCTAGAGTTCTAGGAAGTTTACGTTCACAAAACTTGATTTCATGTAATTCTAAGTTTCATGACGATTGTGTTCATTGCAAATTAGGAAAGATACATCGTTTGCCCTTTGAGTCTGTGACTCATCGTGCCCCTTACCCCTTATATTTGATACATAGTGACCTTTGGCAATCGCCCGTTAAATCTAATCCGTTTTTTTCAGTATTATGTGGTTTTTGTTGATGATTATTCACGTTTTTCTTGGCTATATCCACTTAAACTGAAATCTGATGTCTTTTCGACTTTCATAGCTTTTCAAAAACTTGTTGAGAACTTGTTTAATTCCAAAATTAAATTTTTCCAAAGTGATGGTGGACGTGAATTTGATAACACTCCTTTACTACAACATTTCTGTGATTCGGGAATTTATTTTCGAAAGTCTTGTGCTCGGACTCAAGCGCAGAATGGTGTTGCAGAAAGGAAACATCGAACCATTATCGAGATGGCCCGCACTATGCTTGTTCAATCTGAGTTGCCAACTCGATATTGGGTTGATGCGTGTTATACGGCGGTCTATACGATAAACCGTCTTCCCAGTTCGGCATTGCGGGGTTCATCCCCATTTGCTAAACTTTTTCATCGTCCCCCCTCTTATGAGTTTTTGAAATGTTTTGGTTGTGCCTGTTTTCCGTTGTTTTTAGATCCTAAAATCAATAAATTACAGGCTAAGTCGATTCAATGTGTTTTTATTGGCTATGCTTCAAATTATAAGGGTTATCGATGTCTTGATCCTCTTTCTGGCAAAGTTTATACAAGTCGTCATGTGTTGTTTAGTGAACGTAAATTTCCCTATCGTTCTCTTGTGTCTAGCACACCCATTGGTTCGCCTATGACTGAGTCTCTTGACCCCTTAGGTTGGTTCCCGAGTCTTCCTTTGTCTAGTGACCCATCCCCCGAGCCCGCAGCACCACGGGAGCACGTGCAGCAACCCGCTGCCTGCCCACTGGGTGCATGCACGCCCGAAGGTCAACCACCTCCCCGCAGCCCTGCTGCCTGCCCGCAGGTGTGCCCCGCGCCCGCAGCGTCTCCCCCTCCCCCAAACGCAGCGGCTGCCAGCCCGCAGCACCATCCCGCGCCCGCGGGATCTTCCCCTCCCTCGTCTTTTACTCCTCCCCTAGCCGTCCCACATGAGTCATCTTCGTCTCCTATCGTCCCTCCCCCTAGGCGTCCTAGGAAGTCGTCTAGGTGTGTCGATCCTACTAATGTTTTTTTTAAAGGTCCTTTTTGGCAAATTTCTCTTATTACGTTAAATGTTATATAAACTCGGTTAAAAAAATCTTAGTTCCGCAACTGTATAGTCGGTACATTGCTTGGTTAAATATCATCCAATGACTCAATGTGATAGCACATACATATCAGAAGTCAATCACATGATTTATTACTGCCAATTAATTTCTGCAACTGATCGAGGCAACAATTGATTTTACCTCTACATTACATGAGATTATATAGATTGACAATTCCCGTATATTCCCAAAAACTCCTTTACTTCTGAAGTGTTATTTCTTTCTGGAGTCTTCCATTTCCTGCGAGGTTTGAGGTCAGATTTTGCAACATCACATAATGAATCTGTGCTAGTCAGAGCATGAGATTTCACTGTAGTGCTGTGAGACTTGTGAACTTGATCATGTGCCTTAATCGTTAGTCTTACGGAGCCTTTATCTGATGTTGTTGTCTTGACATTATTCTTGACAGTAATTTCCTTATTCTTGTTTGCAGCTGATTGATTCAGGTAGACTTTCGAGATTGTTGTTTTCGTGTTTTTAACAGATGATTTCAGCGAAACTTTTGTCGTAGCTGCTGTTGTCGCCTTCATGTTTTTATTGTTATTCTCTGGAGGATTCTTTGCTTTTGGTTGAGTTGCTCCCACATTGTGGTTCTTGACTGTTGCAAGTTTCATAGACAGTTTCTTCTCTGTGGTTGTTGATTCCATGTTTCGGAGTGGCGGTTTTGTGGAAGATTTTTGTTTTGTTGTTGCTTGAACTTTCTTTGGTACTGGTTTTGTTGTTGCTTGCAGTTTCTTTGGTGCTGTTCTTGTGGATGTGGGTGTCTTTATATTTGCATTCGTACTTCCTGTTAGCAAAATAAAAAGTTCTGTTGTCAACATATAATTGTCTTCCCAACTAATTTCTTAAGATTATTTGGAACATTGAAATGCAAATCTTATGCGACTCCTCTCGCCATTAGTTTATGGTGCGTGATGAGGGTTATTAGTCTTATTACTAATAGTGCATTAATGAAGCGATGTATAAGCATTAGAAGAGTTATGATTAATCTACTAACCACACAATTTTTGTGCGATTGTGATTTTTAAGATAACTGTAAAAGCTTCAAGTTTTTCTTTATATGAAAAATAAAACAAAAAGAAAAACATTTTCATCCTATGTTTTGTTATCAAATATGTATTATTGCATATCAAAAGAAAATTGAAGTATTCTTTTTAGTATTCGAGCAATTGAGATTGTAGTATTCTCATAGTTTTGACCATGGAAGTATAACATATTCACTATGAAGGCATGAACCATCTCATATTTTTGTATGACAATCAACCTATCCTAGCGATTTAATAAAATCGTCACACAAAATAGTTGATTATTATCATCAATTAGCAGCATGAACATACAAATGCGTAAATGGAGCTACTTATAAAGCTTTAGGGGGTGAGAGATGGCATTTTTAGCGAGATAAATCATAAATGCATCTTGCTCTAAGGGTGTAACACATCACACAAGAGACGACTAGACGAGGATAACGCATCAAACAAGAGACCAGCTCATTTTTGTCAAGTAGCTTTCTCACCAAGTTTTCAGATCAGAATATTAGAAGATTGTAATGGACTGTCTTATTAGTTTGGAGTTTGGACCAAGGTATTAAAACATATATATTCACCATGAACCATCTACTTATATCTCTGTTGGCAAGTAACAATCTCTATCAATATGTATTAATAAAAATCGTCACACAACATTATTAAGCAAAATCATTAGTCAAGAATAACAAGATGAACAACATACAAATGTTGGTTTAAAGAGTAGTTTGTTACCTGTAAGCTTAAAGGAATTGGTCCTAGAGTCTTTAAGAATGCCTAAAGCAGCAGCTTGTTTGACTAGTTGCTCCATCTGAATTCCAAGCACATCATCCTTCAAGTCTATGCTAGGTGATCTTGATCGCGTAGAGGAGGTTCGTCGTTTGTTCTCTATTGCTTCTGCTCGAACCTTTCGATTGGTGGACGAGGTCAGGGAGTATATATCATTCCTAATTATGCTGCAAATGCTTGTTAAATTTGCAACTGCCAGTTCTAAATGTTGTAATCTCAACTGGTTGGCGTCAGCCACACGTTGAATCTCTTTAACTGATGATTTTAGGGCAACTGATGGCTGATCATTTTTAGATTTGCTAGCTTCTTCCACCTTGCTGTTATTCCTCATTTGAAACTTGTCAAATCTGATCCAAAAACAATAGAGCAATGAAACAAAATCAAAAAGAAGGTTGAGAAGGTAAAGATGAAGCTCGTTGTCCGATACCGGGACAATTCTTTGATTATTTGAGTATATAGGGGTGTTCTAAAATTTGACTAAATAGAAGGGTAGTTTTGAAATAAATGTATCGGATTGGGACATGGATCATCTAGGAGTTATTTGCAAATGCGAACATCTTATCCATGAGGTAGTATTCGCTAAGCAACTTTGCATGTTGAGATTTGCAACAACGAGAAATGGATGCAATAATTACACAATCAATAATCAAATTGTCAAATGATGTAAACTTTTACCTATTAATAGAGCGTGACACTCAAGTACGTTGATAATATGATTATCGTGATGCCTTCCCTTTTGGCTTAGGGGAAATCGAATAGTTTGCCGTTGAATATGTGGGAATGAAATGTTGCAAAGGAGAGAAAAGATGAATCATATACTTGCAAGTTTGAATATTGTAGGAGATATATACTCCCTCCGTCCCCCAAAGGATTTCCCATTTGCTTTTTGCACGGTCTCCAATGCACATCTTTGACCGCTTATATCTCCTATTATTTATTAATAAAAATGATAAAATGTTGATATTTTGAATGTACCTATTAATACAAATCTAACAAGATCACCTATGATAATTATTTATATTATATAGTAGTTATAATTTATGGTCAAAGTTTACAAAGTTTGACTTCAAGAAAAGCAAATGAGAAATCCTTTGGGGGACGGAGGGAGTATTTGTGTTTAAGAGGGTATATATTTGTGTTGAAGGACTCGCATCTATTTGACTCTGGTTGTGTTTTATTTTACTCCTAGATATGTGCTTTTCTTGATTACTAAAATACATGTAAACTTCAATTTGGCAGTTAGCTGCCGGCCAAAGGCCACTTAGGCCTGCTAATTGACATAGACCCATAGTAAGAATGACAGCCCTTCCTCTAACACGAGATTGTTAATTAGTTGACTTTTTAAGTAGCTAGTGCATATCCCAACTTTTTCTTTATATTACCTTCTTAATTTATATGTTTTATTGAAATAATACTAGCAAGTTTTAGGAGATTTTTGTAACCCTAAGTTATCTGAATTAACTAGGCAATGTATAAATTTGGACATTGATAGAATGAGTTGAATGTTGTATGTGATGCCGAAGTTTGAAAAGGTAGTCGGCAATATGGTTTGCTTTCCGATATATTTTGCTAATTGAAATAGTTGAGAAAGTTGCCATTAGCGATTTAGCTTGAAGATGTCGTTGATTAGTATATGATGCTCCAAGGTGTAGAATAACACGTTTAAACTAGAGTTACCTTCTCTTTAAATTAGAGTTTTGTTAAACGCAACTCATCTTTATTGAATCTCAAATAGAAGCAAGTATTTCTCTCTCAACCTACTAAATTTCCTCCTAAACTCACCATTTCTAAAAAAATATTAGATACGACTATATACATTTATTATTATGTCAGTTTTTTATATGTAGTAGTAATGAAAAGTGATTTTTGATTAGTTAATATTACATTGATTCGTATCCAATTGGATGAACCCCATCCACATTTTTTTCTACTTAATGATAAATATTTGGTAGCTTGTTTTTTTTTTTCAACATCACTTTGTTTATATATGTTTTATTAACTTAAAAAACTAAATATTACCCAGATATTAACTAGTAACGTGTACAATTATATACGAAAAAATTAGAAATTACAATTTTCTACATACAGAATGTCGAGGATCATTATAAAATCATTATTCCTATATGACTATATTGAAGCAAGGTGGTGACGAGCTAGATGGACATGAGCTCTTGAGACATGAAAGACGAAATACCATAATAAATCTTGGGATAAAGAACAAATAATTGCAATACTAGTATTTGGTAAACATGTTCAAATGATTTTTATGACTCATTTAATTGTGCATCCATAATACTCCCTCCGTTTCTTTTTAATTGTTACAGTTTCCTTTTTAGAACGTTTCTTTTTAATTGTTACACTTTCACTTTTACTATCTTTTGTAAACTTTCACATCTCTATATCCCATTTTCCCATACTTTTGGTTCCATTGTTCTTGTTTTTATATTAAACACCCAATCACCCTATACTTTTTACTTTTATAATATTATCTCTCATACTTTATCTATTCCCTAAACAACTTTATCTAATCCCCAAATAATCATTGCATAGATTTCACAAATTTTTTTGGTTATCCCTAAAAGTAAACTGTAACAATTAAAAACAAACAAATTGAATATTAATAGAGTTTTTGCCCTAAATAGAACAAAACCTAAATAGTTATAGGCCTAATCACTTCTAAGAACCAATCCAAGTTACCAATGTTCTGAGAGTGTGCCAAGACACGGCCCAAATCACGACCAATTTTGATACAAGAGTACAACATAAGCAGCCCATGAAGATACAAGTAGTGTCAGTCAGCTTTTGATGGAGGGAGAATAACATAAGAGTCATATAGTCTCATAGACAATGCTTGGCAGAGATTTGGGTGAATTTCTTCTACTCCCTTCGTAACATAATAGTTGCAACAATTTCCTAAAATGGATGTAATATATTACTTGCAATAATTTTTCATCTTTCTTATTTTGGTAAATTTTACACATGAAATGATGATGTGTTTTTTGTTCCCCACCCACTTTTGTACTCTTTTTTTGTTGTTTTCTTTCTTTCCCTCCTTTTATCTCTTTAACCCATGAGATTTCTCTCTCCTGCTTTTATTAATCAACCCACTTATCCATACTTAACATATTATGCCTAGGAATTCCCCTAGTTCAATTGTTGCAACTATTGTGTTACGGAGAAAGTATTATTTTTTAATTTAGCCTTTTTATGTGGTTACACAATTAAAGAACTGATAAATATTTTACTGAATTGCTAAAAAGCCATTTTTTTTTTGCTCAAACTGAGAAGTCGATTTACCAACTTTTTAAATTGAAGTCTGAAGAGCCAACTTTATGTTAGACTAAATGACCAAGGTCAATAGTTGATTTTACCAATCACAATTATAAACAATAGTAAAACAACTACTAATATAAATAGGTATTACAAACAATTGTTCAAACCAAGTGAAACAACTAATAATTAATTACCAAACACACCCTAATAATATTTGAAATTAATGTAATAATTATACAAGTTTGGCCAAGGTGTGGCACGAGGCCGCCACTAGGCTACTGGCCCGACACGAGCATGGTAGTCTAGTAGTGGGTAGCGGATTGGTCATGGACATCACTTTCAAATTTTAACCTGAGAAAACAATGGGGTGTTTGGTAAATGGCTTTTGGATGACTTTTTCATTGGGTTTTGGCTTTTATATATGGTCAAATAGCCAAAAAAAGTGTTTGGTAACGACTTTTGGAGTAGTTGAAAAGCTGGCTTTTAAGCCAAAAGCCAAAAGCTGCATTTACCAGCTTTTCCTGCTGGCTTTTGGCTTTTGCTTCAATTTTGTACTTAACAACCAACACTTTATACCAAACACTTTTATATATAACTAATAATTACACAGTCAGTCAAACAAGCCACTAAAAATAGTCGGTCAATCCAGCCACCAGCCAACCACCACCAGCTGGCCTGACACAACTTGCTCGACAAGGCACATGGGATGGGCCATGCTTGCGCCAATTTTGAAATTCTGCCACGAACTCAACATGCCACAAATTGGCCTATTCTAATCACGAGTGCACAAGAACCAGTGGCCTCACACAAGTGCTGCCATTGCCCATTTGTACTGGGTACTTGTTGCGACTATTTAGAAAACTGAGTATCAAAGAGCTATATACTACCTCCGTTTTTGTGTTGTACCATTTTGACTTTTAACACTATTCATAAAATGAGTATCAAAGAGCTATATACTACCCTCCACTTTAACCTTAGTCTACCTTCTATACGTTAGAGAAAATATAGTCAAATTGGGTGTTGTTAGATTCGCCACGGTATATAGTTTCCATGTATCAACTTATAATATTCTTAATACATAATCATAAATATTTTCTCCTAAATTTGTACATTGACAAACGTGTCAAAGCTTTTGGGGCTTTGGTTACAAGGCTTACAAGTTACAACTAAAAGAAACGAAAGTAACATATGTTATAGATATTGTGGGCACGGTACAATTGTTATATTGGAAAAGAGCCACTACAGAATTAAGTGAGCAAATATTTTTCCCTAATCATTAACGTTAGTTGTGGAGAGCATGAATCATGCTAGCTACGCAAACGAGAAGCTGATGTAAATCCTCATGTCTACATCGAATGGGAGGAAGAGAATGTGTTGTGAAAGTGCTTGCTAAATTGTTAATCTTCTTTTCATTTTGTTGTTTATCAACGCTTTTTGCATTTATCAGCACTATTAAAGGCCCAAACTTTTTCGGGACCTATATATAATATGAGTGGGCTTCAACAAAAGTTAAGTGGAACTCTAACTCAGCAATAGTTCTAGTAGTTTTATACTCTTATACACTCCTTATGTGGTGGAATGACTCAGCAAACAAACCCCCACTTGCAGCCATACATGATACATTTCATACTTTGCTTTTTCTAATTCAATGCTTCATTTATTTCCCAAAACATCAAAACTTTATGGAGTATGTGGAATCATGAGGTAATAATAGTTAAGATTTTGGCACTTATGTGAATAAATATGTGATAAGTCAATGAAACTTTAAGGACTATATGGAAAAAGAAGTGGTGATTATTTACAGAGTAGTATATATGTGAGTTTCGAGTATTTATCCTTTTATATACTATTTAAGGCTATTGTGTCACTTTAGTATATACTATTATTTACAGAGAAGTAACTGATCCAATAGTTTCACTTTAGAGAAGGTATTGTGTCAGACGCGTCTGACCATAAGTTATGGTCAGACGGACTTCAGTTGGTTCCAATTTTTTTTCAGTTGGATGTATTTTGATTTTAGTTGTTCAGTGAATATGTTCAGTTAGACCTTATATTCTTTCAGGTGGTCGTTCTATTTTTTCAGTTGGACCTTTCTATTCTTTCAGCTGAACCTTCTCTTCGTTTAGTTGGACCTTATATTCATTCAATTGGTTGTATTTTAATTTGATTGTTACCAACTGAAAGAATAAAAGAACCAACTGAAAGAATAAAAGAACCAACTGAAAGAAAAAAGGAACTAACTGAAAGAATAAAGTGACCAACTGAAAGAATAAAGTGACTAACTGAAAGAATAAAATGACCAACTGAAAAGATAAACCAACCAACTGAAAAAAACAACACCCAACTGAAACAAAACAATACCTAACTAAAACAAAACAAATACCAAATGAAACAAAAAAAAGTTCCTAAAAATGAAATAGCACAAACAATACCTAAATTATGGAGATATTTATGGAGGGTTGCCTAATCAATATCGGATATATACATATATCCATCGCCTCATTTTTTTGGCAGTACATTCCATGAAAATGGCAGTACATTTCATATGTATGGTAGTATATTCTAATATATATGGTAGTATATTTTTTAATGAAAGATTATATGCCAAACACAAATTATATAGTTATATAGCTTTGAAAATATCGATTTTTATATACAACGTTTCTCATGGAATGTACAACCATTTTCATGGAATGTACAGCCATTTTATGTAATGTACTGCCAAAAAAGTGAGCTGATAGATATATACATATATCCGATATTGATTAGGCATTCCTCATATTTATGAATCAACAATTAAAAATTAGATGAGAAAAAAAAAATGAAACTGACCTGCTGCTCCTTCATGACTCTAGTGCAATGCTTCTCAAAATCAACCCATCAAAGCAGCAGCAGCAGATAAAGCAGTAGCAGTAGCAGTAGGTTTCTTCTCCTTCTCAACCTTCTCAACCTTCTCAACCTTCTTCTTACTCCTCAATTTCTCTCCTCCTTCATCATCAAATTCATCATCAGATGAAAATGAAACTCCAGCTTTACTCCAATCCTCCTCCTCGCCATCATCGATGTATCCGTCACCGGCTTCGCCGACGACGAAATCACTGAACTCTTCTCGACGCTTAATTTGTGTTTTGGCAATAGTCGTCTGACCAAATGTATTGGGTCAGACGGTCTGACCCAATAGTTTCACTTTAAGATTTATCAAATTTCTTTATATATTGCCAATTGAATTTAAAATAGAACTCTCTTGGACTTATGTATAGTACTCTCTTTCAATGGAAGGTTGTATATTGATATATCGAGAACTTAATACTTCAATTAGTTATTTGTCTTTCTCCATTGTTTACAATAAAGTGTAGCTTGAGGTTTAGATTTTTCATTCATTAGCAACTAATGCACTAAAAAAGGGAAAGTCCAATGTCACTGATTATCTATAATTACCATTTATTTTTATTTATTTTAAAAGAAGAAACTAAAAATAGAGTTTAGTTACTTATTCTATATGTAATGAATTTCTAATGGAGTGTTTGCTCATTTTTCAAAGATGTTGGAAATATGGTGAATTCAGATTGTTAGTTTTGTAATGTCAATTATAAGTTTGAGTTGTTAGTTTAAAGTTTTGAAACCGAAATTAATATAATATTCTATAATTTAGTAATCTAATGGAAAAATTGTTGAAAATACTATTTGAATTGTCGATTAACATTCCTTACTTCAATATAGATCACCCCAACTTTGATGACTTAAGTGGGGGAGGTTGTTATGGGGATACCTCAATGGCCCTTCATGCTGCATCTCTAGCATGTTTACATACGTTGCGGTATGCAAACTCAACAAATTGACAACTTATAGGTACAAATGGATTCCAGTGCCCTGGTTGCTACACTCTAAAACCATCATAAGGCGAATATCACAGTCCACTAGACAATAAAGGAAATCATCCATGAGCCGAGGATTTCTGGTGGTGCACGGTGTTTTCCAAAGTAATTATCACCAGGTTCGACAAGTACACATTATAAGTTTATAACAGCTGCTGAAGTAGTTTATTTACCTTTCACAAATCACAATTGCATGTAGTCCTTGAAGTTTGCCAGTGTATATATATATGTCTCAAGGAATAACTTAGATGTGAGCATCGAGAAACACCAAAAATTGAAGTTACCCTAAGATTTTAGTTTGAAAGGTCATCATATTAAAAAATACTACTTTTTTTTTGAGGTGTATTAGATAATACAACTTGAGTTATCCTAAGAACGAGAAACATAGAATCATTATACTATGCGGATCAACTAAAACACTATTTACTTTTATCTTTATCGTAGTATATAAATCGAGTTTCCTTTAATTGGCATAAAAGCACATTTTCTGTCTAAACTCTTAGGTACTCGTAAACGTGTAATTGGCTAATTTTCATCATCATTGCTACTAGGAGTTACATACATACTTACATACTATTGTTTAAAACTTATTTCAAAATGATTTTAGGTTCGGCTAACATAAACCGTTATAAGGTATCGTCTCCCAATAGATAGTCGAACAAGTAAAGGAACACTAAAAGAGATTACAAGAAGAGTGATATTCATATCATCTATGATAGACAAAAATATTGCTAGTACATGGACATTATCACATGAGATGAACTTTATTAGGTATACAGTTTGGTATTTCTATATGATGTGGTTGAAGCAAGAAAGATGTTAGTGCTCAATAACATCAACTTTTGCAGTACAAGCAAGCATCCTACGAATCATAGACAAAAGAGAAGCACAAGAAAATTCCTTTACCTTACTAAATATCACCATACCCTTATTATTACTTCTCATAATCTTAAAACTTTGATCATGATCTCTTTTATGAGACAGAGTAACTCTATCTCTAACCTTTCCCAAACACTTCTTAGCCTTCTCCATTCCATTATTATCATTCTCTTCTCGCCGCGAAAACGTGTAGGCAGTTCTTAAGTACATCTGCCTGCAAGATTTGCTATCGACCACCCTCACGCCTCTGCCACCACAACCACGACCACCAACACCGGAATCCATTGGTTTCGAAAACCGGGACTCGGGTTCCGGAGTGGTGTAGGAATAATTGCTTGATATGCAGGTCGAGGAGGACATAGTTTTTTTTGTGTGTGTTTGTGTAAAGAAGGGAGGAAAATGGATCTTGATGTTGTGGGGGAGTTTGAGGGGTGTGCTGAAATATAAGGAACATGTAATGTGTTATGTTATGACTCATGTGTCTACTTTTTTTCTAATTTCTTTTGGATTTTATGGTCATGGTATTGGACAAAGGATGTTTTGCTTTGGATGGTAGTAAGGTGTGGAAGTTGGAACCCATATTGTAAGGTGGATAAAAAAGCTAGCTTCCATTTTCTAACAATTTTATTGGTCTTTAAAGGGACTCAAGAATTGAATGTTTTCAACCTATGGTCATTTGTTACTTATTTCATGCGCTACTTGCTAGGTTGCTAGTTGTTTAACAGAATAATAGACCCTCCATCTTTTATTTAATAATTCTTTTTTTTATATACTATCAGGAGTAATGAAAAATGTATCGATATGTAAAAGAGAAGTGGTTTTCAAAACCACATGAAAACGAAGGAAGTTTATTTGGAACAAGGATTCTTTGATCTCTTAGATGATGGCCACTAATTAATTTTGAGTATAGTTAATTTTTATGGAGGACAAGTTGGTTTAAGTGTGAGATTATGCCTGTTCAGCTAATGATTTCTCTATTCCAAGCAATAGTAACCAATCTTCGCCCCTAATTTCTCATTCCGAGCAAATTTTGGCCGTTTATAGATCGATAATTGAAAGATTTACTTAATATATAAGGTGGGAGCTCTATCATTGAGCTCCTTGTTATTCACACTGAGTTGCATTAGAAAAGCTCACAAGCCAGAATCTCTGAAATGAATAAAATATAAAGTACATAGTAAAGATCCAAGTAAACTCATCAGTCCTAAAAGAGGTTTCTACTATCAATCAAACAATGGTTCATATCTTCATGGACACTACATACACTTAGCTCTAAATGCAAAGAAAGTTCAGTACTAAACAATAATGATAAGTCCATCTTATTCATCAAACATATTTGTTCATTTAACCTAGAGTTTAATGTACTACTAGTACAACATAATTACTATATGATCATTAAAGTTGCCATTTCTAAGGGTTTATTTTCGTCCTCCAAAGCGTCTGCCTCTTTTCTGAAAAGACTGCAATGCTTCTATAAACTCAGGCTCTCCAAAATCAGGCCACAGTATTGTAGTGAAGTAGAACTCAGAGTATGCCATATAGCTGCCAGAGCAAGAAGTTACTGATTCGAAGTTCACCACTTGTTCGGATGAGTAGATCAGGACAAGGGGTACTCGTGATCTTGGTCTCTAACTCCTGCTCAATTAGTGTTTCAGTCACATCATTGGGCTCGATCAGGCCATTTCTAACCTTCATACTGATGTTTTGGCATGCTTGCACGATGTCGTTCTTCCCAATATAACTAATGGCAAAGATTACATGTGTTTTAGTGTTGTTCTTTGTGGCTTCTTTTGTGTGTTCTATAACTTTCTGTAAGGAGGTAGGGAGCAAAGATGTATTTCCGATTGTGGAGATTCGTATCCCTTGCCTGTTGATCAAATACCATCAAAAGCTCATGTGTTTGGCCACAATTAAAGCATCGTTCCTATAATATTCTGATACAAACAGATGATACTAACCTAACGATATTTTCAACTTTATCCACCAACATCTTCTCGAACCGCCACATTTTAAAATCTATTTCCGTCTGTAAAAATTGTAAATTTGATTCTCAGAGAAGTTTCCAAAGATTCCCATTGCAAATATTCCATCACGTGACAATACAACTCTTTTTACAATGTTGCAACTTGCAAGAGTATGGTGTTTAAGAAATCATGAAAAAGAATTGTTTTTGAGATAGTTGAGATGGATCTAGTCATACGAATTATACCACATAAAATTTACAGTAGTTGTTGGATCACAAGGAGACACTCAAGAAGGGGGGGTTTGAATTGAGTGTGGTATTTTCTGAATTTTATCGAACTTTCTTTAGAGATCTCAGAGACCTTCTCTGAGCTTTTGAGTTGCGTATATGAATATTGTTAATTAAATAGAAAGGCAGTAATAAAGAGACGAGACAAGCAATTTTACCGTGGTTCAATCTCACCTCTGAGATCTACGTCCACCCTACCTTTTCTTTTATTAATTGAATCACAAAATACCAAACTCTTGATACAACTTGATTCCCTCACTACTAACCCTAGTAGTGCCCCCCAACACTTAACTCTAAGTGTTGCCTAATTAAGTCTAATTCCCTTAGAAAATCAACTTAACACTCTCTATAAAGATGAAATTACAGAAAGATTTGAATCCTCTTTTTGTGTGCTTCTTGGTTAAGCAGTTTAGAGGTATTTATCGAGCTTAAATATGTGTTTTTCTGTCACAGATCTCAGTGCTGATCTCAGAGAGGTTAAAGATATGTTTCCGAAAATAGCTCTCTAAAACAATTACTGGAAACGCGTATCTTTTATATTTTCTGATCTTTTTACTCTTTGTTAAGGCTCACGTTTTTCAAATCAGTTTTTAAGCTTTACAAAGATAGAATTGTCCACTTGATAGTTTCCTAAACTTAAGCAAGCAATTATCTTTAAAGAAGATTTTATCTTCTTTAAGATATTTGTTTCCTAATAGTATTAGGACTGATTTTGTAGACAGATTCTTTTCTTAAAATCAGAAAATTTCTAAAACCTTTTTATTCCAAAAAAAAAACTTATCTTTTCCAAAAAAAGATATTCCAGATTTTTAAAACAATTTTCAAAAAAACGATTTTCCCCTTTTCTTTTTTTTGTTTTCGCAAATCATTATTTAGGTGTTATATTATAGATTGCATTTATTTTACTATCTCAAGTAAAATACCTACAATCTTTAATATTACACCTTAGCACTTTGATCCGTTATTTACGAACACACACTTTTACATATTTGAAAATTGGCCTTAGTCTAAAGCGTTTGACAATTGATTCTTCGAGACTTCGTTTAGGCATCTGCAACAAAACTTCACCAAACATGTTAGATCAACTAATTGTGTTTGTCATCATCAAAATACACATGGACAATGTGTCCCAACAAATTCCCCCTTTTTGATGATGACAAACACATAATAGTTCCCCCTCAACATAAGCAAATATTACATTGGCAAACATGATACGATTTCATGAGAAAGAACATCTAGCATTAACATAGTGCTATATACCAAATCTTCCCCCTTTTGGCATTATCAAAAAGGAGGCATAAAAATCCATAGTATCATAGTTCGAAATCAATTGTCCATGCAAAATAGTAGCTCAAGCAAAAATCAATCTAGTGATGCTGGTGCTACGTCAAGATTCAATTCACAATCCAAAGTTTTGAAGCAAGAACTAATCCAACTCACAATCCGAAACTATGAAGCAAGAGTTAATACAATTCACAATTCAAAGTTATGGATCATAAGGTAAAAGTGAAGAATTATGGTAGGATAAAGAAATAAGGTAAGCAAGCTTGAATTATTTGGAATGGGGATATGCTCAACAAGTGCTCAAACCTTATTCACCTTTTTGACATCATCACGCATAGATTTTGGAACTTTCTTCACTTCGGCACTGTATATGTTACTGTGCCACTGGACAATCTCTTTCCTTCAAAGACAGCTTTGCTTCGTATATTCAATAATCCAAAGTCATGGTAATCACAACTCTTTTCATCATCTCATAAATAAACTCTAATATGAATTGTCTCATCTCATTTTTTTGATGTCATGGAAGGATTTTTTCTTTTTCATTTTTTTTTTCTTATTTTCCTTTTTTTTTTTCATAAAGAGATGTAGACTATATAGAAATCATAGAGTCAATTAATGAGAACCAGCAAAGAATATTAACTTGTGAAACGTGATCTTATCTTCTTTAAAAAAATGTCCATGGCACTGTGCCTTGTACTGTGCCCCACTGATTTCTTTCTTTCACTTATAGAATTTCATTGCCGACCTCTTCAAGTTCCCCCTCAACTCATGACCTCTTCTTTCACCATTTTTACAGAATGTCTTTGCCCCGAACATAATCATGAATCAAGGTTAAAAGCACTTGTTGTTTGGAGCAATAGGGGATGAAAACAAGGATGTAATGGGGAAGTAAATGAAGAATAAGTAAAGAATAAATAATAAGGCCAAATGTCAAACTCAAAATTAGCAAATTAAAATATCGGGCTAAAGATCAAGCTTGCCATAGAAAAGTGAATTAACATTTTATAGCTCAATAGTTCAGCAACTTAGGATCATTTAGCTTAATACTTTGGCAACTTAGAATCAATACATCAGGACAGCATCATTAGACCTTGCGAGTCCTAAATCACAATTAAAAGACTCTTTCACAAATTTTCACTTGGATAAATATTATAGACTCCGATTTAACACATCTATGAGAGAAGATAAGGCATATAACACAAATCAATTGCTAGAAATATATCTCAAAGACAATAAATTCACCCTTTTTTTTATTGTTGCCAAATGTAATACACCCTCCATGGTAAGGCTACAAGTGAGAGGAATTGAATTTTCATTAATCATAGGTATTAAGCAGCTAATGCGGAGGATAATAGGCTGCTTTCTCTCACTTTCACCTGCAAAAAGATCACTTGTTAGTTTTAGGAACCCAAACTTGCTTGGGTCCCTTCTTCTTTCGTTGAGCATCTAAGAGATCCTTTCTAACCCATATTTGATTTACATACTTTGCATTCTTCTCAACATGTTTTTTCTTTGCATTACAATCATTCATGAGATATCCATTCTTTCCACAGAAGTAGCAAATCAAATATTCGGGAAGATCAACATATTTTCGCTTTCGAAAGTCTCTTTCACAATTTTTATCTCTGAGACCTGTACTGAGCTTCTGGTCAGTATATCCTAAACCATGTCTGTTTCGATTTTTTGTTTTAGAGATCATATGGTCTAGGATATTACTACCAGGTGTGGCAATTTTTGACTTCTGCAGTTGCACCTTCAAAGATTCAATTGTTGCTTTCAAGTTTTCATTTTTGTCATTTAGGGTGTTTAAGTCATGTTTGGCTTTTTCAAAATCTTCACAAAGTTTTGTACCTTGTCCTTCATTTATAGGGTCGACCCTAGGGTTTTCCTTTTCATTTTTCAGTTCCAGTAGTTCAAGGTTCAAAACGTTTATTTGTTTTTCAAAGTCAAGATTCTTTGCCTCAAGCTCAGTATAGGGCACAGTGCTGTTTACAATTTCTTTAGCAAGAGCTTTTTCATATTTTAGCGCACTTATCTCAACGACTTGTTCATTTATCGTTTTTTCCATTTCTTTATTTCTTTTGACCAAGTCCTTGTTATCATCCAGCAATTCCTTATATTCCAATTCCAACCCAATTTTTTGCTTAGTGATGTTTTTCAAATCTTTTTTCATGTTTATAAATTCATCACGCATTTCTTGACAATCGTCAATTACATTACTAAGCAAAGCAATTAGTTTGTTTTTGGATAATAGAGGTATCTTAGGTTTCAAAGTAGTGAGATTTACCTCTGCATTGTCCTCCTCATCTTGGGAGGTGGGTGTTTTCGCCATAAGACATAGATGCGAGTCATCTAGGTACTGAGACCTTCTCTGAGATCCTTCAGTTGCATTTAGGCAAAGTTTTGCCTCTTGGCTCAGTGCCTCTGACTGTTCCTCATCAGACTCGGATTCTCCCCATACGGCTGCTACCATGGCCTTCTTGAACTCCCTTTTTGATTGTTCTCTTTTATCTTTGGGTTTCTCATTTTCCCACAAGGGACATTCCTTGATCTTGTGGCTATATTCTCCACACTTAAAACATCCAGAGTTAGTAGCACTTTTCTTATAGTTAGATGTAGTACTCTTACCTTTGAAATTCGCATTCTTGCTAGGATTACTATTTTTGTTCTTTTTAAGAAAATTTTTGAATCTCCTAGTAAGAAAAGTAACATCTTCATCACTATCACTATCATCACTTTCTAATTCAGTTTTTAATGCTAGACCTTTGCTCTTTGGTGTAGGATTTTTAGCATCTAGAACAAGTTCATGAGTCATTAAAGAACCAATTAATTGTTCTAGGGGAAGTTTCGACAAGTCTTTGGCTTCTTGTATAGCAGTTATTTTTGGTAGCCAACGATTTGTCAAACTTCTTAACACTTTCCTAACCAATTCTTCTGACGAATAAATTTTTCCAAGAGAACGCAATTCATTTGTGATGATAGTAAAGCGAGTAAACATTTCATTTATTGATTCATCTTTATCCATGGTAAACAATTCATATTGTTGAACTAACAAATCAATGCGAGATTGTTTTACCTCATTTGTGCCTTCGTGGGCTAACTCGAGAGTATCCCATATTTCCTTTGCCGTTGAGCAAGCAGAGATCCTTGAGTATTCATCAGGTCCAATTCCATATTGGAGAATATTCATAGCTTTAAAGTTCTTCTCGGCCTTTGCATAGTCGGTTGAATCGTAGTCGTCTTCGTCTTTGTCAACCAACTTTCCCTCATTATTTTTGACTTGGATGAGGATGGGTCCTTTTCTTATGATTTTCCAGCATTCATAATCCGACCCTTGGATGTAAATCCTCATCCTAGCCTTCCACCATCCATAATCTTCTCCATTGAAAACCGGGCACTTTGAGTGTCTTCTTTGAGAGTCATCTTGTGAATTCATGCTAGCTATTCTCTAGGGATTAACCTTACAAGAATATTAGGCTCTGATACCAATTGTTGGATCACAAGGAGACACTCAAGAAGGGGGGTTTGAATTGAGTGTGGTATTTTCTGAATTTTATCGAACTTTCTTTAGAGATCTCAGAGACCTTCTCTGAGATTTTGAGTTGCGTATATGAATATTGTTAATTAAATAGAAAGGCAGTAATAAAGAGACGAGACAAGCAATTTTACCGTGGTTCAATCTCACCTCTGAGATCTACGTCCACCCTACCTTTTCTTTTATTAATTGAATCACAAAATACCAAACTTTTGATACAACTTGATTCCCTCACTACTAACCCTAGTAGTGCCCCCCAACACTTAACTCTAAGTGTTGCCTAATTAAGTCTAATTCCCTTAGAAACTCAACTTAACACTCTCTATAAAGATGAAATTACAGAAAGATTTGAATCCTCTTTTTGTGTGCTTCTTGGTTAAGCAGTTTAGAGGTATTTATCGAGCTTAAATATGTGTTTTTCTGTCACAGATCTCAGTGCTGATCTCAGAGAGGTTAAAGATATGTTTCCGAAAATAGCTCTCTAAAACAATTACTGGAAACGCGTATCTTTTATATTTTCTGATCTTTTTACTCTTTGTTAAGGCTCACGTTTTTCAAATCAGTTTTTAAGCTTTACAAAGATAGAATTGTCCACTTGATAGTTTCCTAAACTTAAGCAAGCAATTATCTTTAAAGAAGATTTTATCTTCTTTAAGATATTTGTTTCCTAATAGTATTAGGACTGATTTTGTAGACATATTCTTTTCTTAAAATCAGAAAATTTCTAAAACCTTTTTATTCCAAAAAAAAACTTATCTTTTCCAAAAAAAGATATTCCAGATTTTTAAAACAATTTTCAAAAAAACGATTTTCCCCTTTTCTTTTTTTTGTTTTCGCAAATCATTTTATTTAGGTGTTATATTATAGATTGCATTTATTTTACTATCTCAAGTAAAATACCTACAATCTTTAATATTACACCTTAGCACTTTGATCCGTTATTTACGAACACACACTTTTACATATTTGAAAATTGGCCTTAGTCTAAAGCGTTTGACAATTGATTCTTCGAGACTTCGTTTAGGCATCTGCAACAAAACTTCACCAAACATGTTAGATCAACTAATTGTGTTTGTCATCATCAAAATACACATGGACAATGTGTCCCAACAAAGTATCCCTTGCCTGTTGATCAAATACCATCAAAAGCTCATGTGTTTGGCCACAATTAAAGCATCGTTCCTATAATATTCTGATACAAACAGATGATACTAACCTAACGATATTTTCAACTTTATCCACCAACATCTTCTCGAACCGCCACATTTTAAAATCTATTTCCGTCTGTAAAAATTGTAAATTTGATTCTCAGAGAAGTTTCCAAAGATTCCCATTGCAAATATTCCATCACGTGACAATACAACTCTTTTTACAATGTTGCAACTTGCAAGAGTATGGTGTTTAAGAAATCATGAAAAAGAATTGTTTTTGAGATAGTTGAGATGGATCTAGTCATACGAATTATACCACATAAAATTTACAGTAGTAATAGAGTCTAGTCTCTAGTTGTAGGAATTTGAAATATCACACGTACACAGTCGATTAACGCCGAGTATGAGGTAAATCCTCATAGGAGTCTGATTTCAATAATATTGCACCCTAGAAACACAATTTGATCGATCATCTCATTTGTAACTACCACATGTTCAGTTCCCCTAACTAAGTCAATATGTCATGTTCATGGGAGTAATATAGACAGAAGTAACTTATAAGTTGTCACAATGTCCACTGTTAGTAAAAGGTGAAAGAGCCATTACTAGGCAACTTTCTCACACTAGTCTATAAAACAGAGATAGTAATTACTAATTAGTAGGTGTTGCTTGTGGTATCTTTCAAGTTTCAACCCGGTAAGTAATACACATTCTTATTAATCTTAACTTTACAACTTTTACTATACATGAATGTCTAGTAAATGTTGTACTTATAGAGTAACACTGTAACACTAGCAATAGTCAAAGTTAACAAAGTATCGCCGAAAATTTCTATACTACCATGTAGAGATAGAGTCTAATTTCTTTCTAAAAGTAGATTATGGGCTCTATTCGTGTGAGATCTCAGGTGTAGTCTCAAAATTAAATAATATATAAGTATATCAAATGTAAGATAATTGTTTGAAAATTTTACGATATAGAGTCGGGTTTGGGCCAGATTCATGTTAGCATGTCAGATTTGATTTCGTGTATGTCGTGTCCTTAAGTGATTGTCAATGTTTGATAGAGTATAAATCTATTTGTGGACCTTCAATCATCAACTTATTAAACTTTTGGTTGACATGGTTCATTGACCAAGATGTTATGGGTTCAAATCTACGCTTAAGGCTCTTGTATGGTTCATTGACAATAATACACAAAATCATATAGGTACGCGTATTATGTTTGGTATATCTCATGTAGATTACTATTGTAGCTTCTTGTACATATTGCTAGAAGCCTAGAAGCTAGAACTATGCTAAATCTAACATTTCACCAAGCAATATAGGTTAAAACATTGGAATAACATGAAATGAAAAATATATAACAAAGAATGAGAAAAAATTACTAACTTTGGGCCTTTGCCAATTTTCAGAAGAAAACAAGAAAAAAGTGGCAACATTGATACCCCATTTAGCACACAAGCCCATAACTTGAAGCAAAGCATGAAGCCCAGCATCATGGCCCACTACAGATTCAAGTCCTCTAAGCTCAGCCCATCTTTTATTCCCATCCAATATCATCGCCACGTGTCCTGGCATCAATTCTCGCCGGAGTTCCGCCGGAATCTCTGCCGCCGATGAACTTCCGATGACAGTCTCATCATCTGCTGGGGCAGTGGAGAGATGGGCCCTGATAGGAGAAATGGGCCCAACGTGATTGTTGCTGAGAAAGTGATGAAGAAGATGGTTAAGGGGATTAAAATGGAGTTTAGGAGAGAGATTAAGAGCAGAGATTGAGATAGGAGTTGCAGTTTGTGGGAGTAAAAAACGTAAGAATTTCATGTTTTGAGTTTTGACTTTTTGGAGACTGATAGACTGATAGAATGAGAGCTATTGCGACCGGGGGTTGAGCGGCTTAAGCCATTGCCTATCCGAAACTGGCTTCGAAGTTCGGTCATAGTTGGATTATGATGATTGAACTACGGGTTCGTTGTTTTGGTTGAGTTGGACTGAATTTGATTAACTTGAATTGAAATAAAATAACATAGAAGAGTAAAATTATTATTTAGAGTTAATTTGAACTGAATCGAACTAAATTAAAAATAAACGAGAGAGAGCTTTTTAACATGTTAATTTTATCTTATTTTAATTGAAATTAAACTCATTATTCATTCATGATGAATCAATTATTTGTATTGTACTAGATTTATTTGGACTAGATTGGTCTTACTTTTAACAAACTCAACTTATTTTTAATAAGTTAAACTTATTTTTGTTGAATTGAGCTTATTCTACTAAATACTAATGTTTAATATGAAGTGATAAAGGCCTAATTGTTATTTGATCAAACTATGTTGTGTTTATTCCTTTGTCTATCTCTATACTAAAAGTGAAGAGGAGGGGGTGGACACCCAAAATGAAAAAAATATATATTTTAAAATCAAGGAAGTTAAAACTCCTAACTCCTATCATTTATTCATTATTATGTACTTTAGTTTTTTTTACATTTTTAATTTTCAATCGTACCCATTTATTTCAAACTAATTTCTTTTGGGTGATAAATCACCAAATATTCCTTTTCAAAATTGTTTCATTTTCACTTTTACTAATTTTGATAACCTTCAATACATCTATATATTCCAAATTCCAACACTTTGGGACCCACATGTCATCATCTTTTCCCATTAAATACTCAATCACCTTACACTTTTTACTTTTACAACATTATCTCTCCTACTTTATCTATTCCCCAAACAACTTTATCAATTCCCCAAATAATCATTGCATAGATTTCATAAATTTTCTTGGTTATCCCCCAAAGCAAAGTGTAACAATTAAAAACAAACGGAGGGAGTACAATTTAATGATTATTTGTTAAAATTTGACTTTTTGGAGACTGATAGGATGAGATCTTTTGGTGCTTGAGCGCCTTAAGCCTTTGCGGCTTTGCCTATCCAAAACGGAAATTGGTTCATGCTATCATGATTTATGATGATTGATGATGGCTATGTTTGGCAAAAATAGCTGAATAGGTGCTGAAACTGATAAGTTACTTGAAACTGATAAGGTCCTGAAATTGATAAGGTACCTTATTACATTATTGTTTGGTAAAACTAATTATTTAAGTGGCTAAAATAGTTGTTATTATATATTTTAACATATTTTATATACGTAATTATCCGATAAAATATCGTTATTAAAATTCTAGCTTGCACCTATAATTATATACTAAAACAGAGTATGCTGATGTCAAAACTGTTCATGTGGCATTTGTACAAAAAAAATTTCCGCCCATTGCTTAAAAGTGATGTCATCCTTATCAGTGTTGTTGCAAATTCTATTTTATATTATTTCCTTTTTTTGGTATAAGTTGTAACCCCTCTTACTAAGACTAATTGTTTAATGAATCTATTTTTTGCTATATTGTAAGTTGTAACTCGCAACCCCTCTTTCCAATACTAATTGTATTAGTTAATCATTTTTCGATAATGTCAAAATGCAGTAAATGACTACAAGCTCTTCTTCTCCCTCTCTCCACGTCCACTCCATTTACACCCCATCTCATAAATTTGCTCTTCAACTTCTTCCTTAAACTTTTTTAGTAAACTTTGATTTTAGTATGAAAATGCCTGTCAAAAGAGATATGTTCTTTAAGTTTCAGATTCGAGTATGAAAGGTAAGTCAATTGATCAATAATTTTGGTTGTTTGTAAGAATTCAAGTTGGAATTGAAGACGAAGAGTTAAGCGAGATAGAAATTTCAAGTTGAGGTAATTCTAGGTTAGTTCTTTCTCCAAATCTTAATTATTTTTTTAATTTTTCTGTTTCAAGCATTTTTTAATTGATGTATGGAAATCCTTATTTTGCCTGACATTGCTTCAATTTGCTAAAATTTCAAAGTATTTAAAATAGTAATTTGTTTTCGCAATTAGATATGAGGTTTTTATAAAGTGGTAGCATTGTACGTGTTTTTGTTCAAATCTTGCATCGCACTGGTGCTAATCTAGTTATATAGTAAATAGTGTAAAAATAACTAGACCATTTTTTGTGGTTATAATAATCTAAACAATACCACAAGTTTAAATTATACTATAAACATTACGAAATCAATATACTACTATTGTTTATTTCACTTTCATTCATCTAACAAATACATTTTAGTCTTTATCTTCTCTATATGACTATAATCGACGGTATTTTTATTATATTATCACAACAAAAACTTTGACACTCTTCACAACTCCATTTACACCATGTATTAAGACCAAACTACTTAATTACTTAATTAACAGCCAAGCAATTATTTCTAATATCTCCATATGATCATACTTAAGTAGACTAATATTATCCATTTTCACCTTTGCATTAGCAAAATCATTAGCAAAAGGCAAATAGCTTTTAGAAGTGAAAACCATATCAACGAAATGATGTTAATATATGCTACCAAATTCTTATAAATGGTAAATTCAATTTTACACTTTATTATCATTAGCTATTGTAATACTCCCTTCGTTTTTTTAATATGCACTTATTTCTATTTTGGGGTGTTTTTTTTAATTGGTACCTTTCTACTTTTTTCCATAAATGGAAGGGTGGCCGACCTAATTATTACATTTCCCTCCTACTTTTTCTTTCATTCTCTCCACCTTTTTCACTTTTTCCTTACTTTTACTAACTCCTCTCTCTTACTTTTGCACTTTTTTCTTGGTACGCGCGCAAAAGCAAACATGCATATTAAAAACGGAGGGAGTACTACTTATGTGAGTTTTTTTTATATACATATAAGAGCAACTATACATGAGGTTGTAGCAGTAGTAATAGAGTTGTTGCAAGATTTTTAGGGGTTGGGTAGAAAAAAAAATTAAGTTTTCAAGATTTCAGGTGACCGTTTCACAAATATCACCTTCTCAATTTAAGTCATTTTAACCACATAAAATTTTAGTTAAGGTGCTTCGCAAACATTATTATTCACTTAAGCACCTAAAAAGTTCCATCACCTTATCATTTAAGCTACCTGAAATGCTTCACCAAATATAGCCAATATTACACATTTGTGAACTAAGGGTTTGTTCTCTTTGGTTGAACTGGATTGAATTGAACTGAAATGAATAGTAATATGGGAGAGTAAAAGTATAGTTTAGAATTAAATTGAACTGAACTAAAAATAAGCTAGAGAGAAAACATGTCAACATGTTAATTTTATCCTATTTTTTTTATATTGAAATTAAACTAATAACTAATTCATGATGAGTCAAATTATCTATACTGAACTAAATCTATTTGGACTAGATTGGTCTAATTTTTACCAAACTCAACTTATTTTTGTTTGTTAGGGTTTTATGAACGGCGTCGTAGGCTCGTAGCACTAATGGGTCGAATAAAGGGAGGTGCAAGGTTAAACACTAGCCGACTTTAAAATATGAAATAGCTACACTATTCTATATCGATGGTAGAAACTATTGAACTAATCTCTAAACTAATAAGCAGAATGAAATGATGATAATAACTATGAGAATAAAGCGATAAGATGAGCATCACCACTAACATGAATTGATCTCACACAACTTACATTCCAGTTATTGGATCGAAGCTGAGGAGAGATGACATTCTTTTAAAGACGAACTACCTTAAGACCACTTTCGTGACTACAAAAGGCCTAACTAATATGTGTGCTTCTTATTTTCATGGCTAACATACAAAATTAGATATATTAAGAATGAATGTCAATGAAATTTACAATCTCAATTCTCACTATTTTCATGTGAGAATCTTGACCAACAAAGAGTTAAACTAGATCGAATCCCAACTTTCATTGATGAATACAATCGACAAGATAACAATTGCTACAAAGAAATCCTAATTTCAATTTAAATCTCATTGTCAACAAAAACCAGGGCTAACAATGCTGCAATTTGATAATGAAAACAAACTTGCCAAACCCTAATCGAACGATTCAATAATTTGGAACTAATAGAAATAAGATGATCAATCCATGTTAGGGCTCAACTCAATCTTAGATATATAACTACTTGGAATTCCTAGCAAAAGAAACATTCAACATATTCAAAGGCATAATTAAGAATTAGACTAGGAGAATAAAGAAATCAAACTTGAATTGATGAATACTTGAACAATGTAATTAATCCAACGTCTTCAATCCTTGAAACTGACGCTAAGTTATGTAATTAAATTGAGAACTAAGAGTTCTTAATCTAAAACTATGGATGAAAGAGTTTAAAATTAAGTAAAAAGGGAATAGGTTACAATTGCTAACCGAAACCTATTTATACTCTACTAATAAAATAAAGAAAGGAGTTCTTAAAACGACTAAATTTGACGAAATCCCGTCCAGTTTTTGGTCCAACCCGATCAGGTCCAAGCCAAAAGATCAACCTTCTTATTATCAAACTCCGATCTGATCGGACCATGTAACAACCTGAATTTTTAAGGTGTTTAATTAAAATTAATTATATTTTATCAGCTTGAATATACTATAAAACGTTTTAAATAATTACTTTGCATAAATAGAGTTCAATATTTTGAAATAAATATTACAATTAAAGCTCTATGTCATCTCAAGCATCCATCCTATTAGGTATATCTCAATTAGAATTGAACAAGTATCAAGTTTTATAAAAACCCCAATTTCATAGAACTCTCAATTATAATTAGATAACCCGTAATTTTGGAATTTTCATTCTTTAAGAACCTTATTTTAGTACTTTTTTTTATGGTAAAGAGAAAGACTCTGTCTAGACCTCAAGTCCTCAATTCGGTCGGTGTCTTGGTCTACAATATGCGTGTAACACCCCGAGATTTCGGGTGTTAATTTAATTAAATTATATGTCATATTTATATATATCTATTTTAATTTGGTATATATTATTTTTGGAAATTTAAATTTATATAGTTTAGTTTTATTTTGAAAGTTTTGAAAGTATTTAAGTTGTTGCATTGATGTTTTATTTGGAAATGTATAAATGTATTGATTTCTCGTTTATTTATTTTTGAGTTTATAATTATAAAAGTTAGTATTATTATTATTATTATTATTATTATTATTATTATTTATGTTTTAGTAGAGCTAGTAGTTTAAAATTATTTATTTCTTTATGTTGTGAACTTTATTTATCGTTTTTGGGCCAAACTCGTAGAATTTAATCTTTACCGCTTAAGTAGACGACCCACTTGTATTTGGGGGGCTAGGGCGGCCGGTTATTAGAGAGGAAAAAGGGGGGAGTATTCTTTTGAATTTAAACTAGTATTAGTCCCCGGCGATGCACGAGATTTATAGTTAGGGATTACTAATATAATTTAGCATGCTAAATATCAACAAAAAAGAAAAATAATAAATCATCATTACTTTACCCATTAGACAACTTAAGCCTTGGTTTTCATTGATATATCATCATTATTTCTGATAGAAGCATCAATATGGTGGCATAGTGGTTGGAGGTCAGGGGTTTAAATCTTCACATTAGACAAATTTTTAAATATGAGAATGATGTTGGATAAAGTACTACTAAAAGCGGGATAGTGCCACGTGGCGGATAGCAACGTTTGATTACGCTTTTTAATATATATATAGATGAGCATCTTTTTCTCATTCGTTTCTTATCGAAATTGGACGTGTGAGTAGTCAAAATTCATCTACTTGGAACGATCTTGCTCGTGGTATAATTTGTTTTTGAAGAAGAGGAAGGACGTGGCTGCAGTTTTCATTTCAACAGACGAGTAATTTCGGTTTCTTGGAATTTTTGGGGGCAATGTTCTTCTCTTCTTTCTTTGCTATTATAGTATTATTTTTTCATCTAAGATCAAGGTAACTAACATCCCTTCTAGTACTTTAGTATTTAATTAATTATTTAATTATGTTAGAATCATGTTAGGATGTTTTTTATTTATTAGATCTATGATGTTAACGTTATTATAATTATAATTCATGTTAGGTTTTGTTTTATTGTTTTAATATACTCCATCCGTTTCTTTTTGTTTGTCCTACTTTCCGTTTTTGTCCTTTTCTTTTTGTTTGTCATACTTTTTCATCTTTCCTTATATGGAAATATTATATTACTCATTTACCCATACTTTATCACTTTTTGGTCCCACATGTACCTTATAATCTTCTCTCACCTACTTTAATTACCCATTTACTATAAAATAAGTAAACTTTTTATTTGTTGTCCCCACCAACATGCCTATGACATCACTCTCATTGGCATTTGTGGCTATAGTAAATGGGACAAACAAAAAGAAACGGAGGGATTATGTTTTAGAGTGCTTAAAATCGTAGTTTATGAAGTTGGAATTGTTAGTATTGATTAGTATCATGTTAGGGTTGTTACTCTTGGTTTATCTCATTGATTAGTATGTTTAATTCATGTTTTTATTAATTTTATTAATGCTGGAATTATTTTAGTTTAATGATATTGTCCTTTTTGATGCATTGTTTGAACCTTAGGTATTGATGGAATTATTGTAGTAATTGGAATATGGTTTTAGCATGAATTTAGATGTTTTGTTGGCTATTTTATTATTTGAATATTGCTGGAATTATTTTCTATGAAGTTAATTAATTCTTTTGAGTTGTTTTTAACTCTTAAACATGCCCTAATTCTTATGGTAAGATGAGTATGCTTTTGGGAATGTTCTTTAATGTTTTTAGGTGTATTATTATGATTAATTAGTGCTGAAATTTTATTTGGTTTAGATTGAATTATTAATCATGTTTTATCATGTTTTAAAGTTATTAGTTTTGCACGATTTGTAGGACTTGTGAATTATTTTAATTATCTCCTTGAAGTATTTAATTTGAGCATGCTTATTTACGTTGGTAAAGTTTATGTATAAATTTTGTGGAATTATTGGAGCATGATTTGATTTGGATTTAATTTGGGTATCTAACGGACAAAACGGGCAAACGAGAGCAGTGGGCTGCTCGCGACCCGTGACCTAGTGCTGCCCCCTCCCTTTCCCTTTTTGGCTTGCTGTTTCGTTTTGTTAAATGTGTAGCAGCACTGTTTATGTTACTTTAATAATTATATTTATGCACTTTGTCCTTTATTAATTATGGTAGTATGTTTGGTTGTTGAATTTCAAATTGTTGAGCTATTGTAATGAGGTATGAATTCGTGTTGTTGTGGAACCTTTTTGAAAGTACTTTGATGTATTTTGAGTTATCGACGTCGTAATGCTCAGGGGAGAATAATACTGCCCTTAGCATCACCTCGCCAAGAGTTATGTACGAGGAAAATTTATAATTAAATTATAATTGACTTCGTATCCAAACCCAGATAACGACTTTTGATGTATCACATTTATATATAGTTTCTAGATGCATTTAGATTGCATTTAAAACTCCTTTTTGAGCATTTAGTTGCATAATGACATGAATACACAAGTTGTGCTCTACTACTCCCCGTTTGTGTGTTTCGATGATTTTCAGGTTATTTTGATACAAAGTGATCATGACTACCAAGGATGTAGCCTATTAATCATGGAAGATGAAGATAGCTTGCACAAGGATCACAATACATCCGTTTGGGACAATTTTGAATTGGAATGAAGCAAAGAGTTAGTGAAAGAAGTGCCAAAACTGACACACCTTCACTATTTTCATTATAACTTAAGATAGAAAATTGATAATCAAGAAATTCTAAATGGGTTGGATTCTAGACTTCAAGATCTTTCCAATGATAGGTCACACGCCCCAATCGGACTTCTGGTTTGAGAGATACGGTCTTCGCAAGTTGATGCAGAATTGCAGTTTACCCACCCGATCGGGCGGGAATTGACCCGATCGGGCCTGAGGCACGGACAACTCTTTTCCGAAATTCTATCTTTTTTAATTAGACTTTGGGCTATTATAAATAGCTATCCTTCATTATTTTTAGAGACATCTTTTATTCTAGTTTTATTTTTCATAGTTCTTAGTTTAGTTTTATTTAGTTTAAACACTTTATATTAGATTAAAGGTGATTGGACCTCGGATTCGATTTCAATAAAAGTTCTTGCTTTTTGTCAATTGGTATTTTTCTATACTCTAATCTCTTTTATTATTCTTAATTGCTTAGCTTAATTATTTATTCATTCATGATGCAATTATTAGGGTTTCATATAAGATTGTTTATTGTTGATTCGATTATGAGTGAGTAGTTCTCTTTCTAGGGTGTTAGATAGGAAAGCCGTGTTTATACCATGATTGTGATTTAGATTTCTATCAATTTCTAGGGCTTGATTAGGGTGATTGTGATGTGGTTTGTTCTTATTGAGTAATTAAAGTCAGTGTACAATTTCATTGATTGCTTGTGGTTAATAGTTGTTTGCACAGATCCGTCTTACGACTAGAGGCCTAGGACACATTAGTAGTTCTGATTACGTTAGTGAACATGCGGCGTATGTTGAACTATGAGCGTTGAGTCTTAACCATAGCTCAACACATGCTCTAATCCTCCGACTCTTGACTTAGGTTTTGATAGTATTTGACCCTATTTGATTGGTATAAGCATGGTGGACCGACCTAATACCCTAGGTTTTTATTCCATAGTTGATTCCTCGATTTAGTCCATTTTCCTTAGCTTACTCATTAGTTTAATTAATTCTTCCCTGATTTCATCTGAAGTAGCTGAATTGGTTGAATATTAATTTAGAAACTCTGTCTCCCTGTGGATTCGACCCTGCTTCCATTGACTACCATAGTTAGAGGACTGTACGTTTATTTTTGATTAGGTGACACGACTAAAACCTTATCACTTTGACGTATTAGTTATTCCAATTGGAATTTTGAAGGAATTTGATTATATTTTGGAAACCTTGAATTTATGAAGAATATTTATATTCGTTTATTTTATTCGAATTATTTTTATTTGAATTATTTTGAAGAATTATTTTCAAGAGTTATTTTGAAGTATTTCTTTTTGAAGAATTATGATTTCTATTTGAAGAATCATAATTATTTGAGATTTGATGATTTGAAGAATATTTGATGATTTGAAGAACAATTGATGAATATTTGATATTTGATAGGCTAAAGTCGTATCACCTATTCAAAGATAATTCCTACAGTCCTCTAACAATGGTAGTAAAAGGAAGTAGGGTCGAATCCACTGAGAGACGGAGTTCTAAGTTAATATCCAGCCAAATAGCTACTTCAGACAAGATCAGATAGAAATCAGCTGAACTAATAATTAACTACTAGAAAACAATATAAAAAGGATTTTTACTCTATAAAATAAAGGTCTAGGGAATTAGTTTGGTCCACCATGCTTATACCAATCAAAGGAGCAAACAACTATCAGAACCTAGGTCGAGAATCGATAGATTAGAGCAATGTCAAGCTATGGTTAAGTCTCAACGCCCATAATTCAACATATGCAGCACGTTCACAAACATAATCAGAATTACTGGTGTGTACTAGGCCCCTAAAAGTAAGATGGATCTGTGCAAACAATTATTAACCTCAAGTAATCAAAGAAACTGCGCAATAACGTTAATTACTCAATAAGAACAAATCACACCATAACCTATCTCATCAAACCCTAGAAACTAATAGCAATTCAAATAATCATGGTATAAACATGGCTTCCCTCTCTAAATCCCTAGAAATTAAACTACTCACTCATAATTAAATCAACAATAATAAATCTAATATGAAACTCTAATAATTGCATCATGAATGAATAAATAATTAAGCTAAGCAATTAAGAATAATAAAAGAGATTAGAGTAGAGAAAAATACCAATTGACAGAAAGCAAGAACTTTTATTGAAATCGAATCCGAGGTTCAATCACCTTTAATCTAATCTAAAGTGTTTAATCTAAAATAAAGCTAAGAACTATGGAAAATAAAACTAGAGAAAAAGATGTCTCTAAAAATATGAGGAATATCTATTTATAATAGCCCCAAAATCTAATTAAAAAATGAATAGAAAAAGATAGAATTTCGGGAAAAAGAGCTGTCTGTGCTCCAGGCCCGATCGGGTCAATTCCCACCCGATCGGGTGGCTAAACTGCAATTCTGCATCAACTTGCGAAGGCCGTATCTCTCAAACTAGAAGTCCGATTGGGGCGTGTGACCTATCATTGGAAAGCTCTTGAAGTCTAGAATCCAACCAATTAGAATTTCTTGATTATAAATTTTCTATCAAAAGTTATAATGAAAATAGTGAAGGTGTGTCAGTTTTGGCTTTTGTTTCACTAACTCTTTGCTTCATTCCAACTCAAAATCGTCCCAAACGGAAGCATTGTGATCCTTGTGCAAGCTACCTTCATCTTCAATGATTAATAGGCTACATCCTTGGTAGTCATGATCACTTTGTATCATAATAACCTGAAAATCATTGAAATACACAAACGGGGAGTAGTAGAGCACAACTTATGTAATTCATGTCATTATGCACCTAAATGCTCAAAAAGGAGTTCTAAATGCAATCTAAATGCATCTAGAAACTATATATAAATGTGATACATCAATATTCTGACGAGTGTTTAAATTTGAAGAACTTTAATTGTTTTACTTTGAGTTGAGTAGTCTAAGGGATTATTTTATCCCAATGATACTGAACATGCACTCCGAGAGGTGAGGGGGCACTGAGCAGGGTGCTACCCTACATTGGAGAAACTTAGGATATGTTGTCGTCCGAGAGGTCGGAAAATACTGCGTGTATTGTCCCACATCGGGAGTTTGGCCATTCTTAGACACAGACGGTAGGGAACGTAACCCATAGGCTATTCTGGAGGTTGCGATCTGACATACTCTTAGAAAGTGGGCTGCGGGTCACTAGCGTTCATCTCACTCATTTAAATTATTTATTTATTCGTTTGTTTACTTATTTCACTTATTAAAGTTTGAAGCCTCTTATTTCTTTTGACGATCTATTTATGGAACTCTTTCCTTCTTTACCTTGAATGATCATTGATGTTTATTTATACTGTTAACTTGAGTTGTTATTCTTACTCTGCATGCTTTATGATTTTGATATGTCTTTGTATGATTATTTCGTGTGCCTGGCATTATTCTTCATACTTTAAATTGTTAAATGAATCCTGATTGGACTTGGAGAGCTGTTAGTTACTCCCAACTGAATGTGGATTTTTGTTGTATATTTTTTCAGATGTGGAAGTTTAGGATTGTTACAATTTGGGCAGGGGTTGTAATGCATGACCTTGTGAGCAAGGATATGGTGATAGTGATTGTCAATGAGCACTTTGGTGTAGCGATTAAGACCTCTTCCTTAGTCGGTTTTAAGTAGCTTTTATTGGATTTTATGGATTATTTCTCTAACGATTTTTAGTTTATTTTAAATAAGGGTTTGGATGTTTTGAGTTTTAGTACTATTTATGGGTTGAGGGTATGGGACCTCATTTCCTTATTTATTTTGAGGATGTTTAACGTTTGGGATTGTTTATTTATAATATAGTTTATTTGCTCCTTAGAGTAGCATTACCATCTTACCGTCTCAGTGGTATTTCCGCTGCCACTGATCTCTTTAATTATTAGCTTTATTTATTTTATTTTATTTTACCTTTATTTTATTGTTGTTAGAAGACGGGATGTTACAATGTGGGCCAAGATGCTTGAAAGTAGTGGAAAAGGTATGGAGAACCCTGCTTTTAAGCATCGCAATTGAGAGGATTCGACCCTTCAACCTTGAGGTTACAAGGTGAACGGAGTTAGGTAACAAGGTCCTCACATTTCCACTCTAGAAACCATATTAAATAATTTTTAAATTGGTGGTACCATGCATTTTAGATAGTTCCAATTTGGTTTTTACAAAAATAATCAAAATACACGGTACTGTCCGTTGATTTTTACTACCATGGTGGTATCGCCCTCAAATTCCATTAACGCAATGGTAGTGCTGGAACTGGGGGGCGTTAATTACCACCACATTAGTCTTGAAATCACCGATGGTTGTAGTTCCCTTTAAATGTTCTTTTGGAATTTTTGATTTTTTTTTCAAATGTAAAATTATTTATTAGAAAACAATGTCACTTTCGTGTATTATGCAAAAGTTAAGGGTTGTCAATGATTAAAAAAACTTTGGTCGCCACATAGGGTTACCAATGAGAATATTCCTAATTTTTCATGCCCCTTCTCTTTGCTTGAAGAATAGAGATGAAGACAAGTAGGCTCCACACACACCGTATCCTCGCCCTCGTCCGACCCGCATGTGTGGTGGTATATATAGTCTACTTAGAGAAAGCAATAACTATTCTAGAACACGGGGTTATAATAGTCTTGTAATATACCGCCTAAATTTAACTTAAATTTAGGCAGCAACCTAAGTCCAACATTATGAAGAGAATAAATCGTCTTTCTAAATGCAGTGACTAGGTTAATCTATTTCATGACCAATTCAATCCAGTTAGTGATCACCGTTTTTGATTCTTACAATAACTAGTTTATTCCATTCAGTAATTTAGGGACTGGTTAATAGAACATTGGCTTTAATTAGTCTGGTTATAACATGACATTACCTTTTTCAATAATTTTTACATAGCAAGATAAACATGCCCTCACCCGAGCCCGATGTGTGTGTCACGCTCACGCCCAAGCTCAAGCCCGACGCATGTTTAACTACTTTCACCTGCACAACACTCGACCATAAGCCAACGTATTGGGTTGACTACAAGGTGGTGATATTTTTTAAAAGAAATTCCATTAGTTTTATGTTACATGTATTGGTTTTTTTATACCAATGAAATTAATTTTACTAGCCAAAAATAAAAATAAAAATTAAACCTCATACAAAAGAACAAGTAATACTTACATATTATTACCTCCAATTATGAAGCAAATATGGAGATGTTCACTTGTTATCACTTATCAGTACGTATTGATTAAACATCAAAGATAAAAAAAAAATTACAAATTTTACTCTTGAACCTTTTCTTTGGGTTAAAAGTGGCAATAATATGAAGCAAATATGGAGATTTTCACTTGTTATCACTTGTTTTTTTGGTAGATTTTTGTTTTGTCTTTTTTGGTGTTTTAATTTCATATCTTTATTGCTAATATATTCTAATATTTATTACTCATTTTATTTTATGTATATTTATATTTTTCACTCTTTATACCACTTGAAATAAATAAAATAACTAAAATTTAACGATTATTTGTTAAATACAAGAAAATAATATATACAATTCACTGGAGATATTACAATACAATTTCTAAAATCCTTACAAATTACTCTTTCACATGCATTGTGTGCATATGGGTTGAAAGAGGACATGTTTTTTTTCATAAAAATAACTACGGCGAAAATAAATGGCAATTAAAAGAAAAATCTCTATATTGTCTCTATACTATAGGGAAAGATGAGGGGTGAACATCAAAAGTAAGAAAACTTTCGCATACCTTGATCCGTAGGACCCGTATGGATCTGGATCCTCATTTTTATTACCCTATGGATCCGGTTAGTGTCCGGATCCTTGTCTGAAAAACGGATCTGGATTTTGGTCCTGTAGGACCCTACCCGGATCCGACCCATTGCCATCCCTACACCCGACTATTATATCTCAGCGGTAGGTGAGATGTTTTATGTAATTTAAATGAACTTTTTTATATATTCAAAATTAATTAATTTAGTTGAGTTTCTTGTTATGAGGTGCGAAAAATATGGCTTTAGCCAATTTTCTCCCGTATTATAACAAGAATTTTAAACAAATGTAATTTCTATACAAATCCAACATGAGATTAGAATGTGTTTACTTCACCCTTCATACATACAAAAACAAAGACGAAAATGACTATTATCGGAAACTTGCAGGGATCTATCCTAATTCATACAACAAATAAAATAAAATCCCCTCAAAAAATAAAATAAAATCAGTAACCGCCTAAAAACAAAAAAGCATATTTTCCTTAGAGAATAAGATCATCAAAATCTAATCACAACGTACTCATTATCCTCAATATATAAGCATATCAGGACTTGAAGCACAATGATCTTAACTGGGTTTAGCAAGGAAACATCTCCAAGCATTGCACTAAAATAAATTCGTCAAAAACGATTAGATCCATCAAAGTCATTAAAATCATCAAAGTTATCAAAAATCATTAAAACCATTAAAACCGTCAAAATCATTAAATATCATTTAAATTATTAAAATCATCACATCCTCAAAATCATCGAAGTTCACAAATCCCAAATTGATACGGTAAATTAATCAAAATATACTACAAATACAACAAAAGGCATACAAAACATCAAAACGTTATCTGAGTTTGGGTACGAAGTAAATTAAGATCAAATCACAATACTCTCCGTACATAACTCTTGGCGAAGTGATGCTAAGGGCGGTGTTATTCTCCCCAAACATTACGACGTCGACAACTCAAACTTGGCATAAGAATTAATAAATGGTATCAAGTACCAAAGTTATACTTTCAAACATGCCTTAGGATACTCCACAATACTACCAAAGTCATTTACGAAACACGGTATCATGTTGTAAGCTAACTATGCACAGAATGCACACAACAACAACTTTAAACAGACCTAACACTCAGCACAGATAATATTTTTAGAAAATTCCAATGGGACATTAAAATTTAGCTCGTTAGCTTTCCAACGACTGGTCACAAGCTCAATTCCGATAACAAACGAGTGAGATATGACCATTTGAAAACAGGCTGGCCAATCTATTCGTGGACAGCGAACTGGGTCACGGGCCGCGTCCACACAGCTTCGCGGGTTTGTTTGACAAAACCTCAAGGCATTGAACATCATACAAAATCATCACAAGTCAAAACCAACCAATCACCATACAAAATGAATTGCTTAGCATCAAAAATCATAAGTTTCTCAAAGTCCCAAATCATTCACATAAATCAAAATTTAAAGTTTTCATTCATTTACAATCAAGTCATTTCAACAACACAATAACAACGGCAGAATAAGGGAACATTAAATACATGAATTCAATTAAAAACTTAGCCTAACATGATTTTAACAAGAGTAGTACAAATACAATCTTCTAAGTTCATCCTAACATGATACTAAATTTCTCTAACGATAATTCTAACAACCTAAGGTTACTTCTCATTTCCTAACGTGATAGAAAAACGCTAGTTACCTCGATCTTCGGGAGGAGTGCTGCAAAACATAATACAATAGCCTAGAAAATGTGCGGATCATCAAAACCTTCTTCTTCCTTGAAGACTTCTCCTCCATTGAACAAAGTATTCCCCTTTTAAACGATTTTAGGGTCCTCCAAAACAGTCAGTGGTGTTATGACCACGATTTCCGGTGATATAAAGCTCGTATAAAAAATTCCTCTGGTCAAAGTGAAGGTATAGATGTTAATAACATGCTGTCCAAATTTGAAGACGATCCAACGGTTAGATCTCCGGCGATGTTCATTTTTGTGAGGGTGTGCAAGGGAAAAACGGGGAGACTTTCTCTCTTTCTTTTCCTTGGTGAATGGCGTGTGAATGGAATGGGGAGGGGTTGATTTTTCTGAGTTTCTAACTCAGCATAAGGGTAAGTAATAGGGTGAGTGTTAATGGGATTTAATGGTCACCATAAGGGGGGGTTTATGAGGAAGTTTAATGGTCATCATGAAGGGCATTATGAGGGTGATTGAAGCGGTGAGACTCTTGACTTACCTTAACGTTACAAAGGTGAGAAGCTACCCAAGAGTTTTGAATCCCCTTAATGCAAAGACTAAAATTTAGACCCCCATAATACTAGGTAGGGTGTAGCGTGAACAAGATCCACGATTTATAAACGCTCAAAAATAAAAATTTACGCTAAAACTTTTATAAACAAAAATTATTAATATCAACGTAGTATAAATATACACCTACTAAACTTACACACTTTTTATACTACGCATACACGAGCACTACATTGCCTTTTCAAACAACCCACACGAGCATGAGTATTGAAAAATATGCCAAACAATACTACATTCTATTATACGACATAAATATATATATAAATATTCCAAAGATAAAAAAATGTAGGAGTAAATATAAGCTTTATGGAAATATAATAGTAAATATAATTTAGCGTCGAATATATATATATATATATATATATATATATATATATATATATATATATATATATATATAATTTAACGCTCAAAATTAAATCACACAACACTTAAATTTATAACTAACTACATTATAAAATTAATACTCATAATACATTATCCGCAGAAAATATTTTCCGGCTTCAAATATGAACATTTATTTAATAGAATATATTTTTATAAATGAAATTATATTTAGAGTTATAAATAACAATGTAAACCATATAAATTAACACGTGAAATTTCTAGTGAAATTACGGGGTGTTACAAAGGTCCTCGCATTTCAACTCTACAAACCATATTAAATAATTTTTAAATTGGTGGTACCATGCATTTTAGATAGTTCCAATTTGGTTTAAAAAAAATAATAAAAATACACGGTACTGTCCATTGATTTTTACTACCATGGTGGTATCGCCCTCAAATTCCTTTAACGCAATGGTAAAGCTGGAACTGGTGGGCATTACCACCACATTGGTCTCGAAATCACCAATCGTTGTAGTTCCCTTTGAATGTTCTTTTGGAATTTTTGATTTTTTTTTCAAATGTAAAATTATTTGTCAGAAAACCATCACAATGTCACTTTCGTGTATTATGCAAAAGTTAAGGGTTGTCAATGATTAAAAAAACATTGGTCACTACATAGTATTATCAATGAGAATATTCCTAATTTTTCATGCCCCTTCTCTTTGCTTGAAGAATAGAGATGAAGACAATTAGGCTCCATACACACCCTATCCCTGCCCTCGCCCGACCCGCATGTGTGGTGGTATATATAGTCTACTTAGAGAAAGCAATAACTATTCCAGAAAACGGAATTATAATCGATCATGGCGAGCATTTAATCTTATAATATACCGCCTAAATTTAACTTAAATTTAGGCAACAACCTAAGTCCAACATTATGAAGAGAATAAATCGTCTTTCTAAATGCAGTGACTAGGTTAATCTATTTCATGACCAATTCAATCCAGTTAGTGATCATAGTTTTTTATTCATACAATAACTAGTTTATTTCATTCAGTAACTTAGGGACTTGTTAATAGAACATTGGCTTTAATTAGTCTGGTTATAACATGACATTACCTTTTTCAATAATTTTTACATAGCAAGATAAACATGCCCTCACCGGAGCCCGATGTGTGTGTCACGCCCAAGCTCAAGCCCGACACATGTTTAACTACTTTCACCTGCACAACACTCGATCATAAGCCAACATATTGGGTTGACTACAAGGTGGTGATATTTTTTAAAAGAAATTCCATTAGTTTTATGTTACATGTATTGGTTTTTTTATACCAATGAAATTAATTTTACTAGCCAAAAATAAAAATAAAAATTAAACCTCATACAAAAGAACAAGTAATGCTTACATATTATTACCTCTAATTATGAAGCAAATATGGAGATGAGGGGTGAACATCAAAAGTAAGAAAAACTTTTGCATACCCGGATCCGTAGGACCCGTATGGATCTGGATCCTCCTTTTTATTACCCTGTGGATCCGGGTAGTGTCCGGGTCCTTGTCTGAAAAACAGGTCTGGATTTTGGTCCTGTAGGACCCTACCTGGATCCGACCCATTGCCATCCCTACAGCCGACTACTATATCTCAGCGGTAGGTGAGATGTTTTATGTAATTTAAATGTACTTTTTTATATACTTCCTCCGTTCCAAATTAAATGCAACAGTCAATATTTTGCACTATTAACAGTATGTACTTTGACTAAAATTTGAGCTTTACACATAATGAAAAACATAGTCTAGTGGGATCTTGTTAGATTCGTCTCGTTAAATACTTTCGTAAATATCAACTTTTTATAATTTTTACTTTTATATTATAGTAGATATTAACAGTTAAAGTTATGTCTCGGCAAACGTAAAATGTGAATTGTTGCATTTAATTTGAAACGGAGGAAGTATTCAAAATTAATTAATTTAGTTGAGTTCCTTGTTATGAGGTGCGGAAAATATGGCTTTAGCCAATTTTCTCCCGTTTTATTACAAGAATTTTAAACAAATATAATTTCTATACAAATCCAACATGAGATTAGAATGTGTTTCCTTCACTCTTCATACATACAAAAACAAAGATGAAAATGACTATTATCGGAAACTTGAAGGGATCTATCCTAATTCATACAAAAAATAAAATAAAATCCACTCAAAAAATAAAATAAAATAAAACAAAATCAGTAAAACTAAAAAGCATATTTTCCTTAAAAACTAAGATCATCAAGATCAATCACAACATAATCATTATCCTCAATAAACTAAAACCAAAGCATATAGCATACTTAGCAAGGAAACATCTCCAAGCATTGCACTCATCTAGGAAACATTTATGATACCATGAAGTGATTTAATGAATGAGATAATTAATCATTAAAAACAAAGCAAGTATTTATACAAAGAAGCTACTGCCTACTGCTCACGCTAACCTAATGCAACAGCTAGGTTGTTAGCAAAAGATAAGAATCTATGTAAGTAAAAGATATCTAAGTGAAAGATATGCTCTAAGTGGTTACATGAGATAATTAATAAATTACATAAGATAATACTCTACAGCTCTAAGTGGTTACAGTAAAAGAGATTTATTAAGGAAACTTAACTGGGTTTAGCAAGGAAACATCTCCAAGCATTGCACTAATTTAGGAAAGACTCCTAAAACATCTAACATATCTCGTTAATTACAATTTAGAGTATAATTAGGAAAGTGACTCCTAAATCCATCTAACATATCTCGCTAATTACAATTTAGAGTATAATTAGGAAAGTGACTCCTAAAACATCTAACATATCTCGTTAATTACAATTTAGAGTATAATTAGGAAATTGACTCCTAAACCCTATAAATAAAACCATAACTATCCCTCCATAGTTTCTTCCAACCCAACTCTAAAACACTTTTCCAAAGAAGAGATTCAAGAAAGAAAACTACGTACCATGTCGATGACTACTTTCACCCCTCAAGCAAAAGCAAAAGCAAAACTCAGAAACCTAAAAGTTTACCTATGGAACCAAAAACACAATATTTTACCCTTTGATGAAGGCTTGTTCATCTTCCACATCTCTTCTCCTAAACATGATCATGATCATCATAATCCTATTCTTCGTAACTTCAAGCTATCTTCTTTCTATGAGAGCAATGTCCCTACTTTAGTTAACCAATTATTTGAGTCTACCAACGAGTTCGGCCCTAAAACAACTACGGCACTCTCTCAACAAATCTCTGACTATGCTATAAGTTGCTTCCGTTTTCGTTTTCGTCACGCGGCCACCGGTCTTCTAGCGGATGATCGGCCTAGGGTTGTATTCGTGGCTGATATTCTTATCGACGGCGACGAACTAAAGGTAGAGGAAGAGGAGAAGACGGCGGAGGAGGTAAACCATCAGAATCTAAACCCCATGGCCATGGGTTTTAATAATCTTTCATATCATGGTAGAAATATGGAACATGATTTAATGGCACACTTGCAACGTTTTCAAGTACAATATAATTATTATGCTGTTCATCAATATGATTATTTTGGTAATTATTATGGAAGCATCATGGCTAATGGTCATGTTCATGTTCATGGTGGAGTTTATGTTGATGAACGACAACATCAAAATATTATACGAGTACAACAACAACAACAACAACAACAAGATGCTGACTTTAATCCTTTTCGTCATTCCCTAGACGAGGATACTTACAATCCTGACTTCGATGATGAGTTTTTGAATCAAGTGTATCAACCTCAACCTATCGACTATGAAGAAAACAACAATGGAGAAGATAATGATGCTATGGCGGCGGGATGTTCGGAACTAGAGGATATTGAGGATACTAATGAAGATGAATTGAGCGATGTTGTTAACATGTTAAGGATGTGGCATCAAGAGAAAGAGAGTGACAATGAGAGGAGGCGTATTAACAGTTTGTTGAAGATTAAACCGACATTAGAATCAATGAAAGGAGAGGAATTGAGTGAAGATAATGATACGTGCTCAATATGCCTTGAGAAGATGTCAAGTGAAGAGGAGATGATCAAGTTGAATCGTTGCAAGCATGTGTTTCACACCGAATGCATATTCAAATGGCTTCCCAAGAAAAAATCATGTCCTTGTTGTCGATCGAGTAGTTTAGCTAACGTTTACTTGTAATTAGGTACATGTGAATAATTAGAGATTTGTTCTTATATTTTACTATTCACATGTATCATATTCTTAAATATATTGAATGGAATTAGTTCTAGTTACAACTTGTTTGACTATTTTCACTGTTGTTATCTACATTTTATCAACGTCCTCCAAATCAGGCCACAGTGTTTTAGTGAAGTAAAACTCAGAGTATGCTAGCTGCCAGAGCTAGAATTTACTGATTCGAAGTTCACCACTTGTTCGAATGAGTAGATCAGGACAAGGGGTACTCGTAATACTCTTTCCATAAAAGTTCAAAGAAAGTTTAAAGAAAGTTTGATTAGTATGTTTTCTAACTTCATTTTTCATACTATGTGCTTAGCTATTTCTTTCTAGGTGACTCTTATTTGGAGTAATCAAGGTGGCAGGGATAATAACTAACTTAGTCATTGTCATGCTTGATTATGCTTAATTTATGTACTGAAATGTGTTTTGTAACTTAATTTGCTGCTTGGTTTTAAGGGCATTGTTGCAGGCCTAAAAGTTGTATTTGGCATACATTGAAGAGCTTTCTGTTGTAACTAAGAACAGGTTATATGCACCGCTAACATTAAGATAAAAAGAATCTGAATTGGAGAAGTGATTTTATTCTCTTTTAGTGAACTCAAAAGAAGCACTTGTGTGCTTAAGATGTGATTTAACATACATTCTTCGGAAAGAGTATTTAACATACATGCTTAAGAAGTGATATAATAGGTTTGTTGTTTTAAAGCCTCGGAAATTAAGTGAATGGGCTTAAGGATATAGATAAATGATTTGAAGAAGAAAAACTCAATTAAAATGAGGAAAGTAATGCATTGCTCAATCTTTTGCTTATGAATTCTGAGGGTGTGATTCTATCATAAGAACCTGGAGTAAAGACTGAGGGTGTGATTCTGATTAAACACTGATCTTTTATAATTCAGATTTGCAATGGCAGAGGTAAATTTTCATGAGCTCGATGAAACAAGTGAAAAACTTGATTCATAATCATATGTACTGAAATATAGGTGTGTTTACCTTATACTTATCTAATATCTTGGTAATTTTACTACTTTCACTTGGTAACTGAATGGTGCCGGCACTATTTTGAACATAAGTAATATGTTGGGAAGTTATGTATACGAGAAGAAAGTAACTGCTATGCATTCACCATGCTGATTTTCTTTCTTATTACACAAGTTTCTGGCTTTTGTGAGCAAAATTTATGACCTGTTTTTATGCTACATGTAATCTGAAACATCATTTGGGATAAAGTAAAACAACATTATAATTTTGATGGGAGCCTGTTCTAGATTTGTTGTGTTCAAAGTATGCTAATGTTCATTATCAATTCATAGTACATGATTGAACTTACCTGATTAAGATAATGGTGCATGTTTTATTAGTAGACTATATTGGGCATTTGGTAATCTGATGACATTTATATTTTTTTAAGCATTATTATTAGCCTTAGACTTTGTGGGTATGTCTTCTGCAAACCTTCGCGAGACCATACTCGTCCACTAGGGGAACCAAAGGATTTAATGGGCTTGTTGCATACGCTAAATGCAATCGTGATTCCTACGAAAGTGAGTTAGGATTAGTTATCTTAATTTTAAGCTTTCTATTTTATATTTCTTTACTTTATAAATATATTATAAAAAATAAAAATGCTTAGCGCTTATATCTTCAATCGCTCCCAATTCATATACGGATGTGTTCTTGCTAATTAAGTTCTAGGTTTTCAGGTAGGGATAATGTAGTGAATGAGTTTGGGCAGGGAATTTTTTAAGGGTTATTTTGTACAAGTGATTCACCAATCTCACTATTTGTTACTTGCATAATTTCTTAACAGTCAGTAAAGGGTAATGTTCAGGAACACATCATAAATCAACTGATGATGAAGCTTTTATTGTTAGATACAATAACCAATCTGCATGATGGTACTAAGTTGGTGCAAGGAGGCAAAAACATTGACGCAACTAACAAAATCAAAATGTTAGAGAACAGTACGAGGGACTGGAGAATCTTGTTGCACGTCATGAAGTTGGCTCACCCTTGCGGATTTGTTGCTGTAATGCTCAAAATAACCTATACTATATCACACTACACTCAAGGATCTACAAACTGCATTCACCTAGGTGATTTCTCTCCTTATCTCTTATTATGTTCTACGTCTTTACTTGTGCTTTATTTTTTATTTTATTTATATTAAGGACAATGTAAGGTTTAAGTATGGGGGAGGTTATTATTTCTGCTTATCCTTGCTATGAGCTTTTGTGCTTAAAAAGAACGATGATGAATTTTTTCAAATTTTGGGAAATTTTGACTACTTTTTACCCTTTAGTATGCTTACATTGCTGCTGGTAAATTGATTATGGATATTGGACATGATGACAGAGATGTGATGATGGAGACATTGAGTTTATTCTATTATAAAAACCGGATGAAATGTGATATATAAAACGTGGATATGTTGTCGAAATTGATGCGGGTTATACTTACTCTTGTGATCAGATTGTTAACTTGGACTAAGATTTTTTGCATTAGTAGCTAGGATCTTTCATGTTGAATTTTAGGAAAATAAATGATGTGCGTTAAACCACCTTTCAATTTTCTTAAGTAATATAACATATTGATAAGTAACTTTTGTAAGACACTCCAATCTAACCGATTTTTAAAAAAGAAAAAAAGGTTTTCAAAAGAAAATATTTTGGGGATGGTTACGTCATTAATTAAGTGTGGTCTGATCTGAAAATTTCATAAAACAGTCAGATACATGATCTAATGGTTATAGTTAATTAGTGGAGTTATTCCTTTGTGACTGATTGTGACTAAATAGATAAAACAAAAAGCTGGTGAGATTCTGAGCCTAATAGACTGACACATCCATATCAGTCGTTCGACCACCTTTCAATTTTCTTAAGTAATATAACTAATTGATATGTAACTTTTGTAAACTCCAATCTAACCGGTTTTTAAAAAAGAAAAAAAAAGTTTTCAAAAGAAAATATTTTGGGGATGTTTACGTCATTAATTTAGTGTGGTCTGATCTGAAAATTTCGTAAAAGTTAATTAGTGGAGTTATTCCCTCGTGAGTAATTGTGACTAAATAGATAGACCAAAAGCTGGTGAGATTCTGAGCCTAATAGACTGACACATCCATATCAGTCTCATTTTTTTTCTTCATGTGTGATGTTCTTCCATGGTGGAATTTCTCTAGAACTTGCATTGATACTCTTTGAAACTACATTGACTCATGCATTGATATTAAAATGATAAAGGCGTTTTTTTTTTATTAAACTAGATAGTCAAATAGCCACCCTATAAATTAATATCCTTTCTAACCCCTATGAGCCTTAAAGACTTATTATTTTGTTAATACCTTCATTACAAGCCATAAACCTTAAAATGTATTTTTCTTATAATAGCTTTTGAAGTAGTGGAGAACTGGTTTTTGGAATCTGTTGATGAAGCGGAGAACAAGTTCGGGGGTATTATTATATAAAGGCGTGAATGTGGTAATGGTAGTGGTTATTTGCGGTGTGTTATATGTGAAGCTTATTTTGAGTTTTATTATGAAAAATTGTGAAAAAAATTGTGAAAAAAAATGATGAAAAAAGAAGAAAATGAAAAAGAAAGAAAGAAAGAAAGAAAGAAAGAAAGAAAAGACATTGCTCAATGATTTTGTATTTATACTTATGATAGCATACTAAGCATAGCCATGTGAGGCTATTGTACATCAAAGTTAGTATATGGGAAATTGTTACCGAGCCGAGCTAGATGGTCAGGCACTTAAAAGTAATTTGTAAGAATTATTATTTCTCCCTCTTATCCAGAAAGGGAGGAGTTTCCATACCTTTTGCCCCACTTAGTTCAAAGCTATTTAGTCCACATACCTAAAATATTTTCTACCTTCACCTACAGCCTCATTACAACTCGTATAAAGACCTTTTAATTATGTCATGCATGTTGTCCTTTTAGTAGTGGAAAATTGAGAAGAGATGCAGGATTATGGTAGAATTTTATACCCACTGAATTGAAGTTTGAGTGAAACACAAACTCATAAACACATGAGCGACGACCGTATGTTTTCCCAGTGAAGTCTATCTATGGAAATCACTTTGCTACCGAGTGTGAAAACTTTTCAATTTTCTATAAACAGTCTCATTATCTACTGGGGTAGTTGAGAGATGGGTCATAATAGGAGAAGTGGGCCCAACGTGATTGTTGTTGAGAATATGATGAAGAAGATGATTAAGGGGATTAAAATGGAGTTTAGGGGAGAGATTAAGAGCAGAGATTGAGATATGAGTTGCAGTTTGTGGGAGTAAAAACTGTAAGAATATCATGTTTTTTGAGTTTTGACTTTTTGGAGAATGATAGGATTAGATCTGTTAGTGCTTGAGCAATTGATCGCTACTACACACGGACGCATGGTGAGCACCATGTGCAAGGATCATCAGTGAACATCACCCAATGAACAATGAACATCACCCAATGCATCACCCAATGAACAATGAACATCACTCAATGAACATTGATGTATCACATTTATATATAGTTTTTAGATGCATTTAGATTGCATTTAGAACTCCTTTTTGAGCATTTAGGTGCATAATGACATGAATTACATAAGTTGTACTCTACTACTCCCCGTTTGTGTGTTTCGATGATTTTCAGGTTATTATGATACAAAGTGATCATGACTACCAAGGATGTAGCCTATTAATCATTGAAGATGAAGGTAGCTTGCACAAGGATCACAATGCTTCCGTTTGGGACGATTTTGAGTTGGAATGAAGCAAAAAGTTAGTGAAACAAAAGCCAAATCTGACACACCTTCACTATTTTTATTATAAATTTTGATAGAAAATTGATAATCAAGAAATTCCAATTGGGTTGGATTCTATACTTCAAGAGCTTTCCAATGATATGTCACACGCCCCAATCGGACTTCTGGTTTGAGAGATACGGCCTTCGCAAGTTGATGCAGAATTGCAGTTTAGCCACCCGATCGGGCGGGATTTGACCCGATCGGGCCTGGAGCACGGACAACTCTTTTTCCCGAAATTCTATCTTTTTATATTCATTTTTTATTATATTTTGGGGCTATTATAAATAGCTATTCCTCATATTTTTAGAGACATCTTTTCATTCTAGTTTTTCCATAGTTCTTAGTTTAGCTTTATTTTAGTCTAAACACTTTAGATTAGATTAAAGGTGATTGAACCTATTCGATTTCAATAAAAGTTCCTGCTTTCTGTCAATTGGTATTCTTTCTTACCCTAATCTCTTTTAATTACTTTGATTGCTTAGTTTAATTATTTAATCATTCATGATGCAATTATTAGGGTTTCAAATTAGTTTTATTATTGTCAATTCAATTATGAGTGAGTAGTTTAATTTCTAGGGATTTAGATAGGGAAGCCATGTTTATACCATGATTATTTGAATTGCTATTAGTTTCTAGGGTTTGATGAGATAGGTTATGGTGTGATTTGTTCTTATTGAGTAATTAACGTTATTGTGCAGTTTCTTTGATTACTTGAGGTTAATAATTGTTTGCACAGATCCGTCTTACTTTTAGAGGCCTAGTACACACCAGTAATTCTGATTATGTTTGTGAACATGCTGCATATGTTGAATTATGGACGTTGAGACTTAACCATAGCTTGACATTGTTCTAATCTATCGATTCTCGATCTAGGTTCTGATAGTTGTTTGATCCTTTGATTGGTATAAGCATGGTGGACCGAACTAATTCCCTAGACCTTTAATTCATAGTTAAATTCCGATCTTTATATTGCTTTCTAGTAGTTAATTATTAGTTCAGCTGAATTCTATCTGATTTTTGTCTGAAGTAGCTGTTTGGCTAAATATTAACTTAGAACTCCGTCTCTCTGTGGATTCGACCCTACTTCCCTTGACTACCATTGTTAGAGGACTTAGGTTTATCTTTGATTAGGTGATACGACTTTAGCCTGTCAAACATCAGTTGGACATCACCCAATGAACATCCCCAAATGAACAATGAATATCATCCAATGAACATCAGTTGGATATCACCCAATGAACGTCACCCAATGAACATCAGTTGAACATCACCCAATAAACATCAGTTGCACATCATCCAATGAACGTCACCCAATGAACATCAGTTTGTGTTAAAAGAATACTAAGGTCACACACAAAGAACAATAATCAGTTCTTCAAGACTCCAAAATTGATTTGACATGAAAATTTTGAAAATTTTGAAAATGTCACCCAATGAAAATCAGTTTATGTTAAAAGAACATTAAGTTTACTCAAATGAACAATAAAGTAAATCAAAAGAACATTTACAATTTTTAAATATATTTTATACTTTTGAAATCGAAATATATAACCATAAAGCAATGTACATTAAATTCAGTTAAAAGAACATGTATTTCAGTTAAAAGAACATGTAATTTCAATTAAAAGAGCATCAAATCAAATCAAAATAACATTCATAATTTTTAAATATGATTCAAACTTTTGAATTTTGAAATATATTACCTTAAAGCAATGAACATCAAGTTCAGTTAAAAGAACTTTTATTTCAATTAAAAGAACATCAAATCAAATCAAAAGAACATTTTTACAATTTTTTTAAATTTGAAAATTTTCATGTCACATTTGAAACTTTTCATGTCAAATCAATATTAGAGTATATTCATTGGAGAACTGATTGTTCATTGGGTGATGTCTAACTAATGTTTATTTGGTAATGTCCAACTGATGTTCATTGGTTGATGTTCATTAGATGATGTCGAACTGATGTTCATTGAGTGATGTTCATTGGGTGATGTTCATTGGGTGATGTCCAACTGATGTTCATTGATTGATGTTCATTGTTCATTAGGTGATGTTCATTAGGCGATGTTCAATGGAGATCTGTGCGCATGGTGCTCACCATGAATCCGTGTGTAGCATGGAATTTGCAGTGCCTTAAGCCGTTGCGGCTTTGCCTATCCAAAACGGAAATTGGTTCATGCCATCATGGTTTATGATGATTGATGATGGCTATGTTTGGCAAAACTAGCTGAATAAGTGCTAAAACTGATAAGTTAATTGAAAATAATAAGGTGATGAAATTGATATGGTGCCTGATTACATTATTGTTTGGAAAAACTAATTATTTAAGTTGCTAAAATAGTTATTATTATATTTTTTAACATAATTTATATACGTAATTATGTGATAAAATATCGTCATTAAGACTCTAGCTTGCATTATATAATAAATAGTGTAAAAATATCTATACCATTTTTTATGGTTATAATAATTCTAAGCAATATCACAAGTTTAAATTATACTATAAACATTACGAAATCAATATACTACTATTTTTTTATTTCACTTTCATTCATCTAACAAATACATTTTAGTCTTTCTCTTCCCTATATGACTATAATCCACAGTAATACAATTATATCAATCACAACAAAAATTTTGACACTATTCACAACTCCATTTACACCCATGTATTAAGACCAAACTAGTTAATTAACAGCCAAGCAATTATTTCTAATATCTCCAATCTCCATCTGATCATACTTAAGTGGACTAAGATTATCCATTTTCAGATTTGTCATCCTTGCATTAGCAAAATCATTATCAAAAGGCAAATAGCTTATAGAAGTGAAAACCATATCAATGACATGATGTTAATATATGCTACCAAATTCTTATAAATGGTAAATGCAATTTTACACTTTATTATCATTAGTGTTTCTGCCAGGAAACTTAAGATGATATGATTGATGATTTTGGAATGATCACGTGCAGTCTTTGCTCGAACCACGTGCTAGCTGGATGACCAGCAAAACAAACGGAACACTAACCCGGGGGCTTTCCGGGCGTAGCCTCTCCGATGCCTAAGTCAGCGATGCGGAGTTGTGATGGGAAAGATGATGTAAGCTTTTCTAAGCAATAAAAGGGGGTAGGTAGAGAAATGATTAATTACCCTTCACTGATGGGATGGTTGATGCTTTTATAGGCAGAGATTCCTGGAGAAGGAATCCAGCGATATGGGATCCTTGCTGTTATAACTTATGGTTCCTGGTTATCTGGAGCAAGTTCATTTTCGTCTTTTACATGAGGAATTGGGCTGGCCACGAGGTGGGCCCAAACAATTAGCCCCGCGCCAAGGGCGTAAAACGTAATGACCCCGTGAGTTGGCGGATTGGGCCGTTGGCGGAATGCGATTCTGACCGAATATCTCTGGAATTGAAAGTAACGCTTGTTGGCCTTATGGAATCAGAGGGAATGTGGTGTTTCCCTTCGGAATTCCGAGGGAGGCTTGGTTGTTGTCTATTAGATTCCGAAGTAGGCAATGAGATGGTGGTTTGCCAAATTCGGAGGAGGGCCATGTGTACTGTTCATGGGATTCCGAGGGCCTTCACATTTTGTTCTGTTGAATTCCGAGGGAGGTAAATGGGACTAACCTTGGAATTCCGAGGGCAGTCATGTGAGACTTGGCCTTGGAATTCCGAGGACAGTCATATGGGACTAACCTTGGAATTCCGAGGGCAGTCATATAAGACTTGGCCTTGGAATTCCGAGGAGAGTCATAAGAATCGTTTTGGGGTTTCCAAGGATAATGAGGGTGTTTTTTACCAAATTGCGAGGGCCTGCCTAGTGCTGTTCATCATATGCCGAGGGGGGTATGAGGGTATTGTTCCTTGGATTCCGAGGGCCTCTTAGGACACTATTCATCGTGTGCCGAGGGAGGTGTAGTGATGAACCCCTCGATTTTCGAGGGCCTCCTTGGTGCTATTTGTGATGTGCCGAAGTATATTGGTGACGTGCCTCGGATTCCGAGGGCCTCCTCGAACATTAGGCAAGGTAGGGTGTCGGAATACACTAAGGGCTAATAAATCTGTTATGCATTCCGAGCACCTACGTGCTACTTAGTCATACTTTGACTAAGTTAAGATGAGTGGTATCCATGATTCCGAGGACGACCACTAGGCGAGGTAGGGTGTCGGAATACATTTAAGGGATAATAAGCCCCTTGTGTATTCCGAGCACCTACATGGTACTTAGTCATATTTTGACTAAGTTAGGATGAGTGGTGTCTGATTCCGAGGACGACCACTAGGCATGGTAGGGTGTCGGAATACACTAGGGCTAATAAGCCCCTTATGCATTCCGAGCACCTACATGGTACTTAGTCAAAATGACTATGTTAGGATGAGTGGTGTCCATGATTCCGAGGACGACCACTAGGCATGGTAGGGTGTCGGAATACACTAGCGCTAATAAGCCCCTTATGCATTCTGAGCACCTACATGGTACTTAGTCATATTTTGACTTAGGATGAGTGGTGTCCACGATTCCGAGGACGACCACTAGGCATGGTAGGGTGTCGGAATACACTAGGGCTAATAAGCCCCTTGTGCATTCCGAGCACCTACATGGTACTTAGTCAAATTTTGACTAAGTAAGGGTGAGTGGTGTTCATGATTCCAAAGACGACCACTAGGCATGGTAGGATGTCGGAATACACTAGGGCTAAGAAGCCCCTTATGCATTCCGAGCACCTACATGCTACTTAGTCATACTTTGACTAAGTTAGGATGAGTGGTGTCCGTGATTCCGAGGACGACCACTAGGCAAGGTAGGGTATCAGAATACACTGAGGGCTAATAAGCCCCTTATGTATTCTGAGCACCTACATGGTACTTAGTCGTATTTTGACTAAGTTAGGATGAGTGGTGTCCATGATTCCGAGGACGATCGCTAGGCAGGGTAGGGTGTCGGAATACTCTAAGGGCTAATAATCCCCTTGTGCATTCCGAGCACCTACATGCTATTTAGTCATATTTTAACTAAGTGATATGATAGCTATTTATGGGAAATTTTGCTTTTGATGTGATGGTGTCTTTTGACAAGACTTGTACTTTGTCTTGAAAAGGGTGTTAGATACATTTGGGTGGCACTGTTGATCGAGCCCAACCTGTTTAGGCTTATTGGGCTAAGTATTTTGTTTGGGAAAAAGCCCAAGAAGGGGTTGTCGTGTGCGCGGCTTTTTGAAGGTGAACAGTGTCAGAGAGGGGTATTTAATGTTGGTAGTTGGAGCTTCATTTTCTGGAAACTCATTCTTACCAATTTTCTCTCTCTACTTTCTCCCTCTTAAATCTCTTATTCTTGCTCTCTTTGAAGATCTTCAAACCCATATAAACCCAGGTACGTTTTTCTTTTGTGTTTTGCTTCCTTTGTTTTAATTGAATTCGAATAAGGCCGTTTGGCCATTTGAGCATAGTGTTTGATAAATAATGGATGCTCAATCTGATCCGAGCACCTCCCATACCGTTTTTGTTTTTGAATCCGAGGGGGTGTTTGGTGAGGAGCTTGACCCAATAATACACGAGGGGATTCCTTTGACCTGTGACTCAGAAACTTTTTAGGAGGAGTCCAAGGGGGAGATTCCTTATCCATGGGAGGTTTCCGTTGCCTTTACATCTAATAAACGTAGTTACTTAAGATGCTTTTTTGAATAATGGTGTAGTTGTTGTCCGTCCGCCGACCATGACCGAGGAGGAAGCGAGCACGTCGGGGGCCGAAGTGGTGTACCCAGTGTTGGATCCCGAAGGGGGTCCTGCTAACTATTTTAATAGACCGGTGTGGTTGGCCTCTTTGGATAAGGAAATAGAGTACTTCACCGCCGGGTATTTTGTAAAGAGCCCGTATATGTTGTACAAACCGAAGGCTGTAGCTACCGTGTTGACCCCGCCGCCGGGGTGTATAGCTGTGTATAAGGCGGATTTTGAGATGGGGCTTAGGTTTCCGTTGCACCCCTTTATTAAGGAATTGCTGAATGAGTACAACTTAACCGTTTCCCACCTTCTCCCGAACACATGAGGTTCGGTTAATGCTGTGCTAGCTATCTGCGGGATGTTGGGGATCCGCTGCACGGTGCGATTATGGAGAAATATGTTCAAATCATGGAAGCGCCGAGTGAGCATCACGGATCTAGGTGGTGGCTTTTTCAGGCCCGCCCTATGTACAAAGTGCTCGAGAGGCCGGTTACCAGCCAAAAGGAATTCCGAAGGGAGTTTCGTTTTGTTTACCAAGGCGACGGTTGGGATATCCCGACTGTCCATCATCGTGATGAGGCCAACGTCTATCTTAACCTTCGGGTTCCAGAGATGTCTGAGGAGGAGGCCGTTGCGGCCTTGTATTTTAGGAAGGAGCTAAGGATAGTGGACGGTTGCGAGGCTTGGGTTCCTCCTAACTGGCTTCCGAGGCCGGGGTTGTTGACAAATGAGAACTTTCTGTCAGCCGTCGGCATTAGCTCGGCTTACAATAGGGGTAAATATTTGCACATTTGTTTCTTTTGAACTAACTTGTATTCATACTTAGCTTTTTGTTGATTGCAGACATTGCCCGAGGCCTGTTAGACGCTGAGATGGCCGAGAGGATGACCGCACGTCAACTAATGGCCGAGAAGCTTCGCCAGGACTTGGCAGCCAAAAGGAAGGCCGTTCCGGCACCACCAGAGGTATTTCAGTTTTGTTTTGGCAATCTGACGTGGTTTTCTGATTTTGTCCTTTCTAATTGTTATTTTTCCTCTGGTGTTAGGACCCACAACACCCTCGGAAGAGAAAGACCAGGTCCAAGAAGGTCGGGGTGGCGCCGAAGAGAAAGGCGAACGAGGCCGTTGTGACGGCTGCCGCGGCTTCGGCTAGTGGTTAACAGCCAGTGGCTGAAGGGGAATCCTCGTCTCCTCATCAGGTTGTAGAGGAGGAGGAGGTGTTGGATCCTTTGCTGGGTTTTGAGGAGGAAGAGGAGCCTCCTCTAAGAAGCCGAGGCAGGAGGTAGAAGATGCACCCCGTCCTTGGACGCAGTTGTCCGACGCAGAGACCCGTCGGCGTCTGAAGAAGGTGATGGTCGTTCTTTACACGCACGCGGACGAGGCTCTCTTGGATTCGGTGCCTCGTACTGACGAGGTTTCTCAGCTTCATGCCTCTTGGCTCGATGTAAGTCTTTCTTGCTTTCTTCCCTTCTCTTTTTTAGCAGCTTAATGGGTGAGCTTTGGCTTGTATCTGTTTTTTTGCAGTTGTCTGTTCGGATGACATACTTGTCCCGACAACGTTATGAGGCCAGCCAGAGGTTGGTGGAGGTGAAGGCTGTCCTTTTTGCGAGGGGAAGATAGCAAAACATCACGACGAGACCTGGAAGTTGTCCGAGGCTCTTCAGGTATCCGAGTCCGAGCTGGACCGTGCCAAGAAGGCCATCGAGGCCGACCAGAAGGCTTTCAATGAGGAACGAGCCTCTCTCCAGGACAAGATTGCTAAGCTGACTAGGGAGAGGGACGAGGCCGTTCTCAGATCCGATGCCCTGTCTAAGGAGTTGGCTGAGGCCAAGGAGAAACTTGACCAGGCCGTCCCTGCTGCTGCCCAACTCAAAAGGTTGGAGGATTCTGAGGAAGGCAAGTTGGCTCTGTCTTCTTGGTTGGAGGGCTGGAAGGAGTCCAAGGACGGAGAATCCTTCTGTGTCCAGGTCGGCCAGAAAAGCCTCAAGATAGGGACGGATGAGACCACCCGTCGGTTTGAAGATGTTGCACAGAAAGTCGGGGTGGATTGGTCTGCTCTTCATGCCGCTTAATTATATGGAAGTGACTGAGGCCGAGGACGAGGCCCTGCTAAAGGAGATGGCAGATGAGCTAGAGGCTGAGCTTCAAACTGATGGGGAGGAGGACGAGGGCGAGGATGATGTAGACGAAGATGATGAGGATGGGGTCGGTGATGATGATGGTACTGGGGGTGCTGCTGAGTAGTTTATTGTGTCCCTCTGTGCACTGTGTTTGTTTTGTATTTTGTAGATCCATGCTTACAACGATTGTATTTTCCGAATTGATTTTTGAATGAATGAATGTCCCTTTTGCAAATTGAAGTTTTAGCATTGTTGTTTGTTATTAATTCCGATGTCTTTCCTTTTTGGTAGCCGAAGGCTGTCCTGATTAGGTGCCCTTCGGACGACCTGTCTTTTATGGACGTTCTCGGATTTTCACGTTAAAATTTCACATGGGAATCCGAGAAGTCCTTACGGTGTCCGAGGGACGACCATGTTGATTTGGTCGTTTGAACTTAGCATGTAAAACTTAAAAGTTAGTACACTTCCATTACTACTAGCCCCAAAGTACAAATGAGCAAATAAAGAGTTGCCCGAGGGCTTACATAGCTTTGTTGCTAGACAGAATTTTAAATGTAATACTTCTTTAGATTTTCGGCGTTCCATGGGCAGGCTAGTGGGACTCCGTCACTAGACTCTAGCCAATAGGTGCCAGGCTTGATGACTTCAGTGACTTTGTATGGGCCTTCCCAATTCGGACTGAGTTTTCCTTGTAGGTGGGACTTGCCAGTGGCTTCTAGTTTCCGGACTACCCTATCGCCCAACTGAATGGACCTGTGTTTGACTTTTCTGTTGAAAAATCGAGTCATCTTTTGCTTGTATGTTATGGCCTTCAGTAGGGCGTTACCTCGGACTTCGGGTAGTAAGTCAAGGTTGGTTGGTTTATCGACCATGTTTTCTTCGTAGTCATAGAATGTAATCCGAGGGGAAGGAACCTCGATCTCCACTGGTAGTACTGCTTCGCTTCCGTAGACCAACTCAAAGGGGGAGTGGCCTATGGCTTCTTTGGCTGTGGTTCGAGCTGACCAAAGAACACCAGGCAAGTCGTCCACCCATGCTCCTTTTGCTTCATCCAGGGCCTTTTTGAAACCGTTGAGCACAATTTTGTTAGCTGCTTCGGTTTGGCAGTTCTTTTGCGGGCGGGATACAGCTGAAAATCTCGTTTGGATGCCAAATTGGTTGCAGTAGTCTCTGGTGGGGCCGCTATTGAACTGGCGACCGTTGTCTGAGATTAGGATCCTTGGTACCCCGAACCTGGTGATTATGTTTCTCCAAATGAAGAGTTGAACCTGTTTGTCTGTTATGGTAGCTAGTGGCTCGGCCTCTGTCCATTTGGTGAAGTAGTCAATGGCAACTATTAGGAATTTCCGTTGACCTGACTCTGCTGGGAAGGGTCCGAGGAGATCCATGCCCCATTTGTCAAAGGCCAGAGTGGCGTGCATTGATGTGAGCTTGTTGGCCGGTTGACGGGGTATCTTTCCGAACAATTGACACTTCTCACATCTTTTGACCAAGTCTTTCGCGTCTCCTTTCAGTGTTGGCCAGTAGTATCCGGCCCTTAATGCTTTTCCTACAATTGTGCGAGCCCCTTGATGGCTACTGCAAGCACCTTCATGGATCTCCCGGAGGATGTAATTACCGTCCTCGGGAGTGACGCATCGGAGTAGTGGGTGGGTATAGGAATTTTTGTACAGCTGTCCGTCGTGCCATATGAACCACTTAGCGAGCTTTATGATTTTTTCTATTTTAATCTGATCCGAGGGGAGTACATTGTCTCTTAGGAAGCTGATCAAACCGTCCATCCAAGTTGCCGAGCGATCTAAGGTTAGGGTGGTGCACCCCGAGGGATTATCACCATGCCATGAGCTAGGTTTGCTGAGTACTTCCCACATGATTGTTCGGGGTTTTAATCCTTCTGCCGAGCTAGCCATTCGTGCAAGTGCGTCGGCTTGTTGGTTTTCTGACCGAGGGATGTGAGATATCTCGAATTCCCGAAGAGTTTGAGTAATGCTCTTTGCCTTTTGTAGATATATTTTCATGTTTTCTTCTTTGGCTTTGTATTCTCCATTCATCTGTCCGACTACCAACTGTGAGTCGGTTTCGCATGTATTTTCTGTGCCCCGGCTGTCTGGCATAACTGCAATCCGAGGATCAAGGCTTCATTGTTTGAGGCCTTGAAGTCGAACTTGATGGCATAGTCTAGCTTTTCTCCTTCCGGGGGTTTAATGACGAGTCTGGCCTCACTTCCCAGTTTGGACGAGGAGCCGTCGACATTTAGCTCCCATATACCATCATCATTTTCAGGCGGCCGACTAGTGCATTCAGTAATAAAGTCGGCGAGAGCTTGGGCTTTGATAGCCCTTTTGGGCTCGTATTCTATTCCGAAGTCCGCTAGCTGATCTGCCCAGTCTGTCATTCTGCCCGAGTGGTTTCTTCCTTCTATGATCTTCCTAAGGGGTTGTCCGGTTAGGACCTTGATGGGATGAGCTTGGAAGTATGGTTTGAGCTTTCTGCTAGCCATGACGAGGGCGTAAACGAGTTTTTCTGTTGAGGAGTACTTTGCTTCGGCGCCTCGAAAGGCGTGGCTGACAAAATAGACCGGGTATTGTGCTCCCTCTCGTTCGGCTACTAATACTGCGCTCAGAGCATAGTCCGACGTAGCTAGGTAGACATATAGTGTTTCCCCTTCGAGGGGTGAAATGAGTTTTGGCAAGGTGGAGAGGTATGTTTTCAGTTGCTGGAAAGCTTGTTCAGCCTCGGTGTTCCATTCAAATCTTTTCCTTTTCAGTGCTTTGAAGAAAGTGAGGCTTTTATCTGCCGAACGGGACAGGAATCGTCCGAGGGCTGCCAGACAGCCGGTTAGGCGTTGGACTTCTTTGACATTCCGAGGTGACTGCATCTTAAAGACAGCTTCGATTTTGTCTGGGTTAGGCTCTATGCCCCTCTCATCCACTAGAAATCCGAGGCACTTTCCTCCTTTCACCCCGAAGACACATTTTTCCGGGTACAATTTCATGTTGTACGATCTTAGTGTGGCCAATGTTTCTCTTAGGTCCGAGATATGATCATTTTCTGCTTTGCTCTTGACGATCATGTCGTCGACGTATACCTCTATATTCCGACCCAGCTGCTTCTTAACATTTTGTTCACTAGCCTTTGGTATGTTGCCCCGGCGTTCCTTAATCCGAATGGCATCATCTTGTAGGCATGAATTCTGTGGCTTGAGATGAAGACCGTATGGACGATGTTTTCTTCAGCCATGGGGATCTGGTGGTATCCCGCATTAGCGTACAGAAAGCTGAAGAGGGCATGTCCGGCCGTGGAATCTATCAACCTGTCGATCTTTGGCAGTGGAGGATCGTCTTTTGGGCATGCCTTGTTCAAGTCAGTGAAGTCGACGCACATTCTCCAACTTCCATTAGATTTCTTTACCAAAACGACGTTGGCTAACCATTCGGTGTATCGACACTCTTGTATGATATCTGCATCGAGTAGCTTTTGATTTCTTCACCGGCGGCCCTGTTCCGTTCTGGTCCTTGGTGCCTTAGTTTCTGCTTCACTGGGCGATAGCCCTCTTTTATGTTTAGGTGATGGCACATAATAGAGGGGTCTATGCCTGGCATATCCGACGCCTTATAGGCAAAAACATCTTTGAATTCTGTGAGCACAGCTATGAATTGGTTTCTGAGCTCTCCTTTGATGGTTTTTCCGATCCTGACCGAGTGGCCTTTGTTAGAATCAATGACTACTTCTTCGTCTTCGTCGGCTGGTTGGGGGCGAGTGAATTGTTTTGAATTATCTGTTGTAAAGATCCCCATGCAGTCCGACGGGTTTGGTTATGTTTCAGGTTTTCTCTTTTGGCCAATCTTGCTTGATTCTGAGGGATTGGGTTTTTTCAAGCTATTGACATAGCATTCTCTGGCTGATTGTTGATCGCCATATACTTTTCCGACGGTCCCTGAGTTTGTCTCGTATTGTAGCAGGAGCTGGTAAACCGAGATGGCTGCCTTCACTTTGTTTGGTGTTGGTCTTCCCATGATGATATTGTAAGGAAGAGGGACATCTACCACCAAGAAGTCGATGGGTAGGCTTCGTCCTTTTCCCTTCTCGCCGAGCCTGACTGGCAGCTTGACCGTTCCTACGGGGTGCACTGAATTGCCCCCGAAGCCTATCAGCGGCTGGTTGATGGGAGTGACATCTTGCTCGTTGTATTTTAAGTTTTTCAAGCATTCCAGGGTGATGATGTCTGCCGACGATCCGCTATCTACGAGGACCCTCTTGACTTTCGAGTTGGCGACCTTCATCTCGATGACCAAGGGGTCATCATGGGGGGTCTGCAAGGACCGAGAGCTCTCTCCAAATTTCATGACCGGGCAATTAGGCTTGTCCGTTTGTACTGGCAGCACTTGTTGTTTGAGCTTTTGTAGGTGGCCCATTCTTCCTCGGCCGGTTAGGCCTCCGGACGCGAATCCGCCAACGATTACACCCATGTATCCGTCAGTGTGGTCGCTGTCGGCTTGGTCCATGTCGGTAGCTTTCTCTTTACCTTTATGCCGTGGGGCATCTTTTAAATAACCATTCAGTTTGCCCTGATCCGCGAGGTGGTCGAGGGCCTTTTTTAGTTCCCTGCAATCTTTTGTGGTATGGACGCAATCTTTGTGATATTCACACCAAAGTTTCTTATCCCTCCGAGTGCTGGAGGTTTTGATGGGGGGAGGACGAGGAAGCACTGAATTTTCTTTTAAATCTAGGTAGATTTCTCTCCGGTTTCTGTTGAAGCAAGGGTCATCCCCATTGTCCGAGTGTCGCAACAATGTTGGGGGTAGGCCCTGTCTCTACCTTCTTGACACCTCTCGGGTGTCCTTTGTATCTTCCCTCTTCTTTTTGTGGTCTTTTGTCGGCTTGCAGATTTCGGCGGCTTGGATGAACTTCTGAGCACGATCCATAGCTTCCGTGAATGAGTTGACTTGGTTTTCGGCCAGTTGCCATTTAAATTTCCCAGACAGGAGCCCCGACATCAGGGCCGTGAAAGCTACGACATCGTTTAAATCTGACACCTTCATTGATTCCTCATTAAACCGTTTGATGTAGTCACTCAGGCTTTCATTGTCTTGCTGTTTGACACTCATCAGGTGGATGCTGGTCTTCTTGTGTCTTCGACCGGCAACGAAGTGTTGGAGGAAGAGCGCTTCCAACACTGGGAAACTTGTAATGATTCCAGGGGTCAATCCGGAGAACCAGCTGAGGGCCAACCCTTTAAGTGTTGTTGGGAAGAACCGACACCATGTAGCTTCACATCCCGTTTGCACACTCAGGTGGGCTTTGTATGCCGCCATGTGGTCTGCTGGATCTGTCCCGCCATCATAGTGCTCAATCGGTGGGACTTTTACCTTTCCTGGGCTGGGAGTATCCATGATCTGTTTGCTGAAAGGGGTCATGAAGGAGAGTGCCCCTGAATTTCCGAGGGGAGGCCCATCCTCGTGATATGACTAAGCGCTCGCCTCTGTGTTTCCTGACGTTCTGACCGACCCGTGTAGCGTTTGTACTGACCATGATTGATTTCTTCGTGATGATGCTCTAGCCGAGTGTGCTTCTTCGTGCCGGTTAGGCTGAGTTCGTCTGGTTGCTTCAAGAGGCCTTTCAAGTCTCCTGTTCAGTAGATTCCTTACATCCTCTCTCCGTCTGAGGAGTCTTTCTTCTATTATCCTTCGGGCGTCCAACCCGTGATTTGATTTGTGCCCTTCACTCCTGGCGGTCCGAGGCATTCTAAATCGAGGGGAGAGTATTTGCTGTGCGGGGTCCCTTGTTGTCCGAGGGGACCTTTCCAGCTCTCTGTGTGTGTCGTTTACTCGCGGACCTTGGTCTCCATTAAGGGGAGGCGTATGGTGAGTGTTCGACAAGCGTTGACTTCCTTGAAGAGCCTGGACTATGTCGTTGATCCTAGAATTCATCATGGCCTCGAGGTGTTCGAGGTCGTACCTGGTAACTGTGAGGTCTCCGTGTCTGTCTCTTCGAGAATGTCCGTTCCCATTTCCGGTGTGCTGGGCAGTCTCTTGATTGACAGGTTCCTCTTGAGCGGCGGGTTGACGCTCGACAGCTGGAGTGGCTCTGCGTGGTCTGGCCATGGCTTTTTGTCGACTGACTTTTGTGTATCCCCACAGACGGCGCCAAACTGTTTTTGCCAGGAAACTAAAGATGATATGATTGATGATTTTGGGATGATCACGTGCAGTCTTTGCTCGAACCACGTGCTAGCTGGATGACCTGCAAAACAGACGGAAGCCTAACCCGGGGGCTTTCCGGGCGTAGCCGCTCCGATGCCTAAGTCAGCGATGCTGAGTTGTGATGGGAAAGATGATGAAAGCTTGTGTAAGCAATAAAAGGGGGTAGGTAGATGATAGGTTTTAGTCGTGTCACCTAATCAAATATAAACCTCCGGACCTCTAACTAGGTAGTCAGTGGAAGCAGGGTCGAATCCACTGGGAGACAGAGTTTCTAGATTAATATTCAACCGATTCAGCTACTCCAGATGAAATCAGGGAAGAAATAATTAAACTAAAGAACAGACTACAGAAGACGGAATAAATCGAGGATTAAACTATGGAATAAAAACCTAGGGTATTAGGTCGGTCCACCATGCTTATACCAATCAAACAAGGTCAACAACTATCAAAACCTAAGTCAAGAGTCGGGGGATTAGAGCCTATGTTGAGCTATGGTTGAGACTCAACGCTCATAGTTTAATATACGCCGCATGTTCACTAACGTAATCAGAACTACTGACGTGTCCTAGGCCTCTAGTCGTAAGACGGATCTGTGCAAACAACTATTAACCACAAGCAACCAACGAAACTGCGCAATAACATTAATTACTCAATAAAGAACAAATCACATCACAATCACCCTAATCAAACCCTAGAAATCGATAAGAGTCTAAATCACAATCTTGGTATAAACATGGCTTTCCTATCTAACACCCAAGAAAGAGACTACTCAGACATGATCGAATTAATAACGACAAAACTAATATGAAACCCTAACAATTGCATCATGAACAATTAAATAAATAAACTAAGCAATCAAAGTAATTAAAGAGATAAAGAGTAGAGAAGAGTACCAACTGACGGAAAGCAGGAACTTTATTGAAATTGAAATAGGTTTGATCACCTCTAAATTAATCTAAAGTGTTTGAATTGAACTAATAACAATGAAGAATAAAACTAGTCTAAAGCTAATGAAAGATGAATAAAAGATGTAAATAAAGATGTCCCTAAATAATGAGGAAAAAGGTATTTATTATACCCCTCAAGTCTAATTAAAAATAGGAAACAAAACTCGAAATCCGCGACAAATGCATCAGACCCGATCGGGCCCGAGCACAGTACCCGATCGGGTCAAACACCAAATCAGCGCAGTGTCTTCTGGGCCTTCGCGTAGCAGCATCGTAGCATCAGATTGATTGTTGCAGCCCACCCGATCGCACACCCGATCGGGTCGTGGATCGGGTGCACAACACACTAATATACTTGCGTCTTGTGTGGCGTAGCAGCAGCAGCAACCAAAACGTAGAGGACCCGATCGGGTCGGGCGGTGGGCACCCGATCGGGTCTGGGGACATGTTTCCTCGCCCGATCGGATCGGGCAACCCTCGCCCGATCGGGTCCGCAACTTTCAGACCCGATCATAAATACTTCGCCCGATCGGGCCATTTCTGCCTGATCAGTGCACGGAAACCTCCTTTGACTCCTTGGCTCTCTAAACTTCACGTTTAGGGGTCTTGAGACCTCCTAAACTACCCATAAAGCTCGTGAGCCATTCTACGTGCCTCGTAACATCTCGTAAAGCCGTGGTTGCTTCCAAATGGCTCGGGAATAAGGAGAAAACTCCCTAAAACCTGCAATTCAACACTAAAACACGAAACCACAACTAAATACGATAGTTAGCACAAAATAGCTCCCAAGAGCTCCAATGACGCACAAATTAGCTTGTAAATAAGGGAGAAAACTCTATATAAATACGTGATATCAGTAAAGAAATGATTAATTACCCTTCACTGATGGGATGGTTGATGCTTTTATAGGCAGAGATTCCTGGAGAAGGAATCCAGCGATATAGGATCCTTGCTGTTATAACTTATGGTTCCTGGTTTTTAGAGCAAGGGCATTTTCGTCTTTTCCATGAGGAATTGGGCTAGCCACGAGGTGGGCCCAAACAATTAGCTTTTGTAATACTAATTACGTGAGATTTTTTATATATATTGTATATATATAAGAGCATCTATACGTGAGGTTGTAGCAGTAATAATAGAGTTTTTGCAAGATTTTAGGGGTTGATTAGAAAAAAAAAGGAATTAAGTTTTTAAGATTTCAGGTTACTGATTTGAAACGTTAAAAATATCACCTTCTCAATCTAAGTCATTTTCACCACATGAAATTTTAGTTAAGGTTCTCCCCGAACATTATTATTCACTTAAATACCTAAGAAGTCACATCACCTTATCATTTAAGCTAAAAATAACCAATATTACTCATTTGTGAACTAAGGATTTGTTCTCTTTAGTGAACTGGATTGAATTGAACTGAAATAAATAGTAATATAGAGTAAAAGTATAGTTTAGAATTAATCTCAACAGAATCGAACTAAACTAAAAATAAGCTAAAGAGAAAACATGTCAACATGTTAATTTTACCCTAAAATTGAAATTATAATAATAACTAATTCATGATGAGTCAAATTATCTATATTGAACTAATTCTATTCGGACTAGATTGGTCTAATATTTACCAAACTCAACTTATTTTTGTTTGTTAGGGTTTTATTTTAATACCGCAAGTAAACGGTGTCGTAGCACTAATGAGTCGAATAAAAGGAGGTGCAAGATTAAACACTAGCCGACTTTAGAATATGAAATAGCTACACTATTAATCACTACAAAAAAAACTGTATTTTTCTACGGAAAAGTTCCATAGCATACATCAAAAATCCGTTGCAAAGAGTGTTTTTGCTAAGAAAATAATCCGTAGCAAAAGAAGGCGTAGCAAACTGAATTTTGCAACGGAGAAAGTGGATCCGTAGCAAAATTTCCAACAATTTTGTTTCCGTCAAAACGTTTTTGCTACGGAATATATATCCGTAGCTAATTTGAGCTTCTACCCCCATCCATCAGATCTGACCCACTCCCCCCTATAAATCCCTTGGAAATGCTCTATGTAGAAATAGAAACGGAGACAAGGTTGTAGAAAGTGGAGTAGTTCCCAACTGAGCTATATGGGAACGGGTTAAGAATCAAATGTTTGGGCAATTCCTCACGGGGGGATGAATCCAGAGAACTTTGAATTAGAACTCTAGATTTCTGTTCATCCCTCACCATAATAGTATCTTGGGGTTTGCAAACGATAACTTGGTATATCTACTATACGGTCGTTAACTAAAATATGTCTATGGTTAACTAATTGGCGAGCTCCAAGAATAGTCGGAGTCGTACCCAATCGAAAAAGGATGTTATCCAAACGCATTATGATGCATATACTCGTAGTTGGCTTATATTCTTTATACTTCTTAATATTACGTCGTCAATTATATTTAGTAGGAAAATTTGCAACAGTTTATAAAGTTCGTAGTAAAATTTTGAAACAGAATGATTTTCCTTAGCAAACTTTGCAATGGTTTATAAAGTCCGTTGCAAATTTTGCTGTGTAATATAATTCCATTTCAAAATTTACTATAAACCGTAGCAAAATTTGCAACGGAATTGTGTTCCATAGTAATTTTTCAAACAAAAATATTTTTCGTAGCAAATATTTGATACAGATTAGTTATCCGTAGAAAATTTTGCAACGGATATAATCTTCCGCAGCAAAATTTGCTACGGTTTTCTATCAACCACAAAAAATCCTAGCAAAATGTCGCTTTTTTGTAGTAATTCTATATCGATGTTTGGAACTATTGAACTAATCTCTAAACTAATAAGCATAATGAAATGATGATAATAACTATGAGAATGAAGCGCTAAGATGAGCATCACCACTAACATGAATTGATCATATACAACTTATATTCCAGTTAATGAATCGAAGCTTAGGAGAGATGACATTCTTGTATAGATGAACTACCTTAAAACCACTTTCGTGACTACAAAAGGCCTAAGTAATATGCGTGCTTACTATTTTTATGGCTAACATACAAAATTAGATGTATTAAGAATCAATGTTAATGAAATTCCCAATCTCAATTACTATTTTCAAGTGACAATCTTGACGAACGTAGAGTCAAAATAGATCGAATCCCTACTTTCATTGATGAATTCGATCGACAAGATAATAATTGCTACAAAGAAATTCTAATTTCTATTCCAATTCTCATTGAGAACAAAAACCAGGGCTAACAATGCTTCAATTTGATAATGAAAATAAACTTGCCAAACCCTAATCGAACGATTCAATAATATGGAACTAATAGAAATAAGATGATCAATCCATGCTAGGGATCAACTCAATCTTAGATGTATAACTATTCGCAATTCTTAGCAATGGGAAACATTCAACATATTCAAAGGCATAATTAAGAATTAGACTAGGAGAATAAAAAAACTTGAATTGATGAATACTTGAACAATGTAATGAATCCGATGTCTTCAATCCTTGAAACTAACGCTAAGTTATGTAATTAAATTGAAAACTAGGAGTTCTTAATCTAAAACTTTGAATGAAAGAGTTTAAAATTAAGTAAAAAGGGAATAGCTTACAATTGCTAACCGAAACCTATTTATACTCTACTAATAAAATAAAGATAGGAGTTCTTAAAACGACTAAATTCCACGAAAACCCGTCCAATTCTTGGTCCAACCCGGTCAGGTCCAATCCAAAAGATCAAGCTTCTTATTATCAAACTCCAATCTGATCGGACCATGTAACAACTTGAATTTTTAAGGTGTTTAATTAAAGTTAATTATATTTTATGAGCTTGAATATACTATCAAACATTTTAAATAATTACTTTTTATAAATAGGGTTCAATATTTTGAAATAAATATTACAATTAAAGCACTATGTCATCTCAAGCATCCATCCCATTAGGTATATCTCAATTAGAATTGAACAAGTATCAAGTTTTATAAAAATCCCAATTTCATAGAACTCTCAATTATAATTAGATAACCCGTAATTTTGGAATTTTCATTCTTTAAGAACTTTATTTTAGTACTCTTTTTTATGGTAAAGAGAAAGACTCTGTTTAGACCTCAAGTCCTCGATTCGGTCGGTGTCTTGGTCTCCAATATGCGGGCCAAGATACTTGAAATTAGTGGAAAAGGTATGGAGAACCCTGCATCGCAATTGAGAGGATTCGACCCATCAACCTTGAGGTTACAAGGTGAACGGAGTTAGGTAACAAGGTCCTCACATTTCAACTCTAGAAACCATATTAAATAAATTTTAAATTGGTGGTACCATGCATTTTAGATAGTTCCAATTTGGTTTTTAAAAAAATAATCAAAATACACGGTACTGTCCGTTGATTTTTACTACCATGGTGGTATCGCCCTCAAATTCCATTAACGCAATGGTAGTGCTGGAACTGGCGGGCATTACCACCACATTGGTCTCGAAATCACCGATCGTTGTAGTTCCCGTTGAATGTTCTTTTGGAATTTTTGATTTTTTTTTCAAATGTAAAATTATTTGTTAGAAAACCATCACAATGTCACTTTCGTGTATTATGCAAAAGTTAAGGGTTGTCAATGATTAAAAAAACTTTGGTCACTACATAGGGTTACCAATGAGAATATTCCTAATTTTTCATGCCCCTTCTTTTTGCTTGAAGAATAGAGATGAAGACAAGTAGGCTCCACACACCCTATCCCCGCCCTCGCCCGACCCGCATGTGTGGTGGTATATATAGTCTACTTAGAGAAAGCAATAACTATTCCAGAACACGTGGTTATAATCGATCATGGCGAACATTTAGTCTTGTAATATACCGCCTAAATTCAACTTAAATTTATGCAACAACCTAAGTCCAACATTATGAAGAGAATAAATCGTCTTTCTAAATACAAGAAAATAATATATACAATTCACTGGAGATATTACAATACATTTTCCAAAATCCTTACAAATTACTCTTTCACATGCATTGTGTGCATATGGGTTGAAAGTGGACATGTTTTTTTTTCATAAAAATAACTACGGCGAAAATAAATGGCAATTAAAAGAAAAATCTCTATATTGTCTCTATACTATAGGGAAAGGTGAACATCAAAAGTAAGAAAACTTTCGCATACCCGGATCCGTAGGACCCGTATGGATCTGGATCTGAGTCCTCATTTTTATTACCCTATGGATCCGGGTAGTGTCCGGGTCCTTGTTTTAAAAACAGATCTGGATTTTGGTCCTGCAGGACCCTACCCGGATCCGATCCATTGCCATCCCTACACTCGACTATTATATCTCTGCGGTAGGCAAGATGTTTTATGTAATTTCAATGTACTTTTTTTATATATTCAAAATTAATTAATTTAGTTGAGTTTCTTGTTATGAGATGCGGAAAATATGGCTTTAGCCAATTTTCTCCCGTTTTATAACAAGAATTTTAAACAAATATAATTTCTATACAAATCCAACATGAGATTAGAATGTGTTTCCTTCACTCTTCATACATACAAAAACAAAGACGAAAATGACTATTATCGGAAACTTGCAGGGATCTATCCTAATTCATACAACAAATAAAATAAAATCCCCTCAAAAAATAAAATAAAATCAGTAACCGCCTAAAAACTAAAAAGCATATTTTCCTTAGAGAATAAGATCATCAAAATCTAATCACAACATACTCATTATCCTCAATATATAAGCATATCAGGACTTGGAGCACAATGATAAAAAGATAGAAAGTAATAAAAATATACTTTTCCAAAACCCATTACTCCTAAATCCATCTAACATAAGTACCTCGTTATTTATCAAACCAATCTATAAACTAAACGAAGTCAGAAACATAAACTTAACTGGGTTTAGCAAGGAAACATCTCCAAGCATTGCACTAATTTAGGAAAGACTCCTAAAACATCTAACATATCTCGTTAATTACAATTTAGAGTATAATTAGGAAAGTGACTCCTAAATCCATCTAACATATCTCGCTAATTACAATTTAGAGTATAATTAGGAAAGTGACTCCTAAAACATCTAACATATCTCGTTAATTACAATTTAGAGTATAATTAGGAAATTGACTCCTAAACCCTATAAATAAAACCATAACTATCCCTCCATAGTTTCTTCCAACCCAACTCTAAAACACTTTTCCAAAGAAGAGATTCAAGAAAGAAAACTACGTACCATGTCGATGACTACTTTCACCCCTCAAGCAAAAGCAAAAGCAAAACTCAGAAACCTAAAAGTTTACCTATGGAACCAAAAACACAATATTTTACCCTTTGATGAAGGCTTGTTCATCTTCCACATCTCTTCTCCTAAACATGATCATGATCATCATAATCCTATTCTTCGTAACTTCAAGCTATCTTCTTTCTATGAGAGCAATGTCCCTACTTTAGTTAACCAATTATTTGAGTCTACCAACGAGTTCGGCCCTAAAACAACTACGGCACTCTCTCAACAAATCTCTGACTATGCTATAAGTTGCTTCCGTTTTCGTTTTCGTCACGCGGCCACCGGTCTTCTAGCGGATGATCGGCCTAGGGTTGTATTCGTGGCTGATATTCTTATCGACGGCGACGAACTAAAGGTAGAGGAAGAGGAGAAGGCGGCGGAGGAGGTAAACCATCAGAATCTAAACCCCATGGGTTTTAATAATCTTTCATATCATGGTAGAAATATGGAACATGATTTAATGGCACACTTGCAACGGTTTCAAGTACAATATAATTATTATGCTGTTCATCAATATGATTATTATGGTAATTATTATGGAAGCATCATGGCTAATGGTCATGTTCATGTTCATGGTGGAGTTTATGTTGATGAACGACAACATCAAAATATTATACGAGTACAACAACAACAACAACAACAACAAGATGCTGACTTTAATCCTTTTCGTCATTCCCTAGACGAGGATGCTTACAATCCTGACTTCGATGATGAGTTTTTGAATCAAGTGTATCAACCTCAACCTATCGACTATGAAGAAAACAACAATGGAGAAGATAATGATGCTATGGCGGCGGGATGTTCGGAACTAGAGGATATTGAGGATACTAATGAAGATGAATTGAGCGATGTTGTTAACATGTTAAGGATGTGGCATCAAGAGAAAGAGAGTGACAATGAGAGGAGGCGTATTAACAGTTTGTTGAAGATTAAACCGACATTAGAATCAATGAAAGGAGAGGAATTGAGTGAAGATAATGATACGTGCTCAATATGCCTTGAGAAGATGTCAAGTGAAGAGGAGATGATCAAGTTGAATCGTTGCAAGCATGTGTTTCACACCGAATGCATATTCAAATGGCTTCCCAAGAAAAAATCATGTCCTTGTTGTCGATCGAGTAGTTTAGCTAACGTTTACTTGTAATTAGGTCCATGTGAATAATTAGAGATTTGTTCTTATATTTCACTATTCACATGTATCATATTCTTAAATATATATTGAATGGAATTAGTTCTAGTTACAACTTATTTGTCACTATTTTAACTGTTATTATCTACATTTTATCATCGTCCTTCAAAGCGTCTGCCTCTTTTCTGGAAAGACTGCAATGCTTCTATAAACTCAGATTCTCCAAAATCAGGCCCCAATGTTTTAGTGAAGTAAAACTCAGAGTATGCTTCTAACTCCTGCTCAATAAGCGCGTTTCAGTCACATCATTGGCCGTTTCTAACCTTCATACTTATGGCCATGTTTAATGTTTTAACTAAAACCATGATGAATAAGTGCATGGTTGTCAATGTTTGCTTTTATGGTGCTAGCGTTTGTTAAAAATTTCCATAGCCTTTTCTAATTCTATTGGATGTGTGGGCATAGCTTGGTTTGCTGCTTAAAAAGAATCAAGTGTTAATGCAGTAATTTATTATACTTAGTCTTTGCGGTGTCTTCGTCTTAAGTGTGCCCAAATTATTATGCTCACTGCTAAATTTCTTATAAGTGTTATTCTTCGAATCAGTATACATGCTAACCCTTTCTAATAACTCTTAACGAAAGAGTCCATGATAAAAACAGGATGAAATGTGATATATAAAATTTGGATATGCCATGAGGAAATGTTGCCGAAATTGATGCGGGTTATACTTACTCTTGTGATCATATTGTTAACTTAGACTAAGATTTTTTACATCAGTAGATAGGATCTTTCATGTTGAATTTTAGGAAAATAAATGATGTGTCGTTAAACCACCTTTCAATCTTCTTAAGTAATATAAATAATTGATAAGTAACTTTTGTAAGGCACTCTAATCTAACCGATTTTTAAAAAAGAAAAAAGGAATTCAAAGAAAATTTTTGGGGATGTTTACGTCATTAATTTAGTGTGGTCTGATCTGAAAAAATTCGTAAAACAGTCAGATAAATGATCTAATGGTTATAGTTAATTAGTGGAGTTATTCACTCGTGAGTAATTGTGACTAAATAGATAGACCAAAAAACTGGTGAGATTCTGAGCCTAATAGACTGACACATCCATATCAGTCTCATTTTTTTCTTCATGTGTGATGTTCTTCCATGGTGAAATTTCACTAGAACTTGCATTGATACTCTTTGAAACTACATTGACTCATGCATTGACATTAAAATGATAAAGACATTCTTTTTTTTTATTAAACTACATAGTCAAATAGTCACCCTACAAAATAATATCCTTTCTAACCTTTATGAGCCTTAAAGACTTATTATTTTGTTAATACCTTCATTACAAGCCATAAACCTTAAAATGTATTTTTCTTATCATAGCTTTTGAGCTAGTGGAGAACTGGTTTTTGGAATCTGTTGATGAAGCTAAGAACAAGTTCGGGGTTATTATTAGATAAAGGCGTGAATGTGGTAATGGTGGTGGTTATTTGCGGTGTGTTATATGTGAAGCTTATTTTGAGTTGTATTATGAAAAATTGTGAAAAAAATTGTAAAAAAAAAATGATGAAAAAAGAAGAAAATGAAAAAAAGAAAGAAAGAAAAGACATTGCTCAACTGTGATTTTGTATTTACACTTATGATAGCATACTAAGCATAGCCATGTGAGGCTATTGTACATCAAAGTTAGTATATGGGAAATTGTTATCAGTGGCGGACCCAGAAATTTGACGGTGGGGGGACAATTTAGATAATCCAACACAAATCTATTCAATTAACAAAGTACTTCCTCCGTTTCTTTTTAATTGCAACGATTGGACATTTTTTTTCTCTACTTTATGTCAAATTGTTGCAGTTAAAAACAAACGGAGAAAGTAATTCACTAACAAAAAGACACAAAGTAACAATTCAATTAACAAAAATAATTCACTAACAATTTAATTCACAAACTAATGCACCCTTATAATTCAATTCATAAACCAATTCATAACCCAATTCAATTCACAAACTAATTAACAAATCACACTCTAATTTACAAACATTAAACATTGACAATTGATAAAGTTACAATTTAATTATTCAAAATTTACAAAGTAGAATTTTTAAAATATGCAAAACAATAAATAAAAAAAAGAAACTTACCTCGTAGCCGGCCAGCCGCTGGCTAGTCAACCGTCCCGTTAGTCGTCCGAAGTCTCGACAGAGCTCGTCGAGTTGTCGGCGCAAATAAACCGATGTGAAACGAGACTAATCAATTTGATTCCTTTTTTTTTCTTTGTTACATTTACTCTATGGGCCCCACGAATCAGCAGGGACAGCAGCTTAGATTGTCCTTTCTCTCACTCACACATTTTCTCTCCTTTTTTATCTTCCCTTTGTTTTCATTCCTGCCTTTTCTTTATTAACGGGGGCCCCTATCTGAATTTCAGTCTCTCAAACGTTTCTGGTTCTCCTCTCACATGCTTATCAATTTTTTTTAAAAAAATGGGGGGACCGTGTTCCACTGTGGGTCCGCCGCTGAATTGTTATTGAGCCGAGCTAGATGGACATGCACTTAAAAGTAATTTGTGAGAGTTATTTTTGCTCCCTCTTATCCAGAAAGGGAGGAGTTTCCATACCTTTTGCCCCACTTAGTTCAAAGCTATTTAGTCCACATACCTAAAATATTTTCTACCTTCACCTACAATCTCATTACAACTCGTATAAAGACCTTTTAATTATGTCATGCATGTTGTCCTATTAGTACTGGAAAATTGAGAAGAGATGCAAGATTATGGTAGAATTTTACCCACGGAATTGAAGTTTGAGTGAAACACAAACTCATAAACACATGAGCGACGAGTGTATGTTTTCCCAGTGAGGTCTATCAATGGAAATCACTTTGCTACCGAGTGTGAAAACTTTCCAATTTTCTATAAACAGTCTCATTATCTACTTGGCCAGTGGAGAGATAGGCCCTAATAAGAGAAGTGGGCCCAACGTGATTGTTGTTGAGAAAATGATGAAGAAGATGATGAAGGGGATTAAAATGGAGGTTAGGGGAGAGATTAAGAGCAGAGATTGAGATATGAGTTGCAGTTTGTGGGAGTAAAAACCGTAAGAATATCATGTTTTTTGAGTTTTGACTTTTTGGAGAATGATAGGATTAGATCTGTTAGTGCTTGAGCAATTCATCGATGCTACACACAGACTCATGGTGAGCACCATGCGCACGGATCATCAGTGAACATCACCCAATGAACAATGAACATCACCCAACGAACATCGCCCAATGAACAATGAACATCACTCAATGAAGATCAGTTGGACATCATCCAATGAACATCCCCCAATGAACAATGAATATCACCCAATGAACAATAGTTGGACATCACCCAATGAACATCACCCAATGAACATAAGTTGTACATCACCCAATAAACATCAGTTGCACATCATTCAATGAACGTCACCCAATGAACATCAGTTTCTGTTAAAAGAATACTATGTTCACACACAAAGAACAATAATCAGTTCTCCAATGAACAAGACTCCAAAATTGATTTGACATGAAAATTTTCAAATTTTTAAATTTGAAAATGTCACCCAATGAACATCAGTTTATGTTAAAAGAACACTAAGTTCACTCAAATGAACAATAAAGTAAATCAAAAGAACATTTACAATTTTTAAATATATTTCATACTTTTGAAATTTCAAAATATATAACCATAAAGCAATGTACATTAAATTCAGTTAAAAGAACATTTATTTCGATTAAAAGAACATGTATTTCAATTAAAAGAGCATCAAATCAAATCAAAATAACATTTACAATTTTTAAATATGATTCAAACTTTTGAATTTTGAAATATACTACCTTAAAGCAATGAACATCAAGTTCAGTTAAAAGAACTTTTATTTCAATTAAAAGAACATCAAATCAAATCAAAAGAACATTTTTACAATTTTTTGAAATTTGAAAATTTTCATGTCAAATTTGAAACTTTTCATGTCAAATCAATATTGGATTATGTTCATTGGAGAACTGATTGTTCATTGGGTGATATCTAACCAATGTTTATTAGGTAATGTCCAACTGATGTTCATTGGGTGATGATCATTAGGTGATGTCGAACTGATGTTCATTGGGTGATGATCATTAGGTGATGTCGAACTGATGTTCATTGGGTGATGTCCAACTGATGTTCATTGATTGATGTTCATTGTTCATTAGGTGATGTTCATTGTTCATTGGGCAATGTTCAATGGAGATCCGTGCGCATGGTGCTCACCATGAGTCTGTGTACTGTGTAGCATGGAATTTGCGGTGCCTTAAGCCTTTGCGGCTTTGCCTATCCAAAACGGAAATTGGTTCATGCCATCATGGTTTATGATGATTGATGATGGCTATGTTTGGCAAAACTAGCTGAATAGGTGTTAAAACTGATAAGTTAATTGAAACTGATACGGTGTTGAAATTGATATGGTACCTGATTACGTTATTGTTTGGTAAAACTAATTATTTAAGTTGCTAAAATAGTTATTATTATATATTTTAACATAATTTATATACGTAATTATCTGATAAAATATCGTCATTAAGATTCTAGCTTGCATTATATAATAAATAGTGTAAAAATAACTAGACCATTTTTTATGGTTATAATAATTCTAAGCAATATCACAAGTTTAAATTATACTATAAACATTACGAAATCAATATACTACTTTTTTTTATTTCACTTTCATTCATCTAACAAACAGGGCCGTCTCGTAGAAAGTTGGGGCCCTGTGCAAACTCAAAACTTAGACCGGTACAAGATTACAACAATAGAATAACATATTAACTTTCAATTCTTATTTTAGCATATAGAATCATCTATATTTCCCCAATTACTGTAGCTCAATCTATCAAATTGTAGAATCTTATTTATACTCTGATAGAATAAAATAATATTAGTTGTATAAGTTTCTATATCAAAATATACAAGAATATTTTTCTTGCTATTCTAAATAAAATGTGCCATTTATAACCATTCTAAAGTTTGGGGAAAAAACAAAATACAGGTAAAGAACAAAGTGCTAAAATGAAAATAATATCTGTGATTTTGAATAAGGATAAAGGTGTCAAAACAAGCATATATTAATATAAAAAAATTCCATAAGCTTTTTAAAATTACATAAGAAAACATCTCTATGAAAAAGAATGAGAAACAGTATAGGGAAATTATCTCTATAGAATATAAAACTATAAATAAGCTTTTTAAAATTACATAAGATAACATCTCTATGAAAAAGAATGAGAAACGGTATAGGGAAAGTATCTCTATAAAATATAAAACTATAAATAAGCTTTTTAAAATTACATAAGAAAACATCTCTATGAAAAAGAATGAGAAACGGTATAGGGAAAGTATCTCTATAAAATATAAAACTATAAATAAATGGCTTCACCAAGTGAAGAAAAAAAATCAAAAGAAAAAAAAAGGAAATGTGTGGCTGAGGCTGACAACTAGTAAAGTAAAACCAAAGTCAAAAAAAAAAATAAAGGGTTTGAGGGAGTTGGGATTCGAACTCGGTACCACTATCATCTCTCCCATTTACTATACCAAACATGACTTCTACCGCTGAGCCAAGAAGCTATATTGCAATATGAATGCAGTAATATATTAATATACGTAAACTGTAAACTGGGCCCCTTTTTCGGATAGGGCCCTGTGCGGACGCTCACCCTGCACAAGGCCTGCTAACAAATACATTTTAGTCTTTATCTTCCCGGTATGAGTATAATCGACGGTAATACAATCATATCAATCACAACAAAATTTTTGACACTCTTCACAACTCCATTTACACCCATGTATTAAGACCAAACCAGTTAATTAACAGCCAAGCAATTATTTCTAATATCTCCATCTGATCATACTTAAGTGGACGAAGATTATCCATTTTCACCCTTGCATTAGCAAAATCATTAGCAAAAGGCAAATAGCTTATAGAAGTGAAAACCATATCAATGAAATGATGTTAATATATGCTACCAAATTCTTATAAATGGTAAATGCAATTTTACACTTTATTATCATTAGCTTTTGTAATACTAATTACGTGAGTTTTTTTTTATATATCTCTATTATATAAGTGAAGAGGTGGGGTGGACACCAAAAAGAAAAAAAAGAAAAAATAAATAAGGTAAATCAATGAGTTTATTAAGTAATTAAGTTTTATTTCCAAATTTAGTTATTAGATTTTTAATAAAAGATATTTAAAACTTCTAACTAAAATATCTAAAAACCTACAACGTAAAAACAATTTTAAAAAATATCAACGATTATATTTTCTTGAGATCTATAGATAGACACCCACTTTGCTATACTTTTATATACTTATGATTTTTATTTTGAAATACATGAGTAATTGATTGTTCATGAGTGAAGGCACATTTGATCAAATTGATCATGATAAAGTATTTTAGCATGAGTGAGAAATGTGATAAAGTATTTTCAAGTACTTTTGAATTTTTTCTCATCTGGACAATGAGCAAAAATACCTTACCGGGTACTATATAACAAACGTTGTAGTTGATAGTGGGGAGTAAGGGAGGTCTTCAAAGAAAAATGAGCCAAAATGAATTTAGTTTGAAAACAAATATGTTTGTGTACCTTCACATTTTATCATGTTACAGTAGGAAAACACACATCTTATGCAAATAAAATTAGGATTTTTTGTTCAAAACCACCTAAAATTTTCACGTTTTTAGAAACTCCCACCTTAATGAATTTTTCTATTAAATTTTCACCTATCATTCCCAATAATTTTATTAGAAACTCCCACCACTTAATGATTTTTGTTAAATTCCATTAACAAAACCGTAAAGTGGGCCCCACTTATACATTTTACTATTAGTTTACGAGAAAATTAAAGTCAATTTCATTAATTTAATGGCAAATTCTCAACAAATTTAGAGCAAATTACAACTATTTGAAAAGAATTGCAACTATTTCAAGTTTCATTTTGTTAACAAAATGTATATGTGGGACCCACTTAACGGTTTTGTTAATAAAATTTGACAAAAACCGTTAAGTGGTGGGAGTTTTTAATAAAATTATAAATGGTAGGTGGAATTTAAAAAAAAATCATTAAGGTGGGAATTTCTAAAAAACATGAAAAGTTTAGGTGGCAAGATGCGACTATCCATAAAATTATCTACTGTAGATTATGAAATTTCATAACAAAATTGTTGACGCACACATCGCGTGCATAGAAATCTAGTTGTATATATATATAAGAGCAGCTATACGTGAGGTTGTAGCAGTAGTAATAGAGTTGTTGCAAGATTTTAGGGGTTGATTACAAAAAAAAAAGAATTAAGTTTTCAAGATTTTAGGTTACTGATTTGAAACGTTAAAAATATCACCTTCTCAATTTAAGTCATTTTAACCATATAGAATTTTATTTAAGGTTCTCCCCAAACATTATTATTCACTTAAATACCTAAAAAGTCCCATCACCTTATCATTTAAGCTAAATATAGCCAATATTACTCATTTGTGAACTAAGGATTTGTTCTCTTTAGTGAACTGGATTGAATTGAACTGAAATAAATAGTAATATGGAGTAAAAGTATAGTTTAGAATTAATCTCAACAGAATCGAACTAAACTAAAAATAAGCTAGAGAGAAAACATGTCAAAATGTTAATTTTACCCTAAAATTGAAATTATACTAATAACTAATTCATGATGAGTCAAATTATCTATACTGAACTAATTCTATTTGGACTAGATTGGTCTAATATTTACCAAACACAACTTATTTTTGTTTGTTAGGGTTTTATTTTAATACCGCAAGTAAACGGTGTCGTAGCACTAATGGGTCGAATAAAAGGAGGTGCAAGGTTAAACACTAGCCGACTTTATATATGAAATAGATACACTATTAATCACTACAAAAAAAAACTGTATTTTGCTACCGGAAAGTTCCATAGCATACATCAAAAATCCGTTGCAAAGAGTGTTTTTGCTACGAAAATATTTCGGAGAAAAAGAAGGCGTAGCAAACTGAATTTTGCAACGGAGAAAGTGGATCTGTAGCAAAATTTGCTACGGTTTTGTTTCCGTCGCAAACGTTTTTGCTACGGAATATATATATTCCGTAGCTAATTTGTATATATTCCGTAGCTAATTTGAGCTTCTACCCCCATCCATCAGACCTGACCTACTCCCCCTATAAATCCGTTGGAAATGCTCTTTGTAGAAATCGAAACGGAGACAAGGTTGTAGAAAGTGGAGTAGTTCCCAACTGACCTATATGGGAATAGGTTAAGAGTCAAATGTTTGGGCAATTCCTCACGGGGGATGAATCCAGAGAATTTTGAATTAGAACTCTAGATTTTTGTTCATCCATCACCATGATAGTATCTTGAGGTTTGCAACGATAACTTGGTATATCTACTATACAGTCGTTAACTAAAATATGTCTATGGTTAACTAATTGGTGAGCTCCAAGAATAGTCGGAGCCGTACCCAATCGAAAAAGGATGTTATCCAAACGCATTATGATGCATATACTCGTAGTTGGCTTATGTTCTTTATACTTCTTCTTAATATTACACCGTCAATTATATTTAGTAGCAAAATTTGCAACGGTTTATAAAGTTCATAGTAAATTTTGAAATAGAATTATTTTCCGTAGTAAACTTTGCAATGGTTTATAAAGTCCGTTGCCAATTTTGCTACGGAATATAATTCCATTTCAAAATTTACTATAAACAGTAGCAAAATTTGCAACGAAATTGTGTTCCGTAGTAATTTTTCAAACAAAAATATTTTCCGTAGCAAATATTTGATACGGATTAGTTATCCGTAGCAAATTTTGCAACGGATATAATCTTCCGTAGCAAAATTTGCTATGGTTTTCTATCAACCACAAAAAATCCGTAGCAAAAACTCGCTTTTTTTGTAGTAATTCTATATCGATGTTAGGAACTATTGAACATAATCTCTAAACTAATAAGCATAATGAAATGATGATAATAACTATGAGAATGAAGCGCTAAGATGAGCATCACCACTAACATGAATTGATCATATACAACTTATTTTCCAGTTAATGAATCGAAGCTTAGGACAGATGACATTCTTGTACAGATGAACTACCTTAAAACCACTTTTGTGACTACAAAAGGCCTAAGTAATATGCGTGCTTACTATTTTCATGGATAACATACAAAATTAGATGTATTAATAATCAATGTCAATGAAATTCCCAATCTCAATTACTATTTTTATGTGAGAATCTTGACGAAGGAAGAGTCAAACTAGATTGAATCCCTACTTTCATTGATGAATTCAGTCGACAAGATAATAATTGCTACAAAGAAATCCTAATTTCAATTCCAATTCTCATTGACAACAAAAACCAGGGCTAACAATGCTTCAATTTGATAATGAAAACAAACTTGCCAAACCCTAATCGAACGATTCAATAATATGGAACTAATAGAAATAAGATGATCAATCCATGCTAGGGCTCAACTCAATCTTAGATGTATAACTACTCGCAATTCTTAGCAATAGAAACATTCAACATATTCAAAGGCATATTAAGAATTAGACTAGGAGAATAAAAAAAATTGAATTGATGAAATGAATCCGATGTCTTCAATCCTTGAAACTAACGCTAAGTTATGTAATTAAATTGAAAACTAGGAGTTCTTAATCTAAAACTATGAATGAAAGAGTTTAAAATTAAGTAAAAAGGGAATAGGTTACAATTGCTAACCGAAACCTATTTATACTCTACTAATAAAATAAAGATAGGAGTTCTTAAAACGACTAAAAGACGAAAACCCGTCCAGTTTTTGGTCCAACCTGATCAGGTACAAGCAAAAAGATCAAGCTGCTTATTATCAAACTCCGATCTAATCGGACCATGTAACAACCTGAATTTTTAAGGTGTTTAATTAAAGTTAGTTATATTTTATCAGCTTGAATATACTATTAAACGTTTTAAATAATTAATTTGTATAAATAGAGTTCAATGTTTTGAAATAAATATTACTATTAAAGCTCTATGTCATCTCAAGCATCCATCCTATTAGGTATATCTAAATTAGAATTGAAGAAGTATCAAGTTTTATAAAAACCCCAATTTCATAGAACTCTCAATTATAATTAGATAACCCGTAATTTTGGAATTTTCATTCTTTAAGAACCTTATTTTTAGTACTTTTTTTTTATGGTAAAGAGAAAGACTCTGTCTAGACCTCAAGTCCTCAATTCGGTCGGTGTCTTGGTCTACAATATGCGGGCCAAGATACTTGAAATTAGTGGAAAAGGTATGGAAAACCCTGCTTTTAAGCATTGCAATTGAGAGGATTCGACCCTTCAACCTTGTGGTTACAAGGTGAACGGAGTTAGGTACAAGGTCCTCACATTTCAACTCTATAAACCATATTAAATAATTTTTAAATTGGTGGTACCATGCATTTTAGATAGTTCCAATTTGGTTTTTAAAAAAATTATCAAAATACGCGGTACTGTCCATTGATTTTTACTACCATGGTGGTATCGCCCTCAAATTCCTTTAACGCAATGGTAGTCCTGGAACTGGTGGGCATTACCACCACATTGGTCTCGAAATCACCGATCGTTGTAGTTCCCTTTGAATGTTCTTTTGGAATTTTTGATTTTTTTTTCTAATGTAAAATTATTTGTCAGAAAACCATCACAATGTCACTTTCGTGTATTATGCAAAAGTTAAAGGTTGTCAATGATTAAAAAACATTGGTCACTACATAGTATTATCAATGAGAATATTCCTAATTTTTCATGCCCCTTCTCTTTGCTTGAAGAATAGAGATGAAGACAATTAGGCTCCATACACACCCTATCCCTGCCCTCGCCCGACCCGCATGTGTGGTGGTATATATAGTCTACTTAGAGAAAGCAATAACTATTCCAGAAAACGGAATTATAATCGATCATGGCGAGCATTTAGTCTTGTAATATACCGCCTAAATTTAACTTAAATTTAGGCAACAACCTAAGTCCAACATTATGAAGAGAATAAATCGTCTTTCTAAATGCAGTGACTAGGTTAATCTATTTCATGACCAATTCAATCCAGTTAGTGATCACCGTTTTTGATTCTTACAATAACTAGTTTATTCCATTCAGTAATTTAGGGACTGGTTAATAGAACATTGGCTTTAATTAGTCTGGTTATAACATGACATTACCTTTTTCAATAATTTTTACATAGCAAGATAAACATGCCCTCACCCGAGCCCGATGTGTGTGTCACGCCCAAGCTCAAGCCCGACGCATGTTTAACTACTTTCACCTGCACAACACTCGACCATAAGCCAACGTATTGGGTTGACTACAAGGTAGGTGGTGATATTTTTTTAAAAGAAATTCCTTTAGTTTTATGTTACATGTATTGGTTTTTTTATACCAATGAAATTATTTTTACTAGCCAAAAATAAAAATAAAAATTAAACCTCATACAAAAGAACAAGTAATGCTTACATATTATTACCTCCAATCATGAAGCAAATATGGATATGTTCACTTGTTATCACGTATCAGTACGTATTGATTAAACATCAAAGATAAAAAAAATTTACAAATTTTACTCTTGAACCTTTTCTTTGGGTAAAAAATGGCAATAATATGAAGCAAATGTGGAGATGTTCACTTGTTATCACTTGTTTTTTTGGTAGCTTTTTTTTTGTCTTTTTTGGTGTTTTAATTTCATATCTTTATTGCTAATATATTCTAATATTTATTACTCATTTTATTTTATGTATATTTATATTTTCACTCTTTATACCCCTTGAAATAAATAAAATAACTAAAATTTAACGATTATTTGTTAAATACAAGAAAATAATATATAGATTTCACTGGAGATATTACTATACAATTTCCGAAATCCTTACAAACTACTCTTTCACATGCATTGTGTACATATGGGTTGAAAGAGGACATGTTATTTTTTCATAAAAATAACTACGGCTAAAATAAATGGCAATTAAAAGAAAAATCACTATATTGTCTCTATACTATAGGGAAAGATGAGGGGTGAACATCAAAAGTAAGAAAACATTTGCATACCCGGATCCGTAGGACCCGTATGGATCTGGATCTGGGTCCTCCTTTTTATTACCCTGAGGATCCGGGTAGTGTCCGGGTCCTTGTCTGAAAAACAGGTCTGGATTTTGGTCCTGCAGGACCCTACCCGGATCCGACCCATTGTCATCCCTACAGCCGACTACTATATCTCAGCGGTAGGTGAGATGTTTTATGTAATTTAAATGTACTTTTTTATATACTTCCTCCGTTCCAAATTAAATGCAACAGTCAATATTTTGCACTATTAACAGTATGTACTTTGACTAAAATTTGAGCTTTACATATAATGAAAAACATAGTCAAGTGGGATCTTGTTAGATTCGTCTCGTTAAATACTTTCGTAAATATCAACTTTTTATAATTTTTACTTTTATATTATAGTAGATATTAACCGTTAAAGTTATGTCTCGGCAAACGTAAAAGGTGAATTGTTGCATTTAATTTGAAACAGAGGAAGTATTCAAAATTAATTAATTTAGTTGAGTTCCTTGTTATGAGGTGCGGAAAATATGGCTTTAGCCAATTTTCTCCCGTTTTATAACAAGAATTTTAAACAAATATAATTTCTATACAAATCCAACATGAGATTAGAATGTGTTTCCTTTACTCTTCATACATACAAAAACAAAGATGAAAATGACTATTATCAGAAACTGGATCTATCCTAATTCATACAAAAAATAAAATAAAATCCACTCAAAAAATAAAATAAAATAAAACAAAATCAGTAAAACTAAAAAGCATATTTTCCTTAAAAACTAAGATCATCAAGATCAATCACAACATAATCATTATCCTCAATAAACTAAAACCAAAGCATATAGCATACTTAGCAAGGAAACATCTCCAAGCATTGCACTCATCTAGGAAACATTTATGATACCATGAAGTGATCTAATGAATGAGTTAATTAATCATTAAAAACAAAGCAAGTATTTATACAAAGAAGCTACTGCGTACTGCTCACGCTAACCTAATGCAACAGCTAGGTTGTTAGCAAAAGATAAGAATCTATGTAAGTAAAAGATATCTAAGTGAAAGATATGCTCTAAGTGGTTACATGAGATAATTAATAAATTACATAAGATAATACTCTACAGCTCTAAGTGGTTACAGTAAAAGAGATTTATTAAGGAAACTTAACTGGGTTTAGCAAGGAAACATCTCCAAGCATTGCACTAATTTAGGAAAGACTCCTAAAACATCTAACATATCTCGTTAATTACAATTTAGAGTATAATTAGGAAATTGACTCCTAAACCCTATAAATAAAACCATAACTATCCCTCCATAGTTTCTTCCCAACCAACTCTAAAACACTTTTCCAAAGAAGAAAACTAGCTACCATGTCGATGAGTACTTTCACACCTCAAGCAAAAGCAAAAGCAAAACTCAGAAACCTAAAAGTTTACCTATGGAACCAAAAACACAATATTTTACCCTTTGATGAAGGCTTGTTCATCTTCCACATCTCTTCTCCTAAACATGATCATGATCATCATAATCCTATTCTTCGTAACTTCAAGCTATCTTCTTTCTATGAGAGCAATGTCCCTACTTTAGTTAACCAATTATATGAGTCTACCAACGAGTTCGGCCCTAAAACAACTACGGCACTCGCTCGACAAATCTCTGACTATGCTATAAGTTGCTTCCGTTTTCGTTTTCGTCACGCGGCCACCGGTATTCTAGCGGATGATCGGCCTAGGGTTGTATTCGTGGCCGATCTTCTTATCGACGGCGATGAACTAGAGGTAAAGGAGAAGACGGCGGAGGAGGTAAACCATCATCATCTACACCCCATGGCCATAGGTTTTAATAATCTTTCATATCATGGTAGAAATATGGAACATGATTTAATGGCACACTTGCAACGGTTTCAAGTACAATATAATTATTATGCTGTTCATCAATATGATTATTATGGTAACTATTATGGAAGCATCATGGCTAATGGTCATGTTCATGTTCATGGTGGAGTTTATGTTGATGAACGACAACATCAAAATATTATACGCGTACAACAACAACAACAACAAGATGCTGACTTTAATCCTTTTCGTCATTCCCTAGACGAGGATGCTTACAATCCTGACTTCGATGATGAGTTTTTGAATCAAGTGTATCAACCTCAACCTATCGACTATGAAGAAAACAACAATGGAGAAGATAATGATGCTATGGCGGCGGGATGTTCGGAACTAGAGGATATTGAGGATACTAATGAAGATGAATTGAGCGATGTTATTAACATGTTAAGGATGTGGCATCAAGAGAAAGAGAGTGACAATGAGAGGAGGCGTATTAACAGTTTGTTGAAGATTAAACCGACATTAGAATCAATGAAAGGAGAGGAATTGAGTGAAGATAATGATACGTGCTCAATATGCCTTGAGAAGATGTCAAGTGAAGAGGAGATGATCAAGTTGAATCGTTGCAAGCATGTGTTTCACACCGAATGCATATTCAAATGGCTTCCCAAGAAAAAATCATGTCCTTGTTGTCGATCGAGTAGTTTAGCTAACGTTTACTTGTAATTAGGTCCATGTGAATAATTAGAGATTTGTTCTTATATTTTACTATTCACATGTATCATATTCTTAAATATAGTGAATGGAATTAGTTCTAGTTACAACTTGTTTGACTATTTTCACTGTTGTTATCTACATTTTATCAACGTCCTCCAAATCAGGCCACAGTGTTTTAGTGAAGTAAAACTCAGAGTATGCTAGCTGCCAGAGCTAGAATTTACTGATTTCGAAGTTCACCACTTGTTCGAATGAGTAGATCAGGACAAGGGGTACTCGTAATACTCTTTCCATACTCAAAGTTCAAAGAAAGTTTAAAGAAAGTTTGATTAGTATGTTTTCTAACTTCATTTTTTATACTATGTGCTTATCTATTTCTTTCTAGGTGACTCTTATTTGGAGTAATCAAGGTGGCAGGGATAATAACTAACTTAGTCATTGTCATGCTTGATTATGCTTAATTTATGTACTGAAATGTGTTTTGTAACTTAATTTGCTGCTTGGTTTTAAGGGCATTGTTGCAGGCCTAAAAGTTGTATTTGGCATACATTGAAGAGCTTTCTGTTGTAACTAAGAACAGGTTATATGCACCGCTAACATTAAGATAAAAAGAATCTGAATTGGAGAAGTGATTTTATTCTCTTTTAGTGAACTCAAAAGAAGCACTTGTGTGCTTAAGATGTGATTTAACATACATTCTTCGGAAAGAGTATTTAACATACATGCTTAAGAAGTGATATAATAGGTTTGTTGTTTTAAAGCCTCGGAAATTAAGTGAATGGGCTTAAGGATATAGATAAATGATTTGAAGAAGAAAAACTCTATTAAAATGAGGAAAGTAATGCATTGCTCAATCTTTTGCTTATGAATTCTGAGGGTGTGATTCTATTATAATAACCTGGAGTAAAGACTGATGGTGTGATTCTGATTAAACACTGATCTTTTTTTCTACTCTCATCCCCCTGTTGAGTCAGACAGTTATTCGCTTACTCAGTCCACTAGAATCTGTTAATGGAGTTAAGCTGATGTTTGGCATAGTTCTTATCTCTGCCTAACTCTATCTCTATGGTATTTGATCTGTTCTTATTCTTGTCAGTTGAGTTATAATCTATCTCAATCATTGATTCTTGCATTGTGGTTTACACGCTTTCTTACGATATTCTTCTAGAGTCAAGTAGTTATAAGTCAGATTTGCAATGGCAGATGTAAATTTTCATGAGCTCGATGAAACAAGTGAAAAACTTGATTCATAATCATATGTACTGAAATATAGGTGTGTTTACCTTATACATATCTAATATCTTGGTAATTTTACTACTTTCACTTGGTAACTGAATGGTGCCGGCACTATTTTGAACATAAGTAATATATGTTGGGAAGTTACGTATACGAGAAGAAAGTAACTGATATGCATTCACCATGCTGATTTTCTTTCTTATTACACAAGTTTCTGGCTTTTGTGAGCAAAATTTATGACCTGTTTTTATGCTACATGTAATCTGAAACATCATTTGGGATAAAGTAAAACAACATTATAATTTTGATGGGAGCCTGATCTAGATTTGTTGTGTTCAAAGTATGCTAATGTTCATTATCAATTCATAGTACATGATTGAACTTACCTGATTAAGATAATGGTGCATGTTTTATTAGTAGACTATATTGGGCATTTGGTAATCTGATGACATTTATATTTTTTAAGCATTATTATTAGCCTTAGACTTTGTGGGTATGTCTTCTGCAAACCTTCGCGAGACCATACTCGTCCACTAGGGGGAACCAAAGGGTTTAATGGGCTTGTTGCATACGCTAAATGCAATCGTGATTCATACGAAAGTGAGTTAGGATTTGTTATCTTAATTTTAAGCTTTCTATTTTATATTTATTTTCTTTATAAATATATTATAAAAAATAAATATGCTTAGCCCTTATATCTTCAATCGCTCCCAATTCATATACCGATGTGTTCTAGGTTTTCAGGTAGGGATAATGTAGTGAATGAGTGTGGGCAGGGAATTTTTTAAGGGTTATTTTGTACAAGTGATTCATCAATCTCACTATTTGTTACTTGCATAATTTCTTAAGAGTCAGTAAAGGGTAATGTTCAGGAACACATGATAAATCAACTGATGATGAAGCTTTTATTGTTAGATACAATAACCAATCTGCATAATGGTACTAAGTTGGTGCTGAAAGATAATATTTTCCTTGAAGAATAATGATGTACATCCTAAGTATTTATACTAGGTTTACAAAAGATAATTACCTAATAATTAAAGCTAAAAGATATACATTGACTCTAAAAGATATACATTAATTATTTACATAATAAATGAGAATATATGAAAATATAATGATATATTTTCATATATTCTATCACACCCCCTCAGTCGAAGCGGGAGGAGGTCGAACGCTGAGACTGTCCCTAAAATCTTCAAAGAGAATCAATGGAAGACCTTTGGTGAAGATGTCAGCGATCTGATGTCGCGAAGGTACATGTAAAACACGCACGTCACCACGTGATACCTTCTCTCGAACAAAATGAATGTCCATCTCAATATGCTTGGTTCGTTGATGCTGAACCGGATTACCAGACAAATAAATGGCTCTCACATTATCACAATATACTAACGTGGCTTTCTTGATAGGACAATGAAGTTCGACTAATAAATTCCTTAACCAGCAAGACTCAGACACCACGTTAGCCACTCCCCTGTATTCTGATTCAGCACTAGAACGAGACAAGGTTGCCTGTCGTTTCGATGACCAGGAGAGTAAGTTATCACCAAGAAACACACAATAACCAGACGTAGACCGTCTAGTATCGGGACACCCACCCCAATCAGCATCAGTGTAAGAAATGAGGGTGGATGTATCCGAAGGGTACAAGTGCAGACCATGATGAAGTGTGCCCTTAACTTATCTGATAATACGTTTCAGAGCATGCATGTGGTCCTCCATAGGCTGATGCATAAATAAGCAGACTTGCTGAACAGCATAAGTAATATCAGGCCTAGTAAAGGTGAGATACTAAAGAGCACCTGCAAGACTCCGATATAGAGTAGGATTGGAGCAAGGAGTGGTAGAATGGGCACTAAGTTTGGACTTAGTGTCAACAGGAGTAGTAGAGGATTTACATGCAGACATGCCTGCACGTTCAATGATATCTTCGGCATACTTGCGCTGAGATAAGAATAAACCACCTGTATGACGAGTAACAGCAATCCCAAGAAAATAACTCAAAGTCCCCAAATCCTTCATGGCAAACTCAGAACTAAGATGTGCCATGATGGACTGGCGAACAGTATCAGAGGAGGCCGTTAAAATAATATCATCAACATACAGTAGCAAATAAGCAGTATCATTACCACGACGGTAAATAAACAAAGAGTGATCATATTTACTGTTATGAAACCCAATTTGGGTTACATAGTCAGCAAACCGACGATACCAAGCCCGAGGAGCCTGTTTGAGCCCATACAATGACTTCTTCAGCAAGCACACATGATTCGGTAGATTAGGATCCCGATAACCCACTGGTTGATGCATATACACAGTCTCGTTCAATTCTCCATGTAGAAAAGCATTTTTTACATCTAACTGATGAAGGGACCACCCCTTCGACAAAGCCAGGCTAAGAACAGTGCGAATCGTAGCTGGTTTGACAACTGGGCTAAAAGTCTCACCACAATCAATGCCCACCTGTTGAGTTTTTCCATCACCTACAAGACGAGCTTTATGCCTTTCAAAAGAACCATCAGATTTTTCTTTATGAGCAAAAATCCACATAGAACGAATAATATTAGCATCATGGGGTCTAGGTACCAACTCCCAAGTCCTATTTTTAATTAGAGCATCATATTCATCATCCATGGCAAGTTTCCAATTCGGGTCACGAAGGGCGGACACGGGATTATGGGGAATAGGGGAACGGTTGACCAATGTGTGCATGGATTCAATGGTTTTGGGCTTGAATATACTGTGTTGACTACGTGTGACTGACCGAGAGGGAGGAGAGTGGGTCGTAGGATGAAGAGAGGGCTGGGGAATATGGGAATGCGACGGTATTGGGCCTGAAATACCGCCTGAGGAGGGAATATGTGGCCCAGATGGAGCTGGGTTAGGCGATCCCTCAAGGCCCTCCACGCGTGGCCTGAACCGTGGAGGAGGGGGAGCTGGGCTGGATGCGCATGGGCCACTACCAAGCCCAGCACGAAAGGGAGATGGTGGAGAGACCAAACCAGGACTTGGGCTAGGCGCAGGAGAGGTGGGCCGTGAGTCCGTGGATAGAGAGGGTAAGTCCAATGGAGTTTGGAGGAAATCATAAGTTTGAGGGCCGGGTTTATGAAGAGAGGAAAAAGGAAAATGATGTTCATCACATTGGACATGACGACATATGAGAATTTTCCGAGAGGAAGGGTCATAGCATTTATAGCCACGATGATGTGAAGGATAGCCCAAGAAAACACAAGGAGTAGATCGGGCTTAAAGTTTATGAATGGTGGTGGAGGGATAAAGTGGAAAACATAAACACCCAAATACTCGGAGATGAGAATATGACGGATCTTTATGATAAAGAACCCGAAGAGGAGAATGATAGGAGAGACGTTTATTGGGAAGGATATTTGAGAGGTATGTGGCCATTTGATGGGCATGATGCCAAAAGGAAGAAGGGATAGATGCATGAGCAAGAAGAGTTCGAACAATATTATTAAGAGATAGAATTTTTCGCTCAGCTTTGCCATTTTGTGAGGAAGTATAAGGACAAGAAAGACGGAAATTGAGACCATTAGTCTTGCAAAAGGCCCAAAAAGATTCATTATCAAATTCTCGGCCATCATCACATTGAATATTTTTAATTTCCCGTTCAAATTGTGTGCGAATATAAGCTCGAAACTGTAAGAATGTGGCATAGACTTGGGATTTTTTAGCAATGGGAAAAGTCCACACAAAATTCGAGAAATCATCCAATAAAACAAGATAATAACGATGGCCCATAGAACTTAACACAGGAGATGTCCATAAATCACAATGAATAATATCAAATGGCATCATAGTTTGAGAAATAGAAGCAACAAACGGCAATTTAATGTGTTTACCAAGAGGGCAAGAGTAACAAACATGAGTACTACTAAGTTTATTACACTCGATAAATTTATTTTGCCTAAGGGAATCTAGAATAGAAGCACCAGGATGACCCAGACGATCATGCCACAAGGACGGTGCAAGAGCAGCAAAGGTGGACGGATGGTGGACTCGAGAATGGGTAGGTGTGACTGGATAAAGGGCCCCTTGACTCTCACATCTCATGATTGGCCTCCCCGTCTGAAAGTCCTTCACAGAAAACCCAAAAGGATCAAATTCAACAGTCACATTATTATCAGTAGTACAGACACAAGATTTTTGATTAATTTAGGGGCATGAAGGACATTTTTGAGAGCTAAAGGAGGGTGAGGGGTAGGCAAATATGCATCTCCATAACCACAAATTGGAATACTATGACCATTTCCGACAATAATACCATCATTTTTGTTCAAATTAAAATAAGACAAAATATTACCTTGGGAAGAGGTCATATGAGAGGTGGCACCCGTATCCATGTACCAGTTCGGATCCGGTGGTGTGAGTCCAAGAGTATACATCGCGGCCTCAATATCCGTCTGAGTGGGCTGCTGAGACTCTGCCATATAGGCGCTAGGCCTGGGCCCAAGAACTCCTGGCCCAGACGTGTGGTAGGGTTGCTGTTGCTGCTGTCTGTGAAGAGGTGGGGGGTAGGCCCAAGGCCACAAAGCCCAAGGAGGCTGCTGCCCCCCCCCCATACGCAGACCCATACGCAGATGTGGGGCCCTGCTGCTGCTGGTGGGGTGGCCCACCGCCTCTGCCACCTGACTGGTGGCGGCGGCCGCCACCACCTCCCTGACCGCCGCCACCCCCTTTGCCGGAATAATTTTTATTTTTATTATTGTTCCGATTCTTTTGATTTTTGTTATTATTCCGGTTGTGGGGAGTGTTGGTGGTGGTGCCATCATTATGAGACGAAACAAGGGCCGTAGAGGATGAACCCGTAGCGGCTTTCTTCGACAATCTGGCCTCTTCAAGCACTAACATAGACCGGGCTTGATAAAAGGGCGGCAAGGGGTCACTTTGACGTAGTAGAGTGCCTACGCCATTATATGCATCCGTAAGACCTGCAACCATTTGCAACACCAAACGATTGTTGGAAACAGGGGCTCCAACATTCTTCAACTGATCAGACAACATCTTTAGACGTTGACAATACGCCGAGGCGTTAGGGAAATCCTCCATAATAGTATTGGAGAATTCTTGCTCAAGAGTAACGGCACGATATGATTTATTGTCCTGAAAAATGTCACGTAGCCGTTCCCAAGCTTCTTGTGCCGTAGAGTCGGGCTCAAGAATAGTGTTAAGAAGATCAACGGAAATCGTAGCATAAATCCATTTTAATACCGTGGCATCAATAGTTACCCATTCGTCCTTTTCATCATCAGTACTAGGTGTTTTAGATTTGCCGGACGGAATGATGTGATTGATGACATGGTTAGAGAGAGCATGGATTTTGAATAACTCTGCCCACGTAGAGTATTGAACGTTTTCCATGTCTAGAGTGATCGGAACATTGTGTTTAATATTTGAACTCATGAGAGAAGAAAGAAGATTTGGAGAAGAAGAAGAAGAAGAAGAGGAGGAGGATGATTTTTCGGTCATGGTGGCCGGAAAGAGAGACAAAACCGGCGAGTGGTGGCCGGGAGAAGAGCCAAAAACCGGCGAGTGGGCTTAGTGGATGGCTAGGCTAGGGCAGCGGAAGCAAGAGGAAATAAAAAACCCTAGCTTATGTTACCATGAAAGATAATATTTTCCTTGAAGAATAATGATGTACATCCTAAGTATTTATACTAGGTTTACAAAAGATAATTACCTAATAATTAAAGCTAAAAGATATACATTGACTCTAAAAGATATACATTAATTATTTACATAATAAATGAGAATATATGAAAATATAATGATATATTTTCAGATATTCTATCAGGTGCAAGGAGGCAAAAACATTGACACGACTAATAAAATCAAAATGTTAGAGAACAGTATGAGGGACTGGAGAATCTTGTTGCACGTCATGAAGTTGGCTCACCCTTGCGGATTTGTTGCTGTAATGCTCAAAATAACCTATACTATATCACACTACACTCAAGGATCTACAAACTGCATTCACCTAGGTGATTTCTCTCCTTATCTCTTATTATGTTCTACACCTTTACATGTGCTTTAATTTTTATTTTATTTATATTGAGGACAATGTAAGGTTTTAGTATGGGGGAGGTTATTATTTCTGCTTATCCTTGCTATGAGCTTTTGTGCTTAAAAAGAACGATGATGAATTTTGGAAAATTTTGGGAAATTTTGACTATTTTTTACCCTTTAGTATGCTTACATTGCTGCTGGTAAATTGATTATGGATATTGGACATGATGACAGAGATGTGATGATGGAGACATTGAGTTTATTCTATGATAAAAACCGGATGAAATGTGATATATAAAACGTGGATATGCCATGAGGAAATGCTGTCGAAATTGATGCGGGTTAAACTTACTCTTGTGATCATATTGTTAACTTGGACTAAGATTTTTTGCATTAGTAGCTAGGATCTTTCATGTTGAATTTTAGGAAAATAAATGATGTGCGTTAAACCACCTTTCAATTTTCTTAAGTAATATAACATATTGATAAGTAACTTTTGTAAGACACTCCAATCTAACCGATTTTAAAAAAATAAAAAAAGGTTTTCAAAAGAAAATATTTTGGGGATGGTTACGTCATTAATTAAGTGTGGTCTGATCTGAAAATTTCATAAAACAGTCAGATACATGATCTAATGGTTATAGTTAATTAGTGGAGTTATTCCTTTGTGACTGATTGTGACTAAATAGATAGAACAAAAAGCTGGTGAGATTCTGAGCCTAATAGACTGACACATCCATATCAGTCGTTAGACCACCTTTCAATTTTCTTAAGTAATATAACTCATTGATAAGTAACTTTTGTAAGACACTCCAATCTAACCGGTTTCTTAAAAAGAAAAAAGAAGTTTTCAAAAGAAAATATTTTGGGGATGTTTACGTCATTAATTTAGTGTGGTCTGATCTGAAAATTTCGTAAAAGTTAATTAGTGGAGTTATTCCCTCGTGAGTAATTGTGATTAAATAGATAGACCAAAAAGCTGGTGAGATTCTGAGCCTAATAGACTGACACATCCATATCAGTCTCATTTTTTTTCTTCATGTGTGATGTTCTTCCATGGTGGAATTTCTCTAGAACTTGCATTGATACTCTTTGAAACTACATTGACTCATGCATTGATATTAAAATGATAAAGGCGTTCTTTTTTTATTAAACTAGATAGTCAAATAGCCACCCTATAAAATTAATATCCTTTCTAACCCCTATGAGCCTTAAAGACTTATTATTTTGTTAAAACCTTCATTACAAGCCATAAACCTTAAAATGTATTTTTCTTATCATAGCTTTTGAAGTAGTGGAGAACTCGTTTTTGGAATCTGTTGATGAAGCGGAGAACAAGTTCGGGGGTATTATTATATAAAGGCGTGAATGTGGTAATGGTAGTGGTTATTTGCGGTGTGTTATATGAGAAGCTTATTTTGAGTTGTATTATGAAAAATTGTGAAAAAAATTGTGAAAAAAAATGATGAAAAAAGAAAGAAAGAAAGAAAGAAAAGGCATTGCTCAAGTGTGATTTTGTATTTATACTTATGATAGCATACTAAGCATAGCCATGTGAGGCTATTGTACATCAAAGTTAGTATATGAGAAATTGTTACTGAGCCGAGCTAGATGGTCAGGCACTTAAAAGTAATTTGTAAGAGTTATTTTTGCTCCCTCTTATCCAGTAAGGGAGGAGTTTCCATACCTTTTGCCCCACTTAGTTCAAAGCTATTTAGTCCACATACCTAAAATATTTTCTACCTTCACCTACAGCCTCATTTCAACTCGTATAAAGACTTTTTGATTATGTCATGTACGTTGTCCTTTTAGTAGTGGAAAATTGAGAAGAGATGCAGGATTATGGTAGAATTTTATACCCACTGAATTGAAGTTTAATAGGAGAAGTGGGCCCAACATGATTGTTGTTGAGAATATGATGAAGAAGATGATTAAGGGGATTAAAATGGAGTTTAGGGGAGAGATTAAGAGCAGAGATTGAGATATGAGTTGCAGTTTGTGGGAGTAAAAACTGTAAGAATATCATATTTTTTGAGTTTTGACTTTTTGGAGAATGATAGGATTAGATCTGTTAGTGCTTGAGCAATTGATCGATACTACACACGGACGCATGGTGAGCACCATGTGCAAGGATCATCAGTGAACATCACCCAATGAACAATGAACATCACCCAATGCATCACCCAATGAACAATAAACATCACTCAATGAACATCAGTTGGACATTACCCAATAAACATCCCCAAATGAACAATGAATATCATCCAATGAACATCAGTTGGATATCAACAATGAACGTCACCCAATGAACTTCAGTTGAACATCACCCAATAAACATCAGTTGCACATCATCCAATGAACGTCACCCAATAAACATCAGTTTGTGTTAAAAGAATACTAAGGTCACACACAAATACACAATAATCAGTTCTTCAAGACTCCAAAATTGATTTGACATGAAAATTTTGAAATTTTGAAAATGTCACCCAATGAAAATCAGTTTATGTTAAAAGAACATTAAGTTCACTCAAATGAACAATAAAGTAAATCAAAAGAACATTTACAATTTTTAAATATATTTCATACTTTTGAAATTTCGAAATATATAACCATAAAGCAATGTACATTAAATTCAGTTAAAAGAACATGTATTTCAGTTAAAAGAACATGTATTTCAATTAAAAGAGCATCAAATCAAATCAAAATAACATTCACAATTTTTAAATATGATTCAAACTTTTGAATTTCGAAATATATTACCTTAAAGCAATGAACATCAAGTTCAGGTAAAAGAACATTTATTTCAATTAAAAGAGCATCAAATCAAATGAAAAGAACATTTTTACAATTTTTTTAAATTTGAAAATTTTCATGTCAAATTTGAAACTTTTCATGTCAAATCAATATTGGAGTATATTCATTGGAGAACTGATTGTTCATTGGGTGATGTCTAACTAATGTTTATTTGGTAATGTCCAACTGATGTTCATTGGTTGATGTTCATTAGGTGATGTCGAACTGATGTTCATTGAGTGATGTTCATTGGGTGATGTTCATTTGGTGATGTCCAACTGATGTTCATTGATTGATGTTCATTGTTCATTAGGTGATGTTCATTGGGTGATGTTCATTGGGTGATGTTCAATGGAGATCTGTGCGCATGTTGCTCACCATGAATCCGTGTGTAGCATGGAATTTGCAGTGCCTTAAGCCTTTGCGGCTTTGCCTATCCAAAACGGAAATTGGTTTATGCCATCATGGTTTATGATGATTGATTATGGCTATGGTGCCTGATTACATTATTGTTTGGAAAAACTAATTATTTAAGTTGCTAAAATAGTCATTATTATATATTTTAACATAATTTATATACGTAATTATCTGATAAAATATCGTCATTAAGACTCTAGCTTGCATTATATAACAAATAATGTAAAAATAACTATACCATTTTTTATGATTATAATAATTCTAAGCAATATCACAAGTTTAAATTATACTATAAACATTACTAAATCAATATACTACTATTTTTTTATTTCACTTTCATTCATCTAACAATTACATTTTAGTCTTTATCTTCCCTATATGACTATAATCCACAGTAATACAATTATATCAATCACAACAAAATTTTTGACACTCTTCACAACTCCATTTACACCCATGTATTAAGACCAAACTAGTTAATTAACAGCCAAGCAATTATTTCTAATATCTCCAATCTCCATCTGATCATACTTAAGTGGACTAAGATTATCCATTTTCAGATTTTTCACCCTTGCATTAGCAAAATCATTATCAAAAGGCAAATAGCTTATAGAAGTGAAAACCATATCAATGACATGATGTTAATATATGCTACCAAATTCTTATAAATGGTAAATGCAATTTTACACTTTATTATCATTAGTGTTTCTGCCAGGAAACTTAAGATGATATGATTGATGATTTTGGGATGATGATAGGTTTTAGTCGTGTCACCTAATCAAAAATAAACCTACGGACCTCTAACTAGGTAGTCAGTGGAAGCAGGGTCGAATCCACAGGGAGACAGAGTTTCTAAATCAATATTCAACCAATTCAGCTACTCCAGATGAAATCAGGAAGGAATTAATTAAACTAAGGAATAGACTACGGAAGACTGAATAAATCGAGGATTAAACTATGGAATAAAAGTCTAGGGTATTAGGTCGGTCCACCATGCTTATACCAATCAAATAGGGTCAACTACTATTAAAACCTAAGTCAAGAGTCGGGGGATTAGAGCCTATGTTGAGCTATGGTTAAGACTCAACGCTCATAGTTCAACATACGCCGCATGTTCACTAACGTAATCAGAACTACTGATGTGTCCTAGGCCTCTAGTCGTAAGACGGATCTGTGCAAACAACTATTAACCACAAGCAATCAATAAAATTGTACACTGACATTAATTACTCAATAAGAACAAACCACATCACAATCACCCTAATCAAGCCCTAGAAATTGATAGAAATCTAAATCGCAATCATTGTATAAACATGGCTTTCCTATCTAACACCCTAGAAAGAGAACTACTCACTCATAATCGAATTGGCAACAACAAAACTAATATGAAACCCTAAGAATTGCATCATGAACAATTAAATAATTAAACTAAGCAATCAAAGTAATTAAATAGATAAAGAGTAGAGAAGAGTACCAATTGACGGAAAGCATAAACTTTTATTGAAATCGAAATAGGTTTGATCACCTCTAAATTAATCTAAAGTGTTTGAATTAAACTAAAAGCAATGAAGAATAAAACTAGTCTAAAACCTAATGAAAGATGAATAATAATTCCTCTAAATAATGAGGAAAGAGGTATTTATAATACTCCCTCAAGTTCACTAAAAATGGAAACAAAAAGCGAAATCCGTGTAAAATGGTGCTAGACCCGATCGGGCCCGAGCACAGTACCCGATCGGGTCCACATACAAATTCTCCCAACTTCACTTCTGGGCTCTGGCAGCAGCAGTGCAGCAATAAGGCGAGAAAAACGGCCCACCCGATCGGGCCCGAGGCTGCCACCCGATCGGGTCTGGCTACAACTTGGGCCAGCGTGTTCCCCTCGCCTGTAGCACCGCAACGAGACCAAGCAGCACTCCACCCGATCGGATCGGGCGGAAGTCACCCGATCGGGTCTGGGGACATGCTTCCTCGCCCGATTCGATCGGGCAAACATCGCCCGATCGGGTCCGCAACTTTCATACCCGATCATAAATACTTCGCCCGATCGGGCCATTTCTGCCCGATCAGTGCACGGAAAACTCCTTTGACTCCTTGGCTCTCTAATCTTCACGTTTAGGGGTCTTGGGACCTCCTAAACTATCCATAAAGCTCGTGAGCCATCCTACGTGCCTCATAACATCTCGTAAAGCCGTGGTTGCTTCCAAATGGCTCGGGAATAAGGAGAAAACTCCATAAAACCTGCAATTCAATACTAAAACACGAAACCACAACTACATACGATAGTTAGCACAAAATAGCTCCAAAGAGCTCCAATGACGCACAAATTAGCTTGTAAATATGGGAGAAAACTCTATATAAATACGTGATATCAAACTCCCCCAAGCTAAACCTTTGCTTGTCCTCAAGCAAACAGCACATGAACATGGAATAGATTGCCTCACCCCATAGATAAAAACAATCAAAGCTCAAAACATTTTCAAGACTAAGAATCGTTCAAGCAGGCATAATTCAAGTTTGGCTCATCAAATCCATCCAACCACCAATCATTCAAGCAGTTTATCAAATTCAAGCATCCACAAAGCATACAAGTCCTGAAAAGGCACTCGCAAGGGTGTCACTCCTCTCAATTTTGTGGCAGGCAAAGAATGTGCCCGAACACTCACCAACCCGACCATAAGTACCCTTCCCACTCACACTCTCATGTGTTTAAGAAGGTTCAATGACGCTCATCCTAGTCAAGTCGACTCAATTAGCAGAAATACTCTTTAACTTTGACAAACTAACTCGAAATCAATCAAATGAACAATGCAGACATAAGCTCAAGAGGACTTTATAGGGTTGTAATGAGGCTTAGGTGAGAGGTAGGGGATACTTTTGGGTAATGTGGTGGAAAAACCAAGAAAGGGGGAGCATAAATCATTCAAACAAGGCCTAAGATGGCCTTCACAACTCCCAACAATCACCATAAAACCATGTAAAATAACCCAACTCTCATAAATCAATGAAAAGCGCATAACAAACCCAATTTTCTAGCAATGGAGCGAATATTCTTTTATGAACGTACGTGAATGAAAGAACTAGAATTCTTTTGAATTTTCATTTCATTTTTCTTTCATTTTTCTAAACTTCATTCACGCAACTCTAAACTTGCTTTTTTTTCTTTTCTCTTTCTCATTCTCAAACCACAGCAAATACACTTTTAAACTCCTCAAAAACCAAACTAAACCAACAAACCAATCTCAAACTCAACCCATACAAAAGCTCCCCCAAGCTAGGCTTGGAATAATATCAAGTGAAGGCTTTTGGCTCGTAATAGGGGTTTAAGTAAAACGAAACAAGTCATTAGGCTCAGCGGGGCTAAGGAGGATAAAAGCAAAATAAAAATTCACTCTGAAGCTCAAGAAAAGGACAAAAGAACGCCTCTATCACAGCACATGCTACAAGTCATCTAAAATCAGACAAGTACGAAGTCAAAGTCAAGATCAATCCACTAAAGAGGAACTAACACACAAGAATAGACTGGATAATAAAATGAATCCAATAGGCTACAAAGAGGCCTCACAGTCTAACCAATTCAGGTATGCAGCGCAAAGTGGTCTAATATAATCCAAACATGCTCGAAATCATAGCAATCAAACATCAAATCAAAGCCTCAAGATCATAAATGCCCAGCTATCCAGAAAACGAAGTCAAATCAATTTCAAATAGAGCACAAAAAGGGGCACAGGGAGGCAACTAAACCAGTCATGGGAACCATATTTTTTTGATTTTTTTCAGTATTTTTGAAAGCAGTAAATCTATCCTAGAAAGCAGTAAAAGAGATAGGGGATACAAACAGAACTCCTCCCCCAAGCTGAACTTGGCAGTGTCCTCAATGCCAAAAGGTGATAAGGACTATGCTAAGAGGAAAAACAATGTTAGTACCCTCACTCTCGCTCACAAAAAGGAAGCAAAATAAAAAGAAAAGGAAAAGAAAAGAAAATACGAGTTGCCTCTCGCACAGCGCTGGTTTATAAAGGTCCCGCACGACCATAATCCTCCCTCTCTCAAATAGGAGGGGCTTGGCAATGAGTGCCACCCTCATCAAACATCTTTCTCCTCCAAATGTTCTTGACAATGCCTCCAGACGGTGAGGCAACCTTAGGTGGAATTGGAAACTTCTCCACCCCTACTTCATCCAGGACCTCATCCCTGCAACAAGATTGTTCAAGCATAGGTGCCTTAACAGCATTGGTTAGTTTAAAAATCACTTTATCATCACCAACACTCAGAGTTAAAGACCCAGACTTGACATCAATGACAGCACCAGCAGTACACAAAAACGGCCTACCCAAGATAATAGGAATCTGGGCATCCTCATCCATATCTAATACCACAAAATCAAAAGGGATATAGAATTTCCCAACCCTAACAGGAACATCCTCTAAAACACCTAGAGGGTATTTTATAGAATGATCCGCCATCTGTAAAGTGATTTGTGTGCATTTAAGGGCTCCCATGTTCAGTTTCTTATAAACAGACAATGGCATAACAGAAACAGAAGCACCTAAATCACACAAAGCCTTATCAATAAAAATAGGTCCAAGATGGCAGGGTATAGAAAAACTACCAGGATCTTTTAACTTTGGTGGGGTTTTATTTTGAATAAAAGCACTACACTCTTCAGTAAGAGCGACACGTTCTACCCCACCAAAGTCTCTTTTCTTGGTGATCATGTCTTTCAGAAATTTGGCATAAACAGGCACTTGGGTAATTAAATCTGTAAATGGAATCGTTACCTCAAGGTTCTTGACCATAGCCAAGAACTTACCAAATTGCTGATCGACCTTAGATTGTTGCATCCTGTGAGGAAAAGGTAGCCTTGGTGTAAAAGGTGTTTCAGAAACCTTCTCCTTTTTCTTCCCTGTCTGTTCAGCTTCTGCACACAAATCGACTTCAGACGTCGAATTCTTTCTTTTTCCTTCCTCTACCACCCTCTTCTTCCCTGCAGTCGGGGTAACCTCATCAATGGGCACTGGAGGGGCATCATATGCAATGCCACTACGAAGAGTGATGGCATTCACATGTTCTCTCTGAACTGGTTGCCCTGGCAATTGTCCCTGCTGCCTCTGTGCATTAGATTCTGCCAACTGAGCAACTTGAGCCTCGAGAAGTTGGATGTGCTTCTCTTGGGCCCTCCTTGCTTCCTCCTGGGCCCTCCGTGTTTCCTCATTTGCCTTTTGCATAGACAATATCAGTTTCATCAGTTCAGAATTGCTAGGCTCTTGTGGGTTGTTGTTTTGTGGGGGTGGGGTGTGGAAATTTTGTGGAGTTTGGAAGTTATTGGGATGATGGAAGTTTTGTGGTGGTGGTCTTTGGAAATGTTGTGGGGTTTGATGGTATGAGGGTTTAGGATAGTTTTGTGGAGGTGGAGGTTGATGGTTTTGTGGGTTTTGGTAGTTATGTGAAAGGGGGAAGGTTTGTGGTCTTTGTTGCAAAGCATTGGCCTGCTCCATCTGAAATTGACTGAACTGACAGTCATGCCCAAAGTGACCCTGAACACCACATACCTCGCAGTAAGATGAGGTAATGGGTGCTACTGCAGACATAGCATTGATACTCATGGGTGGGGGTGTCGGACTAGAAGACTTCATTAGCTGCTGAGTTAGTTGCGCCATCTGAGATGTAAGCAATGAAATAGCGTCAACTTCAAGTACCTTCTTAGTCAAACTCCTAGATGATGAATGGTCATTGGCTGCAAGATTTGATATGAATTCATAACCCTCATCAACTGCCTTGTCTAAAAACACTCCTCCTGCAGACGAATCAACAATACACTTCGTCTGAGGCTGCAGACCATTGTAGAATGTCTGCGTCAAGAACCATTTGTCCATATTATGGTGTGGACACTCTCTCTGTAAATCTCTAAACCTAGCCCACGCTTCCCTTAATGTTTCATCAGGCTCTTGGGAAAACGTGGCTAGTTTATTTCTGATTTCTGCTGTTTTAGTGGGTGGGTAATACTCTCTCAGAAATGCAGCAGAAATCTCACTCCACTCAGTTTCTTTCACATCGTTCAACCATTTTTGGGCTCTATCTCTCAGTGAAAACTCGAACAACATGACTTTAAGTTGATCTGGAGTGACGCCGGCATGTTTAACGGTTCGACAAAGTTGTTGAAACCGTTGCAGATGATTTGCCGGATCTTCAGTAGGATGCCCACCAAACTGATTTTGCTGGACAGTGCTGATGAGTCCAGGCTTAATCTCAAAGTTGTTAGCGGCGATGGTGGGCATTGGTGGTCCAGTAGAAAGACCATCCGGGTTGGGCACCCCATATGACTTCAGTGATTTTGACATAACTGAATTCAAGGTGTCTGTTCCAGAGGTGTTCAGCTGAAAAGACTGCTTGTCTTTCTGCTTTATCTTTCGGATCCGCCTAATTGTCCTATCAAGATCAGGGTCCGCTGGAATGGGGGAACCGTTTCTTTGGGACCTGGGCATACAAAAGAAACAAAAAGCAGCAGTAAAGGGTACCTCGATTGAAACAATGAAGTTCCAATGAGGTACAGAGAAGTAGACCAAATAATTAAATAAAAACTTAGAGAACTAGCCGTCTCCCCGGCAACGGCGCCAAAATTTGATAGGTTATAGTCTTGTCACCTAATCAAAAATAAACCTACGGACCTCTAACTAGGTAGTCAGTGGAAGCAGGGTCGAATCCACAGGGAGACAGAGTTTCTAAATCAATATTCAACCAATTCAGCTACTCCAGATGAAATCAGGAAGGAATTAATTAAACTAAGGAATAGACTACGGAAGACTGAATAAATCGAGGATTAAACTATGGAATAAAAGTCTAGGGTATTAGGTCGGTCCACCATGCTTATACCAATCAAATAGGGTCAACTACTATTAAAACCTAAGTCAAGAGTCGGGGGATTAGAGCCTATGTTGAGCTATGGTTAAGACTCAACGCTCATAGTTCAACATACGCCGCATGTTCACTAACGTAATCAGAACTACTGATGTGTCCTAGGCCTCTAGTCGTAAGAGGGATCTGTGCAAACAACTATTAACCACAAGCAATCAATGAAATTGTACACTGACATTAATTACTCAATAAGAACAAACCACATCACAATCACCCTAATCAAGCCCTAGAAATTGATAGAAATCTAAATCGCAATCATTGTATAAACATGGCTTTCCTATCTAACACCCTAGAAAGAGAACTACTCACTCATAATCGAATTGGCAACAACAAAACTAATATGAAACCCTAAGAATTGCATCATGAACAATTAAATAATTAAACTAAGCAATCAAAGTAATTAAATAGATAAAGAGTAGAGAAGAGTACCAATTGACGGAAAGCATAAACTTTTATTGAAATCGAAATAGGTTTGATCACCTCTAAATTAATCTAAAGTGTTTGAATTAAACTAAAAGCAATGAAGAATAAAACTAGTCTAAAACCTAATGAAAGATGAATAATAATTCCTCTAAATAATGAGGAAAGAGGTATTTATAATACTCCCTCAAGTTCACTAAAAATGGAAACAAAAAGCGAAATCCGTGTAAAATGGTGCTAGACCCGATCGGGCCCGAGCACAGTACCCGATCGGGTCCACATACAAATTCTCCCAACTTCACTTCTGGGCTCTGGCAGCAGCAGTGCAGCAATAAGGCGAGAAAAACGGCCCACCTGATCGGGCCCGAGGCTGCCACCCGATCGGGTCTGGCTAAAACTTGGGCCAGCGTGTTCCCCTCGCCTGTAGCACCGCAACGAGACCAAGCAGCACTCCACCCGATCGGATCGGGCGGAAGTCACCCGATCGGGTCTGGGGACATGCTTCCTCGCCCGATTCGATCGGGCAAACATCGCCCGATCGGGTCCGCAACTTTCATACCCGATCATAAATACTTCGCCCGATCGGGCCATTTCTGCCCGATCAGTGCACGGAAAACTCCTTTGACTCCTTGGCTCTCTAATCTTCACGTTTAGGGGTCTTGGGACCTCCTAAACTATCCATAAAGCTCGTGAGCCATCCTACGTGCCTCATAACATCTCGTAAAGCCGTGGTTGCTTCCAAATGGCTCGGGAATAAGGAGAAAACTCCATAAAACCTGCAATTCAATACTAAAACACGAAACCACAACTACATACGATAGTTAGCACAAAATAGCTCCAAAGAGCTCCAATGACGCACAAATTAGCTTGTAAATATGGGAGAAAACTCTATATAAATACGTGATATCAGATGATCACGTGCAGTCTTTGCTCGAACCACGTGCTAGCTGGATGACCTGCAAAACAGACGGAAGACTAACCCGGGGGCTTTCCGGGCGTAGCTGCTCCGATGCCTAAGTCAGCGATGCGGAGTTGTGATGGGAAAGATGATGTAAGCTTGTGTAAGCAATAAAATGGGGTAGGTAGAGAAATGATTAATTACCCTTCACTGATGGGATGATTGATGTTTTTATAGGCAGAGATTCCTGGAGAAGGAATCCAGCGATATGGGATCCTTGCTGTTATAACTTATGGTTCCTCGTTATCTGGAGCAAGGGCATTTTCGTCTTTTCCATGAGGAATTGGGCTGGCCACAAGGTGGGCCCAAATAATTAGCCCCGCGCCAAGGGCGTAAAACGTAATGACCCCGTGAGTTGGCGGATTGGGCCGTTGGCGGAATGTGATTCTGACCGAATATCTCCGGAATTGAAAGTAACGCTTGTTGGCCTTATGGAATCAGAGGGAATGTGGTGTTTCCCTTCGGAATTCCGAGGGAGGCATGGTTGTTGTCTATTAGATTTCGAAGTAGGCAATGAGATGTTGGTTTGCCAAATTAGGAGGAGGGCCATGTGTACTGTTCATGGGATTCAGAGGGCCATCCCATCTTATTCTGTTGAATTCCGAGGGAGGTAAATGGGACTAACCTTGGAATTCCGAGGGCAGTCATATGAGACTTGGCCTTGGAATTCCGAGGACAGTCATATGGGACTAACCTTGGAATTCCGAGGGCAGTCATATGAGACTTGGCCTTGGAATTCCGAGGAGAGTCATAAGTATCGTTTTGGGGTTTCCAAGGATAATGAGGGTGTTTTTTACCAAATTCCGAGGGCCTCCCTAGTGCTGTTAATCATATGCCGAGGGGGGTATGAGGGTATTGTTCCTCGGATTCCGAGGGCCTCCTAGGACACTATTCATCGTGTGCCGATGGAGGTGTAGTGATGAAACCCTCGATTTCCGAGGGCCTCCTTGGTGCTATTTGTGATGTGCCGAAGTATATTGGTGATGTGCCTCGGATTCCGAGGGCCTCCTCGAACATTAGGCAAGGTAGGGTGTCGGAATACACTAAGGGCTAATAAACCTCTTATGCATTCCGAGCTCCTACGTGCTACTTAGTCATACTTTGACTAAGTTAAGATGAGTGGTATCCATGATTCCGAGGACGACCACTAGGCGAGGTAGGGTGTCGGAATACATTTAAGGGCTAATAAGCCCCTTGTGTATTCCGAGCACCTACATGGTACTTAGTCATATTTTGACTAAGTTAGGATGAGTGGTGTCTGATTCCGAGGACGACCACTAGGCATGGTAGGGTGTCGGAATACACCTGGGATAATAAGCCCCTTATCCATTCTGAGCACCTACATGGTACTTAGCCAAAATGACTAAGTTAGGATGAGTGGTGTCCATGATTCCGAGGACGACCACTAGGCATGGTAGGGTGTCGGAATACAATAGGGCTAATAAGCCCCTTATGCATTCCGAGCACCTACATGGTACTTAGTCAAAATGACTAAGTTAGGATGAGTGGTGTCTATGATTAAGAGGACGACCACTAGGCATGGTAGAGTGTCGGAATACACTAGGGCTAATAAGCTCCTTATGCATTCCGAGCGCCTACATGGTACTTAGTCATATTTTGACTAAGTTAGGATGAGTGGTGTCCATGATTCCGAGGACGACCACTAGGCATGGTAGGGTGTCGGAATACACTAGGGATAATAAGCCCCTTATGCATTCCGAGCACCTACATGGTACTTAGTCAAAATGACTATGTTAGGATGAGTGGTGTCCATGATTCCGAGGACGACCACTAGGCATTGTAGGGTGTCGGAATACACTAGGGCTAATAAGCCCCTTATGCATTCCGAGCACCTACATGGTACTTAGTCATATTTAGGATGAGTGGTGTCCATGATTCCGAGGACGACCACTAGGCATGGTAGGGTGTCGGAATACACTAGGGCTAATAAGCCCCTTGTGCATTCCGAGCACCTACATGGTACTTAGTCATATTTTGACTAAGTAAGGGTGAGTGGTGTCTATGATTCCGAAGACGACCACTAGGCATGGTAGGGTGTCGGAATACACTAGGGCTAAGAAGCCCCTAATGCATTCCGAGCACCTACATGCTACTTAGTCATACTTTGACTAAGTTAGGATGAGTGGTGTCCGTGATTCCGAGGACGACCACTAGGCAAGGTAGGGTATCGGAATACACTAAGGGCTAATAAGCCCCTTATGTATTCTGAGCACCTACATGGTACTTAGTCGTATTTTGACTAAGTTAGGATGAGTGGTGTCCATGATTCCGAGGATGACCGCTAGGAAGGGTAGGGTGTCGGAATACTCTAAGGGCTAATATTCCCCTTGTGCATTCCGAGCACCTACATGCTACTTAGTCATATTTTAACTAAGTGATATGACAGCTGTTTATGGGGAATTGTGCTTTTGATGTGATGGTGTCTTTTGACAAGACTTATACTTTGTCTTGAAAAGGGTGTTAGATACATTTGGGTGGCACTGTTGATCGAGCCCAACCTATTTAGGCTTATTGGGCTAAGTATTTTGTTTGGGAAAAAGCCCAAGAAGGGGTTGTCATGTGCGCGGCTTTTTGAAGGTGAACAGTGTCAGAGAGGGGTAATTAATGTTGGTAGTTGGAGCTTCATTTTCTGGAAACTCATTCTTACCAATTTTCTCTCTCTACTTTCTCCCTCTTAAATTTCTTGTTCTTGCTCACTTTGAAGATCTTCAAACCCATATAAACCCAGGTACGTTTTTCTTTTGTGTTTTGCTTCCTTTGTTTTAATTGAATTCGAATAAGGTCGTTTGGCCATTTGAGCATAGTGTTTGATAAATAATGGATGCTCAATTTGATCCGAGCACCTCCCATACCGTTTTTGTTTTTGAATCCGAGGGGGTGTTTGGTGAGGAGCTTGACCCAATAATACCCGAGGGGATTCCTTTGACCTGTGACTCGGAAAGTTTTGAGGAGGAGTCCGAGGGGGAGATTCCTTATCCATGGGAGGTTTCCGTTGCCTTTACATCTAATAAACGTAGTTACTTAAGATGCTTTTTTGAATAATGGTGTAGTTGTTGTCCATCCGCCGACCATGACCGAGGAGGAAGCGAGCACGTCGGGGGCCGAAGTGGTGTACCCAGTGTTGGATCCCGAAGGGGGTCCTTCTAACTATTTTAATAGACCGGTGTGGTTGGCCTCTTTGGATAGGGAAATAGAGTACTTCACCGCCGGGTATTTTGTAAAGAGCCCGTATATGTTGTACAAACCGAAGGCTGTTGCTACCGTGTTGACCCCGTCGCCGGGGTGTATAGCTGTGTATAAGGCGGAGTTTGAGATGGGGCTTAGGTTTCCGTTGCACCCCTTTATTAAGGAATTGCTGAATGAGTACAACTTAACCGTTTCCCACCTTCTCCCGAACACATGAGGTTCGGTTAATGCTGTGCTAGCTATCTGCGGGATGTTGGGGGTCCGCTGCACGGTGCGATTATGGAGAAATATCTTCAAATCATGGAAGCGTCGAGTGAGCGTCACGGATCTAGGTGGTGGCTTTTTCAGGCCCGCCCTATGTACAAAGTGCTCGAGAGGCCGGTTACCAGCCAAAAGGAATTCCGAAGGGAGTTTCTTTTTGTTTACCAAGGCGACGGTTGGGATATCCCGACTGTCCATCATCGTGATGAGGCCAACGTCTACCTCAACCTTCGGGTTCCAGAGATGTCTGAGGAGGAGGCCGTTGCGGCCTTGTATTTTTGGAAGGAGCTAAGGATAGTGGATGGTTGCGAGGCTTGGGTTCCTCCTAACTCGCTTCCGAGGCCGGGGTTGTTGACGAATGAGAACTTTCTGTCAGTCGTCGGCATTAGCTCGGCTTACAATAGGGGTAAATATTTGCACATTTGTTTCTTTTGAACTAACTTGTATTCATACTTAGCCTTTTTGTTGATTGCAGACATTGCCCGAGGCCTGTTAGACGCTGAGATGGCCGAGAGGATGACCGCACGTCAACTAATTGCCGAGAAGCTTCGCCAGGACTTGGCAGCCAAAAGGAAGGTCGTTCCGGCACCACCAGAGGTATTTTAGTTTTGTTTTGGCAATCTGACGTGGTTTTCTGATTTTGTCCTTTCTAATTGTTCTTTTTCCTCTAGTGTTAGGACCCACAACACCCTCGGAAGAGAAAGACCAGGTCCAAGAAGGTCGGGGTGGCGCCGAAGAGAAAGGCGAACGAGGCCGTTGTGACGGCTGCCGCGGCTTCGGCTAGTGGTTCACAGCCAGTGGCAGAAAGGGAATTCTCGTCTCCTCATCAGGTTGTAGAGGAGGAGGAGGTGTTGGAGCCTTTGCTGGGTTTTGAGGAGGAAGAGGAGCCCGCCTCTAAGAAGCCGAGGCAGAAGGTGGAAGATGCACCCCGTCCTTGGACGCAGTTGTCCGACGCAGAGACCCGTCGGCGTCTGAAAAAGGTGATGGTCGTTCTTTACACGCACGCGGACGAGGCTCTCTTGGATTCGGTGCCTCCTACTGACGAGGTTTCTCAGCTTCATGCCTCTTGGCTCGATGTAAGTCTTTCTTGCTTTCTTCCCTTCTCTTTTTTAGCAGCTTAATGGGTGAGCTTTGGCTTCTATATGTTTTTTGCAGTTGTCTGTTCGGATCACATACTTGTCCCGACTGCGTTATGAGGCCAGCCAGAGGTTGGTGGAGGCGAAGGAGCAACTGAAGGTTCTCGAGGGGAAGATAGCAAAACATCACGACGAGACCTGGAAGTTGTCCGAGGCTCTTCGGGTATCCGAGTCCGAGCTGGATCGTGCCAAGAAGGCCATCGAGGCCGACCAGAAGGCTTTTGATGAGGAACGAGCCTCTCTCCAGGACAAGATTGCTAAGCTGACTAGGGAGAGGGACGAGGCCGTTCTCAGATCCGATGGCCTGTCTAAGGAATTGGTTGAGGCCAAGGAGAAACTTGATCAGGCCGTCCCTGCTGCTGCCCAACTCAAAAGGTTGGAGGATTTCGAGGAAGGCAAGTTGGCTCTGTCTTCTTGGTTGGTGGGCTGGAAGGAGTCCAAGGACGGAGAATCTTTCTGTGTCCAGGTCGGCCAGAAAAGCCTCAAGATAGGGACGGATGAGACCACCCGTCGGTTTGAAGATGCTGCACAGAAAGTCGGGGTGGATTGGTCTGCTCTTCATGCCGCTTAATTATATGGAAGTGACTGAGGCCGAGGACGAGGCCCTGCTAAAGGAGATGGCAGATGAGCTAGAGGCTGAGCTTCAAACTGATGGGGAGGAGGACGAGGGCGAGGATGATGAAGACGAAGATGATGAGGATGGGGTCGGTGATGATGATGGTACCGGGGGTGCTGCTGAGTAGTTTATTGTGTCCCTCTGTGCACTGTGTTTGTTTTGTACTTTGTAGATCCATGCTTACAACGATTGTATTCTCCGAATTGATTTTTGAATGAATGAATGTCCCTTTTGCAAATTGAAGTTTTCGCATTGTTGTTTGTTATTAATTCCGATGTCTTTCCTTTTTGGTAGCCGAAGGCTGTCCTGATTAGGTGCCCTTCGGACGACCTGTCTTTTATGGACGTTCTCGGATTTTCACGTTAAAATTTCACATGGGAATCCGAGAAGTCCTTACGGTGTCCGAGGGACGACCATGTTGATTTGCTCGTTTGAACTTAGCATGTAAAACTTAAGTACACTTCCATTACTACTAGCCCCAAAGTACAAATGAGCAAATAAAGAGTTGCCCGAGGTCTTACATAGCTTTGTTGCTAGACGGAATTTTAAATGTAATACTTCTTTAGATTGTCGGCGTTCCATGGGCGGGCTAGTGGGACTCCGTCACTAGACTCTAGCCAATAGGTGCCAGGCTTAATGACTTCAGTGACTTTGTATGGGCCTTCCCAATTCGGACTGAGTTTTCCTTGTAGGTGGGACTTGCCAGTGGCTTCTAGTTTCCGGACTACCCAATCTCCCAACTGAATGGGCCTGTGTTTGACTTTTCTGTTGAAAAACCGAGTCATCTTTTGCTTGTATGTTATGGCCTTCAGTAGGGCGTTACCTCGGACTTCGGGTAGTAAGTCAAGGTTGGTTGGTTTATCGACCATGTTTTCTAGCTTTTCTCCTTCCGGGGGTTTAATGACGAGTTCGGCCCCACTTCCCAGTTTGGACGAGGAGCCGTCGACATTTAGCTCCCAGACACCATCATCATTTTCAGGCGGCCGACTAGTGCATTCAGTGATAAAGTCCGCGAGAGCTTGGGCTTTGATAGCCCTTCTGGGCTCGTATTCTATTCCGAAGTCCGCTAGCTGATCTGCCCAGTCTGTCATTCTGCCCGAGTGGTTTCTTCCTTCTATGATCTTCCTAAGGGGTTGTCCGGTTAGGACCTTGATGGGATGAGCTTGGAAGTATGGTTTGAGCTTTCTGCTAGCCATGACGAGGGCGTAAACGAGTTTTTCTGTTGAGGAGTACTTTGCTTCGGCGCCTCGAAAGGCGTGGCTGACAAAATAGATCGGGTATTGTGCTCCCTCTCGTTCGGCTACTAATACTGCGCTCAGAGCATAGTCCAACGTAGCTAGGTAGACATATAGTGTTTCCCCTTCGAGGGGTGAAATGAGTTTTGGCAAGGTGGAGAGGTATGTTTTCAGTTGTTGGAAAGCTTGTTCAGCCTCGGTGTTCCATTCGAATATTTTCTTTTTCAGTGCTTTGAAGAAAGTGAGGCTTTTATCTGCCGAATGGGACAGGAATCGTCCGAGGGCTGCCAGACAGCCGGTTAGGCGTTGGACTTCTTTGACATTCCAAGGTGACTGCATCTTCAAAACAGCTTCGATTTTGTCTAGGTTAGGCTCTATGCCCCTCTCATCCACTAGAAATCCGAGGCACTTTCCTCCTTTCACCCCGAAGACACATTTTTTCGGGTTGAGTTTCATGTTGTACGATCTTAGTGTGGCGAATGTTTCTCTTAGGTCCGAGATATGATCATTTTCTGCTTTGCTCTTGACGATCATGTCGACGACGTATACCTTTATATTCCGACCCAGCTGCTTCTCGAACATTTTGTTCACTAGCCTTTGGTATGTTGCCCCGGCGTTCCTTAATCCGAATGGCATCATCTTGTAGGCATGAATTCCGTGGCTTGAGATGAAGGCTGTATGGACGATGTCTTCTTCAGCCATGGGGATCTGGTGGTATCCCGCATTAGCGTACAGAAAGCTGAAGAGGGCATGTCCGGCCGTGGAATCTATCAACCTGTCGATCTTTGGCAGTGGAGGATCGTCTTTTGGGCATGCCTTGTTCAAGTCAGTGAAGTCGACGCACATTCTCCAACTTCCATTAGATTTCTTTACCAAAACGACGTTGGCTAACCATTCAGTGTATCGACACTCTTGTATGATATCTGCATCGAGCAGCTTCTGATTTCTTCACCGACGACCCTGTTCCGTTCTGGTCCTTGGTGCCTTAGTTTTTGCTTCACTGGGCGATAGCCCTCTGTTATGTTTAGGTGATGGCACATAATAGAGGGGTCTATGCCTGGCATATCCGACGCCTTGTAGGCAAAAACATCTTTGAATTCTGTCAGCACAGCTATGATTTGGTTTCTGAGCTCTCCTTTGATGGTTTTTCCGATCCTGACCGAGTGGCCTTTGTTAGAATCAATGACTACTTCTTCGTCTTTGTCGGCTGGTTGGGGACGAGTGAATTGTTTTGAATTATCTGTTGTAAAGATCCCCATGCAGTCCGACGGGTTTGGTTCTGTTTCAGCTTTTCTCTTTTGGCCAATCTTGCTTGATTCCGAGGGATTGGTGTTTTTCAAGCTATTGACATAGCATTCTCTGGCTGATTGTTGATCGCCATATACTTTTCCGATGGTCCCTGAGTCTGTCTCGTATTGTAGCAGGAGCTGGTGAACCGAGATGGCTGCCTTCACTTTGTTTAGTGTTGGTCTTCCCATTATGATATTGTAAGGAAGAGGGACATCTACCACCAAGAAGTCGATGGGTAGGCTTCGTCCTTTTCCCTTCTCGCCGAGCCTGACTGGCAGCTTGACCGTTCCTACGGGGTGCACTGAATTGCCCCCGAAGCCTATCAGCGGCTGGTTGATGGGAGTGACATCTTGCTCGTTGTATTTTAAGTTTTTCAAGCATTCCAGGGTGATGATGTCTGCCGACGATCCGCTATCTACGAGGACCCTCTTGACTTTCGAGTTGGCGACCTTCATCTCGATGACCAAGGGGTCATCATGGGGGGTCTGTCAGGACCGAGAGCTCTCTCCAAATGTCATGACCGGGCAATTAGGCTTGTCCGTTTGTACTGGCAGCACTTGTTGTTTGAGCTTTTGTAGGTGGCCCTTTCTTCCTCGGCCGGTTAGGCCTCCGGACGCGAATCCGCCAGCGATTACACCCATGTATCCGTTAGTGTGGTCGCTGTCGGCTTGGTCCATGTCGGTAGCTTTCTCTTCACCTTTATGCCGTGGGGCATCTTTTAAATAACCATTCAGTTTGCCCTGATCCGCGAGGTGGTCGAGGGCCTTTTTTAGTTCCCTGCAATCTTTTGTGGTATGGCCGCAATCTTTGTGATACTCGCACCAAAGTTTCTTATCCCTCCGAGTGCTGGAGGTTTTGATGGGGGGAGGACGAGGAAGCACTGACTTTTCTTTCAAATCTAGGTACATTTCTCTCCAGTTTCTGTTGAAACAAGGGTCATCCGCATTGTCCGAGTGTCGCAACAATGTTGGGGGTAGGCCCTGTCTCGACCTTCTTGACACCTCTCGGGTGTCCTTTGTATCTTCCCTCTTCTTTTTGTGGTCTTTTGTCGGCTTGCAGATTTCGGTGGCTTGGATGAACTTCTGAGCACGATCCATAGCTTCCGTGAATGAGTTGACTTGGTTTTCGTCCAGTTGCCATTTAAATTTCCCAGGCAGGAGCCCCGACATCAGGGCCGTGAAAGCTACGGCATCGTTTAAATCCGACACCTTCATTGATTCCTCATTAAATTGTTTGATGTAGTCACTCAGGCTTTCATTGTCTTGCTGTTTGACACTCATCAGGTGGATGCTGGTCTTCTTGTGTCTTCGACCGGCAACGAAGTGTTGGAGGAAGAGCGCTTCCAACACTGGGAAACTTGTAATGATTCCAGGGGTCAATCCAGAGAACCAGCTGAGGGCCAACCCTTTAAGTGTTGTTGGGAAGAACCGACACCATGTAGCTTCACATCCCGTTTGCACACTCAGGTGGGCTTTGTATGCCGCCATGTGGTCTGCTGGATCTGTCCCGCCACCGTAGTGCTCAATCGGTGGGACTTTTACCTTTCCTGGGCTGGGAGTATCCATGATCTGTTTGCTGAAAGGGGTCATGAAGGAGAGTGCCCCTGAATTTCCGAGGGGAGCCCCATCCTCGTGATATGACGAAGCGCTCGCCTCTGTGTTTCCTGACATTCTGACCGACCCGTGTAGCGTTTGTACTGACCATGATTGATTTCTTCATGATGATGCTCTAGCCGAGTGTGCTTCTTCGTGCCGGTTAGGCTGAGTTCGTCCGGTTGCTTCAAGAGGCCTTTCACGTCTCCTCTTCAGTAGATTCCTTACATCCTCTCTCCGTCTGAGGAGTCTTTCTTCTATTATCCTTCGGGCGTCCAACCCATGATTTGGTCTGTGCCCTTCACTCCTGGCGGTCCGAGGCATTCTAAATCGAGCGGAGAGTATTTGCTGTGCGGGGTCCCTTGTTGTCCGAGGGGACCTTTCCAGCTCTCTGTGTGTGTCGTTTACTCGCGGACCTTGCTCTCCATTAAGGGGAGGCGTATGGTGAGTGTTCGACAAGCGTTGACTTCCTTGAAGAGCCTGGACTATGTCGTTGATCCTAGAATTCATCATGGCCTCGAGGTGTTCGAGGTCGTACCTGGTAACTGTGAGGTCTCCGTGTCTGTCTCTTCGAGAATGTCTGTTCCCATTTCCGGTGTGCTGGGCAGTATCTTGATTGACAGGTTCCTTTTGAGCGGCGGGTTGACGCTCGACAGCCGGAGTGGCTCTGCGTGGTCTGGCCATGGCTTTTTGTCGACTGACTTTTGTGTATCCCCACAGACGGCGCCAAACTGTTTCTGCCAGGAAACTTAAGATGATATGATTGATGATTTTGGGATGATCACGTGCAGTCTTTGCTCGAACCACGTGCTAGCTGGATGACCTGCAAAACAGACAGAAGCCTAACCTCGGGGCTTTCCGGGCGTAGCCGCTCCGATGCCTAAGTCAGCGATGCTGAGTTGTGATGGGAAAGATGATGTAAGCTTGTGTAAGCAATAAAAGGGGGTAGGTAGAGTAATGATTAATTACCCTTCACTGATGGGATGGTTGATGCTTTTATAGGCAGAGATTTCTGGAGAAGGAATCCAGCGATATGGGATCCTTACTGTTATAACTTATGGTTCCTGGTTATCTAGAGCACGGGCATTTTCGTCTTTTCCATGAGGAATTGGGCTGGCCACGAGGCGTTCCCAAACAATTAGCTTTTGTAATACTAATTACGTGAGATTTTTTATACATATTGTATATATATAAGAGCATCTATACGTGAGGTTGTAGCAGTAATAATAGAGTTGTTGCAAGATTTTAGGGGTTGATTAGAAAAAAAAAAGGAATTAAGTTTTAAAGATTTCAGGTTACTGATTTGAAACGTTAAAAATATCACCTTCTCAATCTAAGTCATTTTCACCACATGAAATTTTAGTTAAGGTTCTCCCCGAACATTATTATTCACTTAAATACCTAAGAAGTTTCATCACCTTATCATTTAAGCTAAAAATAGCCAATATTACTCATTTGTGAACTAAGGATTTGTTCTCTTTAGTGAACTGGATTGAATTGAACTGAAATAAATAGTAATATAGAGTAAAAGTATAGTTTAGAATTAATCTCAACAGAATCGAACTAAACTAAAAATAAGCTAAAGAGAAAACATGTCAACATGTTAATTTTACCCTAAAATTGAAATTATACTAATAACTAATTCATGATGAGTCAAATTATCTATATTGAACTAATTCTATTCGGACTAGATTGGTCTAATATTTACCAAACTCAACTTATTTTTGTTTGTTAGGGTTTTATTTTAATACCGCAAGAAAACGGTGTCGTAGCACTAATGGGTCGAATAAAAGGAGGTGCAAGGTTAAACACTAGCCGACTTTAGAATATGAAATAGCTACACTATTAATCACTACAAAAAAAAACTGTATTTTTCTACGGAAAAGTTCCATAGCATACATCAAAAATCTGTTGCAAAGAGTGTTTTTGCTAAGAAAATAATCCATAGCAAAAGAAGGCGTAGCAAACTGAATTTTGCAACGGAGAAAGTGGATCCGTAGCAAAATTTCCTACAGTTTTGTTTCCGTCGCAAACGTTTTTGCTACGGAATATATATCCGTAGCTAATTTGAGCTTCTACCCCCATCCATCAGACCTGACCTACTCCCCCCTATAAAATCCCTTGGAAATGCTCTAGGTAGAAATAGAAACGGAGCCAAGGTTGTAGAAAGTGGAGTAGTTCCCAACTGAGCTATATGGGAACGGGTTAAGAGTCAAATGTTTGGGCAATTTATCACGGGGGGATGAATCCAGAGAACTTTGAATTAGAACTCTAGATTTCTGTTCATCCCTCACCATAATAGTATCTTGGGGTTTGCAACGATAACTTGGTATATCTACTATACGGTCGTTAACTAAAATATGTCTATGGTTAACTAATTGGCGAGCTCCAAGAATAGTCGGAGTCGTACCCAATCGAAAAAGGATGTTATCCAAACGCATTATGATGCATATACTCGTAGTTGGCTTATGTTCTTTATACTTCTTAATATTACGTCGTCAATTATATTTAGTAGCAAAATTTGCAACAGTTTATAAAGTTCGTAGTAAATTTTTGAAACAGAATGATTTTCCTTAGCAAACTTTGCAATGGTTTATAAAGTCCGTTGTAAATTTTGCTGTGTAATATAATTCCATTTCAAATTTTACTATAAACCGTAGCAAAATTTGCAACGGAATTGTGTTCCATAGTAATTTTTCAAATAAAAATATTTTTCGTAGCAAATATTTGATACAGATTAGTTATCCGTAGAAAATTTTGCAACGGATATTATCTTCCGCAGCAAAATTTGCTACGGTTTTCTATCAACCTCAAAAAATCCTAGCAAAATGTCACTTTTTTGTAGTAATTCTATATCGATGTTAGGAACTATTGAACTAATCTCTAAACTAATAAGCATAATGAAATGATGATAATAACTATGAGAATGAAGCGCTAAGATGAGCATCACCACTAACATGAATTGATCATATACAACTTATATTCCAGTTAATGAATCGAAGCTTAGGAGAGATGACATTCTTGTATAGATGAACTACCTTAAAACCACTTTCGTGACTACAAAAGGCCTAAGTAATATGCGTGCTTACTATTTTCATGGCTAACATACAAAATTAGATGTATTAAGAATCAATGTTAATGAAATTCCCAATCTCAATTACTATTTTCAAGTGACAATCTTGACGAACGAAGAGTCAAAATAGATCGAATCCCTACTTTCATTGATGAATTCAATCGACAAGATAATAATTGCTACAAAGAAATTCTAATTTCTATTCCAATTCTCATTGACAACAAAAGCCAGGGCTAACAATGCTTCAATTTGATAATGAAAATAAACTTGCCAAACCCTAATCGAACGATTCAATAATATGGAACTAATATAAATAAGATGATCAATCCATGCTAGGGATCAACTCAATCTTAGATGTATAACTATTCGCAATTCTTAGCAATGGGAAACATTCAACATATTCAAAGGCATAATTAAGAATTAGACTAGGAAAATAAAAAAACTTGAATTGATGAATACTTGAACAATGTAATGAATCCGATGTCTTCAATCCTTGAAACTAACGCTAAGTTATGTAATTAAATTGAAAACTAGGAGTTCTTAATCTAAAACTTTGAATGAAAGAGTTTAAAATTAAGTAAAAAGGGAATAGGTTACAATTGCTAACCGAAACCTATTTATACTCTACTAATAAAATAAAGATAAGAGTTCTTAAAACGACTAAATTCCACGAAAACCCGTCCAATTTTGGTCCAACCCGATCACGTCCAAGCCAAAAGATCAAGCTTCTTATTATCAAACTCCAATCTGATCGGACTATGTAACAACTTGAATTTTTAAGGTGTTTAATTAAAGTTAATTATATTTTATGAGCTTGAATATACTATCAAACATTTTAAATAATTACTTTTTATAAATAGAGTTCAATATTTTGAAATAAATATTACAATTAAAGCTCTATGTCATCTCAAGCATCCATCCCATTAGGTATATCTCAATTAGAATTGAACAAGTATCAAGTTTTATAAAAACCCCAATTTCATAGAACTCTCAATTATAATTAGATAACCCGTAATTTTGGAATTTTCATTCTTTAAGAACCTTATTTTAGTACTCTTTTTTATGGTAAAGAGAAAGACTCTGTTTAGACCTCAAATCCTCGATTCAGTCGGTGTCTTGGTCTACAATATGCGGGCCAAGATACTTGAAATTAGTGGAAAAGGTATGGAGAACCCTGCATCGCAATTGAGAGGATTCGACCCATCAACCTTGAGGTTACAAGGTGAACGGAGTTAGGTAACAAGGTCCTCACATTTCAACTCTACAAACCATATTAAATAAATTTTAAATTGGTGGTACCATGCATTTTAGATAGTTCCAATTTGGTTTTTAAAAAAATAATCAAAATACACAGTACTGTCCGTTGATTTTTACTACCATGGTGGTATCGCCCTCAAATTCCATTAACGCAATGGTAGTGCTGGAACTGGCGGGCATTACCACCACATTGGTCTCGAAATCACCGATCGTTGTAGTTCCCTTTGAATGTTCTTTTGGAATTTTTGATTTTTTTTTAAATGTACTTTTTTTATATATTCAAAATTAATTAATTTAGTTGAGTTTCTTGTTATGAGATGCGGAAAATATGGCTGCGGAAAATATGGCTTTAGCCAATTTTCTCCCGTTTTATAACAAGAATTTTAAACAAATATAATTTCTATACAAATCCAACATGAGATTAGAATGTGTTTCCTTCACTCTTCATACATACAAAAACAAAGACGAAAATGACTATTATCGGAAACTTGCAGGGATCTATCCTAATTCATACAACAAATAAAATAAAATCCCCTCAAAAAATAAAATAAAATCAGTAACCGCCTAAAAACTAAAAAGCATATTTTCCTTAGAGAATAAGATCATCAAAATCTAATCACAACATACTCATTATCCTCAATATATAAGCATATCAGGACTTGGAGCACAATGATAAAAAGATAGAAAGTAATAAAAATATACTTTTCCAAAACCCATTACTCCTAAATCCATCTAACATAAGTACCTCGTTATTTATCAAACCAATCTATAAACTAAACGAAGTCAGAAACATAAACTTAACTGGGTTTAGCAAGGAAACATCTCCAAGCATTGCACTAATTTAGGAAAGACTCCTAAAACATCTAACATATCTCGTTAATTACAATTTAGAGTATAATTAGGAAAGTGACTCCTAAATCCATCTAACATATCTCGCTAATTACAATTTAGAGTATAATTAGGAAAGTGACTCCTAAAACATCTAACATATCTCGTTAATTACAATTTAGAGTATAATTAGGAAATTGACTCCTAAACCCTATAAATAAAACCATAACTATCCCTCCATAGTTTCTTCCAACCCAACTCTAAAACACTTTTCCAAAGAAGAGATTCAAGAAAGAAAACTACGTACCATGTCGATGACTACTTTCACCCCTCAAGCAAAAGCAAAAGCAAAACTCAGAAACCTAAAAGTTTACCTATGGAACCAAAAACACAATATTTTACCCTTTGATGAAGGCTTGTTCATCTTCCACATCTCTTCTCCTAAACATGATCATGATCATCATAATCCTATTCTTCGTAACTTCAAGCTATCTTCTTTCTATGAGAGCAATGTCCCTACTTTAGTTAACCAATTATTTGAGTCTACCAACGAGTTCGGCCCTAAAACAACTACGGCACTCTCTCAACAAATCTCTGACTATGCTATAAGTTGCTTCCGTTTTCGTTTTCGTCACGCGGCCACCGGTCTTCTAGCGGATGATCGGCCTAGGGTTGTATTCGTGGCTGATATTCTTATCGACGGCGACGAACTAAAGGTAGAGGAAGAGGAGAAGACGGCGGAGGAGGTAAACCATCAGAATCTAAACCCCATGGCCATGGGTTTTAATAATCTTTCATATCATGGTAGAAATATGGAACATGATTTAATGGCACACTTGCAACGTTTTCAAGTACAATATAATTATTATGCTGTTCATCAATATGATTATTTTGGTAATTATTATGGAAGCATCATGGCTAATGGTCATGTTCATGTTCATGGTGGAGTTTATGTTGATGAACGACAACATCAAAATATTATACGAGTACAACAACAACAACAACAACAACAAGATGCTGACTTTAATCCTTTTCGTCATTCCCTAGACGAGGATGCTTACAATCCTGACTTCGATGATGAGTTTTTGAATCAAGTGTATCAACCTCAACCTATCGACTATGAAGAAAACAACAATGGAGAAGATAATGATGCTATGGCGGCGGGATGTTCGGAACTAGAGGATATTGAGGATACTAATGAAGATGAATTGAGCGATGTTGTTAACATGTTAAGGATGTGGCATCAAGAGAAAGAGAGTGACAATGAGAGGAGGCGTATTAACAGTTTGTTGAAGATTAAACCGACATTAGAATCAATGAAAGGAGAGGAATTGAGTGAAGATAATGATACGTGCTCAATATGCCTTGAGAAGATGTCAAGTGAAGAGGAGATGATCAAGTTGAATCGTTGCAAGCATGTGTTTCACACCGAATGCATATTCAAATGGCTTCCCAAGAAAAAATCATGTCCTTGTTGTCGATCGAGTAGTTTAGCTAACGTTTACTTGTAATTAGGTCCATGTGAATAATTAGAGATTTGTTCTTATTTTTTACTATTCACATGTATCATATTCTTAAATATATTGAATGGAATTAGTTCTAGTTACAACTTGTTTGACTATTTTCACTGTTGTTATCTACATTTTATCAACGTCCTCCAAATCAGGCCACAGTGTTTTAGTGAAGTAAAACTCAGAGTATGCTAGCTGCCAGAGCTAGAATTTACTGATTTCGAAGTTCACCACTTGTTCGAATGAGTAGATCAGGACAAGGGGTACTCGTAATACTCTTTCCATACTCAAAGTTCAAAGAAAGTTTAAAGAAAGTTTGATTAGTATGTTTTCTAACTTCATTTTTCATACTACGTGCTTATCTATTTCTTTCTAGGTGACTCTTATTTGGAGTAATCAAGGTGGCAGGGATAATAACTAACTTAGTCATTGTCATGCTTGATTATGCTTAATTTATGTACTGAAATGTGTTTTGTAACTTAATTTGCTGCTTGGTTTTAAGGGCATTGTTGCAGGCCTAAAAGTTGTATTTGGCATACATTGAAGAGCTTTCTGTTGTAACTAAGAACAGGTTATATGCACCGCTAACATTAAGATAAAAAGAATCTGAATTGGAGAAGTGATTTTATTCTCTTTTAGTGAACTCAAAAGAAGCACTTGTGTGCTTAAGATGTGATTTAACATACATTCTTCGGAAAGAGTATTTAACATACATGCTTAAGAAGTGATATAATAGGTTTGTTGTTTTAAAGCCTCGGAAATTAAGTGAATGGGCTTAAGGATATAGATAAATGATTTGAAGAAGAAAAACTCTATTAAAATGAGGAAAGTAATGCATTGCTCAATCTTTTGCTTATGAATTCTGAGGGTGTGATTCTATTATAATAACCTGGAGTAAAGACTGATGGTGTGATTCTGATTAAACACTGATCTTTTTTTCTACTCTCATCCCCCTGTTGAGTCAGACAGTTATTCGCTTACTCAGTCCACTAGAATCTGTTAATGGAGTTAAGCTGATGTTTGGCATAGTTCTTATCTCTGCCTAACTCTATCTCTATGGTATTTGATTTGTTCTTATTCTTGTCAGTTGAGTTATAATCTATCTCAATCATTGATTCTTGCATTGTGGTTTACACGCTTTCTTACGATATTCTTCTAGAGTCAAGTAGTTATAAGTCAGATTTGCAATGGCAGAGGTAAATTTTCATGAGCTCGATGAAACAAGTGAAAAACTTGATTCATAATCATATGTACTGAAATATAGGTGTGTTTACCTTATACTTATCTAATATCTTGGTAATTTTACTACTTTCACTTGGTAACTGAATGGTGCCGGCACTATTTTGAACATAAGTAATATGTTGGGAAGTTATGTATACGAGAAGAAAGTAACTGCTATGCATTCACCATGCTGATTTTCTTTCTTATTACACAAGTTTCTGGCTTTTGTGAGCAGAATTTATGACCTGTTTTTATGCTACATGTAATCTGAAACATCATTTGGGATAAAGTAAAACAACATTATAATTTTGATGGGAGCCTGATCTAGATTTGTTGTGTTCAAAGTATGCTAATGTTCATTATCAATTCATAGTACATGATTGAACTTACCTGATTAAGATAATGGTGCATGTTTTATTAGTAGACTATATTGGGCATTTGGTAATCTGATGACATCTATATTTTTTTAAGCATTATTATTAGCCTTAGACTTTGTGGGTATGTCTTCTGCAAACCTTCGCGAGACCATACTCGTCCACTAGGGGGAACCAAAGGGTTTAATGGGCTTGTTGCATACGCTAAATGCAATAGTGATTCTTAGGAAAGTAATTAAGTTAGGATTAGCTATCTTCATTTTAAGCTTTCTATTTTATATTCATTTTTTTTATAAATATAGTTTATAAAAAATAAAAATGCTTAGCGCTTATATCTTCAATCGCTCCCAATTCATATACGGATGTGTTCTTGCTACTTAAGGTCTAGAATTCAGGTAGGGATAATGTAGTGAATGAGTGTGGGCAGGGAATTTTTAAAGGGTTATTTTGTACAAGGCATCCACCAATCTCACTATATGTTAGTTGCATAATTTCTAGAGTCAGTAAAGGGTAATGCTCAGTAACACATCATAAATCAACTGATATGATGAAGCGTTTATTGTTAGATACAATAATTAATCTGCATGATGGTACTAAGTCGGTGCAGGGAGGAAAAAACATGACGCAACTAACAAAATCAAAATGTCAGAGAATAGTACGAGGGACTGGAGAATCTTGTTGCACGTAATGAAGTTGGCTCATCCTTGCGAATTCTCTGCTATAATGCTCAAAATAACCTATTCTGTATCACACTACACTCAAGGATCTACAAATTACATTAACCAGGGTGATTTCTCTCCTTATCTCTTATTATGTTCTACACCTTTACATGTGCTTTATTTTTTATTTTTTTTACATTCATGTAAGGTTTAAGTGTTGGGGGGTTATTATTTCTGCTTACCGCTTGCTATGAGCTTTTGTGCTTAAAAAGAACGATGATGAATTTTTTTCAAATTTTGGAAAATTTTGACTACTCTTTGCCCTTTAGTATACTTACATTGCTGCTGGTGAATTGATTAGGGATATTGGACATGATGACAGAGATGTGATGATGGAGACATTGAGTTTATTCTATGATAAAAACAGGATGAAATGTGATATATAAAATTTGGATATGCCATGAGGAAATGTTGCCGAAATTGATGCGGGTTATACTTACTCTTGTGATCATATTGTTAACTTGGACTAAGATTTTTTACATCAGTAGCTAGGATCTTTCATGTTGAATTTTAGGAAAATAAATGATGTGTCGTTAAACCACCTTTCAATCTTCTTAAGTAATATAACTAATTGATAAGTAACTTTTGTAAGGCACTCTAATCTAACCGATTTTTAAAAAAGAAAAAAGGAATTCAAAGAAAATTTTTGGGGATGTTTACGTCATTAATTTAGTGTGGCCTGATCTGAAAAAAATCGTAAAACAGTCAGATAAATGACCTAATTGTTATAGTTAATTAGTGGAGTTATTCACTCGTGAGTAATTGTGACTAAATAGGTAGACCAAAAAGCTGGTGAGATTCTGAGCCTAATAGACTGACACATCCATATCAGTCTCATTTTTTTCTTCATGTGTGATGTTCTTCCATGGTGAAATTTCACTAGAACTTGCATTGATACTCTTTAAAACTACATTGACTCATGCATTGACATTAAAATTATAAAGACATTCTTTTTTTTATTAAACTACATAGTCAAATAGCCACCCTACAAAATAATATCCTTTCTAACCCTTATGCGCCTTAAAGACTTATTATTTTGTTAATACCTTCATTACAAGCCATAAACCTTAAAATGTATTTTTCTTATCATAGATTTTGAGCTAGTGGAGAACTGGTTTTTGGAATCTGTTGATGAAGCTAAGAACAAGTTCGGGGTTATTCTTAGATAAAGGCGTGAATGTGGTAATGGTAGTGGTTATTTGCGGTGTGTTATATGTGAAGCTTATTTTGATTTGTATTATGAAAAATTATGAAAAAAAATTGTGAAAAAAAATGATGAAAAAAGAAGAAAATGAAAAAGAAAGAAAGGAAGAAAGAAAAGACATTGCTCAAGTGTGATTTTGTATTTATACTTATGATAGCATACTAAGCATAGCCATGTGAGGCTATTGTACATCAAAGTTAGTATATGGGAAATTGTTACTGAGCCGAGCTAGATGGTCAGGCACTTAAAAGTAATTTGTAAGAGTTATTTTTGCTCCCTCTTATCCAGAAAGGGAGGAGTTTCCATACCTTTTGCCCCACTTAGTTCAAAGCTATTTAGTCCACATACCTAAAATATTTTCTACCTTCACCTACAGCCTCATTACAACTCGTATAAAGACCTTTTAATTATGTCATGCATGTTGTCCTTTTAATAGTGGAAAATTGAGAAGAGATGCAGGATTATGGTAGAATTTTATACCCACTGAATTGAAGTTTGAGTGAAACACAAACTCATAAACACATGAGCGACGAGCGTATGTTTTCCCAGTGAAGTCTATCAATGGAAATCACTTTGCTACCGAGTGTGAAAACTTTCCAATTTTCTATAAACAGTCTCATTATCTACTGGGCCAGTGGAGAGATGGGTCATAATAGGAGAAGTGGGCCCAACGTGATTGTTGTTGAGAAAATGATGAAGAAGATGATTAAGGGGATTAAAATGGAGTTTAGGGGAGAGATTAAGAGCAGAGATTGAGATATGAGTTGCAGTTTGTGGGAGTAAAAACTGTAAGAATATCATGTTTTTTGAGTTTTGACTTTTTGGAGAATGATAGGATTAGATCTGTTAGTGCTTGAGCAATTGATCGATACTACACACGGACGCATGGTGAGCACCATGTGCAAGGATCATCAGTGAACATCACCCAATGAACAATGAACATCACCCAAAGTAAGGGTAAGTGGTGTCCATGATTCGAAAGACGACCACTAGGCATGGTAGGGTGTCGGAATACACTAGGGCTAAGAAGCCCCTTATGCATTCCGAGCACCTACATGCTACTTAGTCATACTTTGACTAAGTTAGGATGAGTGGTGTCCGTGATTCCGAGGACGACCACTAGGCGAGGTAGGGTGTCGGAATACATTTAACGGCTACTAAGCCCCTTGTGTATTCCGAGCACCTACATGGTACTTAGTCATATTTTGACTAAGTTAGGATGAGTGGTGTCAGATTCCGAGGACGACCACTAGGCATGGTAGGGTGGCGGAATACACTAGGTCTAATAAGCCCCTTATGCATTCCGATCACCTACATGGTACTTAGTCAAAATGACTAAGTTAGGATGAGTGGTGTCCATGATTCTGAGGACAACCACTAGGCATGGTAGGGTGTCTGAATACCCTAGGGCTAAGGTACTTAGTCAAAATGACTAAGTTAGGATGAGTGGTGTCCATGATTTCGAGGACGACCACTAGGCATGGTAGGGTGTCGGAATACACTAGGGCTAATAAGCCCCTTATGCATTCCGAGCACCTACATGGTACTTAGTCATATTTTGACTAAGTTAGGATGAGTGGTGTCCATGATTCCCAGGACGACCACTAGGCATGGTAGGGTGTCGGAATACACTAGGGCTAATAAGCCCCTTATACATTTCGAGCACCTACATGGTACTTTGTCAAAATGACTATGTTAGGATGAATGGTGTCCATGATTCCGAGGACGACCACTAGGCATGGTAGGGTGTCGGAATACACTAGGGCTAATAAGCCCCTTATGCATTCCGAGCACCTACATGGTACTTAGTCATATTTTGACTTAGGATGAGTGCTGTCCACGATTCCGAGGACGACCACTAGGCATGGTAGGGTTTCGGAATACACTAGGCTAATAAGCCCCTTGTGCATTCCGAGCACCTACATGGTACTTAGTCATATTTTGACTAAGTAAGGGTAAGTGGTGTCCATGATTCCAAAGACGACCACTACGCATGGTAGGGTGTCGGAATACACTAGGGCTAAGAAGCCCCTTATGCATTCCGAGCACCTACATGCTACTTAGTCATACTTTGACTAAGTTAGGATGAGTGGTGTCCGTGATTCCGAGGACGACCACTAGGCAAGGTAGGGTATCGGAATACACTAAGGGCTAATAAGCCCCTTATGTATTCTGAGCACCTACATGGTACTTAGTCGTATTTTGACTAAGTTAGGATGAGTGGTGTCCATGATTCCGAGGACGACCGCTAGGCAGGGTAGGGTGTCGGAATACTCTAAGGGCTAATAATCCCCTTGTGCATTCCGAGCACCTACATGCTATTTAGTCATATTTTAACTAAGTGATATGATAGCTATTTATGGGAAATTGTGCTTTTGATGTGATGGTGTCTTTTGACAAGACTTGTACTTTGTCTTGAAAAGGGTGTTAGATACATTTGGGTGGCACTGTTGATCGAGCCCAACCTGTTTAGGCTTATTGGGCTAAGTATTTTGTTTGGGAAAAAGCCCAAGAAGGGGTTGTCATGTGCGCGGCTTTTTGAAGGTGAACAGTGTCAGAGAGGGGTATTTAATGTTGGTAGTTGGAGCTTCATTTTCTGGAAACTCATTCTTACCAATTTTCTCTCTCTACTTTCTCCCTCTTAAATCTCTTATTCTTGCTCTCTTTGAAGATCTTCAAACCCATATAAACCCAGGTACGTTTTTCTTTTGTGTTTTGCTTCCTTTGTTTTAATTGAATTCGAATAAGGCCGTTTGGCCATTTGAGCATAGTGTTTGATAAATAATGGATGCTCAATCTGATCCGAGCACCTCCCATACCGTTTTTGTTTTTGAATCCGAGGGGGTGTTTGGTGAGGAGCTTGACCCAATAATACCCGAGGGGATTCCTTTGACCTGTGACTCAGAAACTTTTGAGGAGGAGTCCAAGGGGGAGATTCCTTATCCATGGGAGGTTTCTGTTGCCTTTACATCTAATAAACGTAGTTACTTAAGATGCTTTTTTGAATAATGGTGTAGTTGTTGTCCGTCCGCCGACCATGACCGAGGAGGAAGCGAGCACGTCGGGGGCCGAAGTGGTGTACCCAGCGTTGGATCCCGAAGGGGGTCCTGCTAACTATTTTAATAGACCGGTGTGGTTGGCCTCTTTGGATAAGGAAATAGAGTACTTCACCGCCGGGTATTTTGTAAAGAGCCCGTATATGTTGTACAAACCGAAGGCTGTAGCTACCGTGTTGACCCCGCCGCCGGGGTGTATAGCTGTGTATAAGGCGGATTTTGAGATGGGGCTTAGGTTTCCGTTGCACCCCTTTATTAAGGAATTGCTGAATGAGTACAACTTAACCGTTTCCCACCTTCTCCCGAACACATGAGGTTCGGTTAATGCTGTGCTAGCTATCTGCGGGATGTTGGGGGTCCGCTGCACGGTGCGATTATGGAGAAATATGTTCAAATCATGGAAGCGCCGAGTGAGCATCACGGATCTAGGTGGTGGCTTTTTCAGGCCCGCCCTATGTACAAAGTGCTCGAGAGGCCGGTTACCAGCCAAAAGGAATTCCGAAGGGAGTTTCTTTTTGTTTACCAAGGCGACGGTTGGGATATCCCGACTGTCCATCATCGTGATGAGGCCAACGTCTATCTTAACCTTCGGGTTCCAGAGATGTCTGAGGAGGAGGCCGTTGCGGCCTTGTATTTTAGGAAGGAGCTAAGGATAGTGGACGGTTGCGAGGCTTGGGTTCCTCCTAACTGGCTTCCGAGGCCGGGGTTGTTGACGAATGAGAACTTTCTGTCAGCCGTCGGCATTAGCTCGGCTTACAATAGGGGTAAATATTTGCACATTTGTTTCTTTTGAACTAACTTGTATTCATACTTAGCTTTTTGTTGATTGCAGACATTGCCCGAGGCCTGTTAGACGCTGAGATGGCCGAGAGGATGACCGCACGTCAACTAATGGCCGAGAAGCTTCGCCAGGACTTGGCAGCCAAAAGGAAGGCCGTTCCGGCACCACCATAGGTATTTCAGTTTTGTTTTGGCAATCTGACGTGGTTTTCTGATTTTGTCCTTTATAATTGTTATTTTTCCTCTGGTGTTAGGACCCACAACACCCTCGGAAGAGAAAGACCAGGTCCAAGAAGGTCGGGGTGGCGCCGAAGAGAAAGGCGAACGAGGCTAATAAGCCCCTTGTGCATTCCGAGCACCTACATGGTACTTAGTCATATTTTGACTAAGTAAGGGTGAGTGGTGTCCATGATTCCGAAGACGACCACTAGGCATGGTAGGGTGTCGGAATACACTAGGGCTAAGAAGCCCCTTATGCATTCCGAGCACCTACATGCTACTTAGTCATACTTTGACTAAGTTAGGATGAGTGGTGTCCGTGATTCCGAGGACGACCACTAGGCAAGGTAGGGTATCAGAATACACTGAGGGCTAATAAGCCCCTTATGTATTCTGAGCACCTACATGGTACTTAGTCGTATTTTGACTAAGTTAGGATGAGTGGTGTCCATGATTCCGAGGACGACCGCTAGGCAGGGTAGGGTGTCGGAATACTCTAAAGGCTAATAATCCCCTTGTGCATTCCGAGCACCTACATGCTATTTAGTCATATTTTAACTAAGTGATATGATAGCTATTTATGGGAAATTGTGCTTTTGATGTGATGGTGTCTTTTGACAAGACTTGTACTTTGTCTTGAAAAGGGTGTTAGATACATTTGGGTGGCACTGTTGATCGAGCCCAACCTGTTTAGGCTTATTGGGCTAAGTATTTTGTTTGGGAAAAAGCCCAAGAAGGGGTTGTCGTGTGCGCGGCTTTTTGAAGGTGAACAGTGTCAGAGAGGGGTATTTAATGTTGCTAGTTGGAGCTTCATTTTCTGGAAACTCATTCTTACCAATTTTCTCTCTCTACTTTCTCCCTCTTAAATCTCTTATTCTTGCTCTCTTTGAAGATCTTCAAACCCATATAAACCCAGGTACGTTTTTCTTGTGTGTTTTGCTTCCTTTGTTTTAATTGAATTCGAATAAGGCCGTTTGGCCATTTGAGCATAGGTTTCCGTTGCCTTTACATCTAATAAACGTAGTTACTTAGATGCTTTTTTGAATAATGGTGTAGTTGTTGTCCGTCCGCCGACCATGACCGAGGAGGAAGCGAGCACGTCGGGGGCCGAAGTGGTGTACCCAGCGTTGGATCCCGAAGGGGGTCCTGCTAACTATTTTAATAGACCGGTGTGGTCGGCCTCTTTGGATAGGGAAATAGAGTACTTCACCGCCGGGTATTTTATAAAGAGCCCGTATATGTTGTACAAACCGAAGGTTGTTGCTACCGTGTTGACCCCGCCGCCGGGGTGTATAGCTGTGTATAAGGCGGATTTTGAGATGGGGCTTAGGTTTCCGTTGCACCCCTTTATTAAGGAATTGCTTAATGAGTACAACTTGACCGTTTCCCACCTTCTCCCGAACACATGGGGTTCGGCTAATGCTCTGCTAGCTATCTGCGGGATGTTGGGGGTCCGCTGCACGGTGCGATTATGGAGAAATATGTTCAAATAATGGAAGCGCCGCCTAAGCGTCACGGATCTATGTGGTGGCTTTTTCAGGCCCGCCCTATGTACAAATTGCTCGAGAGGCCGGTTACCAACCAAAAGGAATTCCGAAGGGAGTTTCTTTTTGTTTACCAAGGCGACGGTTGGGATATCCCGACTGTCCATCATCGTGATGAGGCCAACGTCTACCTCAACCTTCGGGTTCCAGAGATGTCTGAGGAGAAGGCCGTTGCGGCCTTGTATTTAGGAATGAGCTAAGGATTGTGGACTATTGCGAGGCTTGGGTTCCTCTTAACTGGCTTCCGAGGCCGGGGTTGTTGACGAATGCGAACTTTCTGTCAGCCGTCGGCATTAGCTCGGCTTACAATAGGGGTAAATATTTGCACATTTGTTTCTTTTGAACTAACTTGTATTCATACTTAACCTTTTTGTTGATTGCAGACATTGCCCGAGGCCTGTTAGACGCTGAGATGGCCGAGAGGATGACCGCACGTCAACTAATGGCCGAGAAGCTTCGCAGGACTTGGCAGCCAAAAGGAAGGCTGTTCCGGCACCACCAGAGGTATTTCAGTTTTGTTTTGGCAATCTGACGTGGTTTTCTGATTTTGTCCTTCATAATTGTTCTTTTTCCTTTGGTGTTAGGACCCACAACACCCGCGGAAGAGAAAGACCAGGTCCAAGAAGGTTGGGGTGGCGCCGAAGAGAAAGGCGAACGAGGCCGTTGTGACGGCTGCGTTCACAGCCAGTGGCTGAAGGGGAATCCTCGTCTCCTCATCAGGTTGTAGAGGAGGAGGAGGTGTTGGAGCCTTTGCTGGGTTTTGAGGAAGAAGAGGAGCCTGCCTCTAAGAAACCGAGGCAGGCGGTGGAAGATGCACCCCGTCCTTGGACACAGTTGTCCGACGCAGAGACCCGTCGGCGTCTGGAGAAGGTGATGGTCTTTCTTTACACGCACGCGGACGAGGCTCTCTTGGATTCGGTGCCTCCTACTAACGAGGTTTCTCAGCTTCATGCCTCTTGGCTCGATGTAAGTCTTTCTTTCTTTCTTCCCTTCTCTTTTTTAGCAGCTTAATGGGTGAGCTTTGACTTCTATCTGTTTTTTGCAGTTGTCTGTTCGGATGACATACTTGTCCCGACAGCGTTATGAGGCCAGCCAGAGGTTGGTGCAAGCGAAGGAGCAACTGAAGGTTCTCGAGGGGAAGATAGCAAAACATCACGACGAGACCTGGAAGTTGTCCGAGGCTCTTCGGGTATCCGAGTCCGAGCTAGACCATGCCAAGAAGGCCATCGAGGCCGACCAGAAGGCTTTCGATGAGGAACGAGCCTCTCTCTAGGACAAGATTGCTAAGCTGACTAGGGAGAGGGACGAGGCCGTTCTCAGATCCGATGGCCTGTCTAAGGAGTTGGCTGAGGCCAAGGAGAAACTTGACAAGGCTGTCCCTGCTGCTGCCCAACTCAAAAGGTTGGAGGATTCCGAGGAAGGCAAGTTGGCTCTTGTCTTCTTGGTTGGAGGGCTGGAAGGAGTCCAAGGACGGAGAATCAATCTGTGTCCAGGTCGGCCAGAAAAGCCTCAAGATAGGGACGGATGAGACCACCCGTCGGTTTGAAGCTGCTGCACAGAAAGTCGGGGTGGATTGGTCTGCTCTTCATGCCGCTTATAAGGAAGTGAGTGAGGCCGAGGACGAGGCCCTGCTAAAGGAGATGGCAGATGAGCTAGAGGCTGAGCTTCAAACTGATGGGGAGGAGGACGAGGGCGAGGATGATGAAGACGAAGATGATGAGGATAGGGTCGGTGATGATGATGGTACCGGGGGTGCTGCTGAGTAGTTTATTGTGTCCCTCTGTGCACTGTGTTTGTTTTGTATTTTGTAGATCCATGCTTACAACGATTGTATTCTCCGAATTGATTTTTGAATGAATGAATGTCCCTTTTGCAAATTGAAGTTTTCGCATTGTTGTATGTTATTAATTCCGACGTCTTTCCTTTTTGGTAGCCAAAGGCAGTCCTGATTAGGTGCCCTTCGGACGACCTGTCTTTTATGGACGTTTTCGGATTTTCACGTTAAAATTTCACATGGGAATCCGAGAAGTCCTTACGGTGTCCGAGGGACAACCATGTTGATTTGCTCGTTTGAACTTAGCATGTAAAACTTAAAATTTAGTACACTTCCATTACTACTAGCCCCAAAGTACAAATGAGGGGAAGGAACCCCGATCTCCACTGGTAGTACTGCTTCGCTTCCATAGACCAACTCAAAGGGGGAGTGGCCTATGGCTTCTTTGACTGTGGTTCGAGCCGACCAAAGAACATCGGGCAAGTCGTCCACCCATGCTCATTTTACTTCATCCAGGGCCTTTTTGATACTGTTGAGCACAATTTTGTTAGCTGTTTCGGCTTGGCCGTTCGTATGCGGGCGGGAGACAGCTGAAAATCTCGTTTGGATGCCAAATTGGTTGCAGTAGCCTCTGGTGGGGCCGCTATTGAACTGGCGACCGTTGTCTGAGATTAGGATCCTTGGTACCCCGAACCTGGTGATTATATTTCTCCAAATGAAGAGTTGAACCTGTTTGTCTGTTATGGTAGCTAGTGGCTCGGCCCCTGTCCATTTGGTGAAGTAGTCAATGTCAACTATTAGGATTTTCCGTTGACCTGACGCTGCTGGGAAGGGTCCGAGGAGATCCATGCCCCATTTGTCAAAGGGAAGAGTGGCGTGCATTGATGTGAGCTTGTTGGCCGGTTGGCGGGGTATCTTTTCCAACAATTGACACTTCTCACATCTTTTGACCAAGTCTTTCGCGTCTCCTTTCAGTGTTGGCCAGTAGTATCCGGCCCTTAATGCTTTTCCTACAATTGTGCGAGCCCCTTAATGGCTACTGCAAGCACCTTCATGGATCTCCCGGAGGATGTAATTACCGTCTTCGGGAGTGACGCATCGGAGTAGTGGGTGGGTATAGGAATTTTTGTACAGCTGTCCGTCGTGCCATATGAACCACTTAGCGAGCTTTTTAATTTTTTCTATTTCTTTCTGATCCGAGGGGAGTACATTGTCTCTTCGGAAGCTGATCAACCTGTCCATCCAAGTTACCGAGCGATCTAAGGTTAGGGTGGTGCACCCCGAGGGATCATCGCCATGCCATGAACTAGGTTCGCTGAGTACTTCCCACATGATTGTTCGGGGTTTTAATCCTTCTGCCGAGCTAGCCATTCGTGCAAGTGCGTCGGCTTGTTGGTTTTCTGACCGAGGGATGTGAGATATCTCGAATTCCCGAAGAGTTTGAGTAATGCTCTTTGCCTTTTGTAGATATATTTTCATGTTTTCTTCTTTGGCTTTGTATTCTCCATTCATCTGTCCGACTACCAACTGTGAGTCGGTTTTCGCATGTATTTTCTGTGCCCCGGCTGTCTGGCATAACTACAATCCGAGGATCAAGGCTTCATTGTTTGAGGCCTTGATGGCATACTCTAGCTTTTCTCCTTCTGGGGGTTTAATGACGAGTCCGGCCCCACTTCCCAGTTTGGACGAGGAGCCGTCGACATTTAGCTCCCAAACACCATCATCATTTTCAGGCGGCCGACTAGTGCATTCAGTGATAAAGTCGGCGAGAGCTTGGGCTTTGATAGCCCTTCTGGGCTCGTATTCTATTCCGAAGTCCGCTAGCTGATCTGCCCAGTCTGTCATTCTGCCCGAGTGGTTTCTTCCTTCTATGATCTTCCTAAGGGGTTGTCCGGTTAGGACCTTGATGGGATGAGCTTGGAAGTATGGTTTGAGCTTTCTGCTAGCCATGACGAGGGCGTAAACGAGTTTTTCCGTTGAGGAGTACTTTGCTTCGGCGCCTCGAAAGGCGTGGCTGACAAAATAGACCGGGTATTGCGCTCCCTCTCGTTCGGCTACTAATACTGCGCTCAGAGCATAGTCCGACGTAGCTAGGTAGACATATAGTGTTTCCCCTTCGATGGGTGAAATGAGTTTTGGCAAGGTGGAGAGGTATGTTTTCAGTTGTTGGAAAGCTTGTTCAGCCTCGGTGTTCCATTCGAATCTTTTCTTTTTCACTGCTTTGAAGAAAGTGGGGCTTTTATCTGCCGAACGGGACAGGAATCGTCCGAGGGCTGCCAGACAGCCGGTTAGGCGTTGGACTTCTTTGACATTCCGAGGTGACTGCATCTTCAAGACAGCTTCGATTTTGTCTGGGTTAGGCTCTATGCCCCTCTCATCCACTGGAAATCCGAGGCACTTTCCTCCTTTCACCCCGAAGACACATTTTTTCGGGCTGAGTTTCATGTTGTACGATCTTAGTGTGGCGAATGTTCCTCTTAGGTCCGAGATATAATCATTTTCTGCTTTGCTCTTGACGATCATGTCGTCGACGTATACCTCTATATTCCGACCCAGCTGCTTCTCGAACATTTTGTTCACTAGCCTTTGGTATGTTGCCCCGGCGTTCCTTAATCCGAATGGCATCATCTTGTAGGCATGAATTCCGTGGCTTGAGATGAAGGTCGTATGGACGATGTCTTCTTCAGCCATGGGGATCTGGTGGTATCCCGCATTAGCTTCCAGAAAGCTGAAGAGGGCATGTCCGGCCGTGGAATCAATCAACCTGTCGATCTTTGGCAGTGGAGGATCGTCTTTTGGGCATGCCTTGTTCAAGTCAGTGAAGTCGACGCACATTCTCCAACTTCCATTAGATTTCTTTACCAAAACGACGTTGGCTAACCATTCGGTGTATCGACACTCTTGTATGATATCTGCATCGAGCAGCTTTTTGATTTCTTCACCGGCGGCCCTGTTCCGTTCTGGTCCTTGGTGCCTTAGTTTCTGCTTCACTGGGCGATAGCCCTCTTTTATGTTTAGGTGATGGCACATAATAGAGGGGTCTATGCCTGGCATATCCGACGCCTTGTAGGCAAAAACATCTTTGAATTCTGTCAGCACATCTATGATTTGGTTTCTGAGCTCTCCTTTGATGGTTTTTCCGATCCTGACCGAGTGGCCTTTGTTAGAATCAATGACTACTTCTTCGTCTTCGTCGGCTGGTTGGGGGCGAGTGATTTCAAGCTATTGACATAGCATTCTCTGGCTGATTATTGATCGCCATATACTTTTCCGACGGTCCCTGAGTTTGTCTCGTATTGTAGCAGGAGCTGGTAAACTGAGATGGCTGCCTTCACTTTGTTTAGTGTTGGTCTTACCATTATGATATTCTAAGGAAGAGGGACATCTACCACCAAGAAGTCGATGGGTAGGCTTCGTCCTTTTCCCTTCTCGCCGAGCCTGACTGGCAGCTTGACCGTTCCTACGGGTTGCACTGAATTGCCCCCGAAGCCTATCAGCGACTGGTTGATGGGAGTGACATCTTGCTCGTTGTATTTTAAGTTTTTCAAGCATTCCAGGGTGATGATGTCTGCCGACGATCCGCTATCTACGAGGACCCTCTTGACTTTCGAGTTGGCGACCTTCATCTCGATGACCAAGGGGTCATCATGGGGGGTCTGTCAGGACCGAGAGCTCTCTCCAAATGTCATGATCGGGCAATTAGGCTTGTCCGTTTGTACTGGCAGCACTTGTTGTTTGAGCTTTTGTAGGTGGCCCTTTCTTCCTCGGCCGGTTAGGCCTCCGGACGCGAATCCGCCAGCGATTACACCCATGTATCCGTCAGTGTGGTCGCTGTCGGCTTGGTCCATGTCGGTAGCTTTCTCTTCACCTTTATGCCGTGGGGCATCTTTTAAATAACCATTCAGTTTGCCCTGATCCGCGAGGTGGTCGAGGGCCTTTTTTAGTTCCCTGCAATCTTTTGTGGTATGGCCGCAATCTTTGTGATACTCGCACCAAAGTTTCTTATCCCTCCGAGTGCTGGAGGTTTTGATGGGGGGAGGACGAGGAAGCACTGACTTTTCTTTCAAATCTAGGTACATTTCTCTCCAGTTTCTGTTGAAACAAGGGTCATCCGCATTGTCCGAGTGTCGCAACAATGTTGGGGGTAGGCCCTGTCTCGACCTTCTTGACACCTCTCGGGTGTCCTTTGTATCTTCCCTCTTCTTTTTGTGGTCTTTTGTCGGCTTGCAGATTTCGGTGGCTTGGATGAACTTCTGAGCACGATCCATAGCTTCCGTGAATGAGTTGACTTGGTTTTCGTCCAGTTGCCATTTAAATTTCCCAGGCAGGAGCCCCGACATCAGGGCCGTGAAAGCTACGGCATCGTTTAAATCCGACACCTTCATTGATTCCTCATTAAATTGTTTGATGTAGTCACTCAGGCTTTCATTGTCTTGCTGTTTGACACTCATCAGGTGGATGCTGGTCTTCTTGTGTCTTCGACCGGCAACGAAGTGTTGGAGGAAGAGCGCTTCCAACACTGGGAAACTTGTAATGATTCCAGGGGTCAATCCGGAGAACCAGCTGAGGGCCAACCCTTTAAGTGTTGTTGGGAAGAACCGACACCATGTAGCTTCACATCCCGTTTGCACACTCAGGTGGGCTTTGTATGCCGCCATGTGGTCTGCTGGATCTGTCCCGCCACCGTAGTGCTCAATCGGTGGGACTTTTACCTTTCCTGGGCTGGGAGTATCCATGATCTGTTTGCTGAAAGGGGTCATGAAGGAGAGTGCCCCTGAATTTCCAGGGAGGCCCATCCTCGTGATATGACGAAGCGCTAGCCTCTGTGTTTCCTGACGTTCTGACCGACCCGTGTAGCGTTTGTACTGAACATGATTGATTTCTTCGTGATGATGCTCTAGCCGAGTGTGCTTCTTCGTGCCGGTTAGGCAGAGTTCTTCTGGTTGCTTCAAGAGGCCTTTCACGTCTCCTGTTCAGTAGATTCCTTACATCCTCTCTCCGTCTGAGGAGTCTTTCTTCTATTATCCTTCGGGCGTCCAACCCGTGATTTGGTCTGTGCCCCTCACTCTTGGCGGTCCGAGGCATTCTAAACCGAGGGGAGAGTATTTGTTGTGCGGGGTCCCTTGTTGTCCGAGGGGACCTTTCCCGCTCTCTATGTGTATCGTTTACTCACGGACCTTGCTCTCCATTGAGGGGAGGCGTATGGTGAGTGTTCGACAAGCGTTGACTTCCTTGAAGAGCCTGGACTATGTAGTTGATCCTAGAATTCATCATGGCCTCGAGGTGTTCGAGGTCGTACCTGGTAACTGTGAGGTCTCCGTGTCTGTCTCTTCGAGAATGTCCGTTCCCATTTCCGGTGTGCTGGGCAGTTTCTTGATTGACAGGTTCCTCTTGAGCGGCGGGTTGACGCTCGACAGCTGGAGTGGCTCTGCGTGGTTTGGCCATGGCTTTTTGTCGTCTGACTTTTGTGTATCCCCACAGACGGCGCCAAACTGTTTATGTCAGGAAACTTAAGATGATATGATTGATGATTTTGGGATGATCACGTGCAGTCTTTGCTCGAACCACGTGCTAGCTGGATGACCTGCAAAACAGACGGAAGACTAACCCGAGGGCTTTCCGGGCGTAGCCGCTCCGATGCCTAAGTCAGCGATGCGGAGTCGTGATGGGAAAGATCATGTAAGCTTGTGTAAGCAATAAAAGGGGTAGGTAGAGAAATGATTAATTACCCTTCACTGATGGGATGGTTGATGCTTTTGTAGGCAGAGATTCCTGGAGAAGAAATCCAGCGATATGGGATCCTTGCAGTTATAACTTATGGTTCCTGGTTATCTGGAGCAACGGAATTTTTGTCTTTTCCATGAGGAATTGGGCTGGCCACGAGGTGGGCCCAAACAATTAGCTTTTGTAATACTAATTACGTGAGTTTTTTTTATATATTGTATATATAAAAGAGCATCTATACGTGAGGTTGTAGCAGTAATAATAGAGTTGTTGCAAGATTTTAGGGGTTGATTAGAGAAAAAAAAGGAATTAAATTTTCAAGATTTCAGGTTACTTATTTGAAACGTTAAAAATGTCACCTTCTCAATGTAAGTCATTTTCACCACATGAAATTTTAGTTAAGGTTCTCCCCGAACATTATTATTCACTTAAATACCTAAGAAGTCTCATCACCTTATCATTTAAGCTAAAAATAGCCAATATTACTCATTTGTGAACTAAGGATTTGTTCTCTTTAGTGAACTGGATTGAATTGAACTGAAATAAATAGTAATATGGAGTAAAAGTATAGTTTAGAATTAATCTCAACAGAATCGAACTAAACTAAATATAAGCTAAAGAGAAAACATGTCAACATGTTAATTTTACCCTAAAATTGAAATTATACTAATAACTAATTCATGATGAGTCAAATTATCTATACTGAACTAATTCTATTTGGACTAGATTGGTCTAATATTTACCAAACTCAACTTATTTTTGTTTGTTAGGGTTTTATTTTAATACCGCAAGTAAACGGTGTCGTAGCACTAATGGGTCGAATAAAAGGAGGTGCAAGGTTAAATACTAGCCGACTTTAGAATATGAAATAGCTACACTATTAATCACTACAAAAAAAAACTGTATTTTTCTACGGAAAAATTCCATACCATACATCAAAAATCCGTTGCAAAGAGTGTTTTTGCTACGAAAATAATCCGTAGCAAAAGAAGGCGTAGCAAACTGAATTTTGCAACGGAGAAAGTGGATCCGTAGCAAAATTTCCTACAGTTTTGTTTCCGTCGCAAACGTTTTTGCTACGGAATATATATCCGTAGCTAATTTGAGCTTCTACCCCCATCCATCAGACCTGACCTACTCCCCCCTATAAATCCCTTGGAAATGATCTATGTAGAAATAGAAACGGAGACAAGGTTGTAGAAAGTGGAGTAATTCCCAACTGAGCTATATGGGAACGGGTTAAGAGTCAAATGTTTGGGAAATTCCTCACGGGGGGATGAATCCAGAGAACTTTGAATAAGAACTCTAGATTTCTGTTCATCCCTCACCATAATAGTATCTTGGGGTTTGCAACGATAACTTGGTATATCTACTATACGGTCGTTAACTAAAATATGTCTATGGTTAACTAATTGGCGAGCTCCAAGAATAGTCGGAGTCGTACCCAATCGAAAAAGGATGTTATCCAAACGCATTATGATGCATATACTCGTAGTTGGCTTATGTTATTTATACTTCTTAATATTACGTCGTCAATTATATTTAGTAGCAAAATTTGCAACAGTTGATAAAGTTCGTAGTAAATTTTTGAAACGGAATGATTTTCCATAGCAAACTTTGCAATGGTTGATAAAGTCCGTTGCAAATTTTGCTTCGTAATATAATTCCATTTCAAAATTTACTATAAACCGTAGCAAAATTTACAACGGAATTGTGTTCCATAGTAATTTTTCAAACAAAAATATTTTTCGTAGCAAATATTTGATACAGATTAGTTATCCGTAGAAAATTTTGCAACGGATATAATCTTCCGCAGCAAAATTTGCTACGTTTTTCTATCAACCACAAAAAATCCTAGCAAAATGTCGCTTTTTTGTAGTAATTCTATATCGATGTTAGGAACTATTGAACTAATCTCTAAACTAATAAGCATAATGAAATGATGATAATAACTATGAGAATGAAGCGCTAAGATGAGCATCACCACTAACATGAATTGATCATATACAACTTATATTCCAGTTAATGAATCGAATCTTAGGAGAGATGACATTCTTGCATAGATGAACTACCTTAAAACCACTTTCGTGACTACAAAAGGCCTAAGTAATATGCGTGCTTACTATTTTCATGGCTAACATACAAAATTAGATGTATTAAGAATCAATGTTAATGAAATTCCCAATCTCAATTACTATTTTCAAGTGACAATCTTGACGAACGAAGAGTCAAACTAGATCGAATCCCTACTTTCATTGATGAATTCAATCGACAAGATAATAATTGCTACAAAGAAATTCTAATTTCTATTCCAATTCTCATTGACAACAAAAACATGGGCTAACAATGCTTCAATTTGATAATGAAAATAAACTTGCCAAACCCTAATCGAACGATTCAACATATTCAAAGGCATAATTAAGAATTAGACTAGGAGAATAAAAAAACTTGAATTGATGAATACTTGAACAATGTAATGAATCCGATGTCTTCAATCCTTGAAACTAACGCTAAGTTATGTAATTAAATTGAAAACTAGGAGTTCTTAATCTAAAACTTTGAATGAAAGAGTTTAAAATTAAGTAAAAAGGGAATAGGTTACAATTGCTAACCGAAACCTATTTATACTCTACTATAAAATAAAGATAGGAGTTCTTAAAACGACTAAATTCCACGAAAACCCGTCCAATTTTTGGTCCAACCCGATCAGGTCCAAGCCAAAAGATCAAGCTTCTTATTATCAAACTCCAATCTGATCGGACCATGTAACAACTTAAATTTTGAAGGTGTTTAATTAAAGTTAATTATATTTTATCAGCTTGAATATACTATCAAACATTTTAAATAATTACTTTTTATAAATAGAGTTCAATATTTTGAAATAAATATTACAATTAAAGCTCTATGTCATCTCAAGCATCCATCCCATTAGGTATATCTCAATTAGAATTGAACAAGTATCAAGTTTTATAAAAACCCCAATTTCATAGAACTCTCAATTATAATTAGATAACCCGTAATTTTGGAATTTTCATTCTTTAAGAACCTTATTTTAGTACTCTTTTTTATGGTAAAGAGAAAGACTCTGCCTAGACCTCAAGTCCTCGATTCGGTCGGTGTCTTGGTCTACAATATGCGGGCCAAGATACTTGAAATTAGTGGAAAAGGTATGGAGAACCCTGCATCGCAATTGAGAGGATACGACCCATCAGCCTTGAGGTTACAAGGTGAACGGAGTTAGGTAACAAGGTCCTCACATTTCAACTCTAGAAACCATATTAAATAAATTTTAAATTGGTGGTACCATGCATTTTAGATAGTTCCAATTTGGTTTTTAAAAAAATAATCAAAATGCACGGTATTGTCGGTTGATTTTTACTACCATGGTGGTATCGCCCTCAAATTCCATTAACGCAATGGTAGTGCTGGAACTGGCGGGCATTACCACCACATTGGTCTCAAAATCACCGATCGGTGTAGTTCCCTTTGAATGTTCTTTGGAATTTTTGATTTTTTTTTCAAATGTAAAATTATTTGTCAGAAAACCATCACAATGTCACTTTCGTGTATTATGCAAAAGTTAAGGGTTGTCAATGATTAAAAAAACTTTGGTCACTACATAGGGTTACCAATGAGTATATTCCTAATTCTTCATGCCCCTTCTCTTTGCTTGAAGAATAGAGATGGAGACAAGTAGGCTCCACACACACCCTATCCCCGCCCTCGCCCGACCCGCATGTGTGGTGGTATATATAGTCTACTTAGAGAAAGCAATAACTATTCTAGAACACGGGGTTATAATCGATCATGGCGAACATTTAGTCTTGTAATATACCGCCTAAATTTAACTTAAATTTATGCAACAACCTAAGTCCAACATTATGAAGAGAATAAATCGTCTTTCTAAATGCAGTGACTAGGTTAATCTATTTCATGATTCAATCCAGTTAGTGATCACAGTTTTTGATTCATACAATAACTAGTTTTCATTCAGTAACTTAGGGACTTGTTAATAGAACATTGGCTTTAATTAGTCTGATTATAACATGACATTACCTTTTTCAATAATTTTTACATAGCAAGATAAACATGTCCTCACCCGAGCCCGATGTGTGGGTCACGCCCAAGCTCAAGCCCGACGCATGTTTAACTACTTTCACCTGCACAACACTCGACCATAAGCCAACGTATTGGGTTGACTACAAGGTGGTGATATTTTTTAAAAGAAATTCCTTTAGTTTTATGTTACATGTATTGGTTTTTTTATACCAATGAAATTAATTTTACTAGCCAAAAATAAAAATAAAAATTAAACCTCATACAAAAGAACAAGTAATGCTTACATATTATTACCTCCAATCATAAAGCAAATATGGACATGTTCACTTGTTATCACTTGTCAGTAAGTATTGATTAAACATCAAAGATAAAAAAAAAATTACAAATTTTACTCTTGAACCTTTTCTTTGGGTTAAAAATGGCAATAATATGAAGCAAATATGGAGATGTTCACTTGTTATCACTTGTTTTTTTGGTAGCTTTTTTTTTTTTGTCTTTTCTGGTGTTTTAATTTCATATCTTTATTGCTAATATATTCTAATATTTATTACTCATTTTATTTTATGTATATTATATTTTTCACTCTTTATACTCCTTGAAATAAATAAAATAACTAAAAATTAACAATTATTTGTTAAATACAAGAAAATAATATATACAATTCACTGGAGATATTACAATACATTTTCCAAAATCCTTACAAATTACTCTTTCACATGCATTGTGTGCATGTGGGTTGAAAGAGGACATTTTTTTTTCATTAAAATAACTACGGCGAAAATAAATGGCAATTAAAAGAAAAATCTCTATATTGTCTCTATACTATAGGGAAAGATGAGGGGTGAACATCAAAAGTAAGAAAACTTTCGCATACCCGGATCCGTAGGACCCGTATGGATCTTAACCTGAGTCCTCATTTTTATTACCCTATGGATCCGGGTAGTGTCCGGGTCCTTGTTTTAAAAACAGATCTGGATTTTGGTCCTGCAGGACCCTACCCGGATCCGACCCATTGCCATCCCTACACTCGACTATTATATCTCAGTGGTAGGCAAGATGTTTTATGTAATTTAAATGTACTTTTTTATATATTCAAAATTAATTAATTTAGTTGAGTTTCTTGTTATGAGGTGCGGAAAATATGGCTTTAGCCAATTTTCTCCCGTTTTATAACAAGAATTTTAAACAAATATAATTTCTATACAAATCCAACATGAGATTAGAATGTGTTTCCGTCACTCTTCATACATACAAAAACAAAGACGAAAATGACTATTATCGGAAACTTGCAGGGATCTATCCTAATTCATACAACAAATAAAATAAAATCCCCTCAAAAAATAAAATAAAATCAGTAACCGCCTAAAAACTAAAAAGCATATTTTCCTTAGAGAATAAGATCATCAAAATCTAATCACAACATACTCATTATCCTCAATATATAAGCATATCAGGACTTGGAGCACAATGATAAAAAGATAGAAAGTAATAAAAATATACTTTTCCAAAACCCATTACTCCTAAATCCATCTAACATAAGTACCTCGTTATTTATCAAACCAATCTATAAACTAAACGAAGTCAGAAACATAAACTTAACTGGGTTTAGCAAGGAAACATCTCCAAGCATTGCACTAATTTAGGAAAGACTCCTAAAACATCTAACATATCTCGTTAATTACAATTTAGAGTATAATTAGGAAAGTGACTCCTAAATCCATCTAACATATCTCGCTAATTACAATTTAGAGTATAATTAGGAAAGTGACTCCTAAAACATCTAACATATCTCGTTAATTACAATTTAGAGTATAATTAGGAAATTGACTCCTAAACCCTATAAATAAAACCATAACTATCCCTCCATAGTTTCTTCCAACCCAACTCTAAAACACTTTTCCAAAGAAGAGATTCAAGAAAGAAAACTACGTACCATGTCGATGACTACTTTCACCCCTCAAGCAAAAGCAAAAGCAAAACTCAGAAACCTAAAAGTTTACCTATGGAACCAAAAACACAATATTTTACCCTTTGATGAAGGCTTGTTCATCTTCCACATCTCTTCTCCTAAACATGATCATGATCATCATAATCCTATTCTTCGTAACTTCAAGCTATCTTCTTTCTATGAGAGCAATGTCCCTACTTTAGTTAACCAATTATTTGAGTCTACCAACGAGTTCGGCCCTAAAACAACTACGGCACTCTCTCAACAAATCTCTGACTATGCTATAAGTTGCTTCCGTTTTCGTTTTCGTCACGCGGCCACCGGTCTTCTAGCGGATGATCGGCCTAGGGTTGTATTCGTGGCTGATATTCTTATCGACGGCGACGAACTAAAGGTAGAGGAAGAGGAGAAGGCGGCGGAGGAGGTAAACCATCAGAATCTAAACCCCATGGGTTTTAATAATCTTTCATATCATGGTAGAAATATGGAACATGATTTAATGGCACACTTGCAACGGTTTCAAGTACAATATAATTATTATGCTGTTCATCAATATGATTATTATGGTAATTATTATGGAAGCATCATGGCTAATGGTCATGTTCATGTTCATGGTGGAGTTTATGTTGATGAACGACAACATCAAAATATTATACGAGTACAACAACAACAACAACAACAACAAGATGCTGACTTTAATCCTTTTCGTCATTCCCTAGACGAGGATGCTTACAATCCTGACTTCGATGATGAGTTTTTGAATCAAGTGTATCAACCTCAACCTATCGACTATGAAGAAAACAACAATGGAGAAGATAATGATGCTATGGCGGCGGGATGTTCGGAACTAGAGGATATTGAGGATACTAATGAAGATGAATTGAGCGATGTTGTTAACATGTTAAGGATGTGGCATCAAGAGAAAGAGAGTGACAATGAGAGGAGGCGTATTAACAGTTTGTTGAAGATTAAACCGACATTAGAATCAATGAAAGGAGAGGAATTGAGTGAAGATAATGATACGTGCTCAATATGCCTTGAGAAGATGTCAAGTGAAGAGGAGATGATCAAGTTGAATCGTTGCAAGCATGTGTTTCACACCGAATGCATATTCAAATGGCTTCCCAAGAAAAAATCATGTCCTTGTTGTCGATCGAGTAGTTTAGCTAACGTTTACTTGTAATTAGGTCCATGTGAATAATTAGAGATTTGTTCTTATATTTCACTATTCACATGTATCATATTCTTAAATATATTGAATGGAATTAGTTCTAGTTACAACTTATTTGTCACTATTTTAACTGTTGTTATCTACATTTTATCATCGTCCTTCAAAGCGTCTGCCTCTTTTCTGGAAAGACTGCAATGCTTCTACAAACTCAGATTCTCCAAAATCAGGCCCCAATGTTTTAGTGAAGTAAAACTCAGAGTATGCTTCTAACTCCTGCTCAATAAGCGCGTTTCAGTCACATCATTGGCCGTTTCTAACCTTCATACTTATGGCCATGTTTAATGTTTTAACTAAAACCATGATGAATAAGTGCATGGTTGTCAATGTTTGCTTTTATGGTGCTAGCGTTTGTTAAAAATTTCCATAGCCTTTTCTAATTCTATTGGATGTGTGGGCATAGCTTGGTTTGCTGCTTAAAAAGAATCAAGTGTTAATGCAGTAATTTATTATACTTAGTCTTTGCGGTGTCTTCGTCTTAAGTGTGCCCAAATTATTATGCTCACTGCTAAATTTCTTATAAGTGTTATTCTTCGAATCAGTATACATGCTAACCCTTTCTAATAACTCTTAACGAAAGAGTCCATGAAGAATATACTATTTTCTTGTCAAGTGTTGAGAGGCCAAGGAGTATGTTGGTCTAAGAGTAGTAGTAATCTAGATAACATTATTGCTATTGTGAGAGCTTATTATCTCCAAACTTGGTGATTTAGTAACTTTAATTTTAACTTTGGAACTTAACTTGTGTTATTGACGCCTTTTGCTTTGGACGTTATTGATAAGGACTTAATAGGATTGTGACTCTACATTGCCGTAGACGTATTTTAGTACTCCCTGTTACGGTTGTCTTTGGACTTGTATTTTATTTATAGAAATGTGATTATTTGCTAAGTCTATCTTGTGTTCAAGCCTTATATGTATGTGGCTATAAGAATTGCTGAATTAGTTATTCTAATTCTTCTTATGTTTACATATGTTAACATTTGTTGAGGTATAGCATTTTCCCTAGAGTAGGTTTTTTGAGACCTAGCGATGTTTCCAAGTAAAGTGAAGTTGAAGGTGAGTTGAGCCAATGATTTGTTGGTTAATTATGGTGGCATGTAATAATCTTGCAGGAGTAAAGTTCGTGTTCTTTTCTAATGGTCGAGTGTTATATAATTTGTGCTAGTGCTAGTTTTCAACTATAATTACCCCTTTGTTTTGAAGTTACAATTATTTTTTGTTTGTAATATGCACGTTTACCAAGGTGTTGACAAACTAAGTATGATTTACCTTCTAGAGTGAGGTATATTTGAAAGTACATATTGCATTTATGGAAATAGTATTTTGTGTACATATGGTTAAACGGCCATAATTTTGAGATTATTTGCCTTCTTGTTTGTTTTTATTATGTTTTTCTAATTGTATACTCCTATTTTGTTAAAAGAGACATGTGATTTGCATGCTCCCTTATAGAGTTGTAAGACTTAAATGTTTCAATGTGACCTCAAGTGCGAAAGTCACTAAGTAAAGTTTTATCTTGTCTTCATCTCAATGTATAAAGGAAGTATTAAATGCTAATAGCTTTTAATATGTATGCCAGTTTAAACTCTATTGAGTTATTGCATAAGGTTGTTGAAATTAGAGGAAATAAGTGTTTCCCTAAGTGTGTTTGCTAAGTTGTTGATGGTATGTGTTGTTCAGAACATGTATAGCTTATGCAATTAGTTTGTTACTTATCATTGATCCTAGTGGATGATACTAGAGTATACATTTGAGGCGTGGAAATATGGGGGTGAGACAATATGGGGGTTTCCTTCAATCCTAGTGTGCTAATGTGATACTAGTTAGGTATCCGATAATATCGAGTGAACCTTACTAAGTGAATAGGTGTTCACATTGAGAAGTGGTGCTAGTAAGCCATGATCGAAAAAACAAACATGTTACAGGTTTGGGGTAAGTCTTACACTAGCAGAAAACTAAAATTTTGCTGGCAAGTGTTTGGAGAGTTAGATCTAAGCAGGAGGTGCATGACTAGTTCATTGCTTTCACAATGGCAGAGGATGGTCATGAATGAAAAAAAAATGAATAAAGCAGCGGCTAAACATCAGACAAAGATCTAAATTGATTTGGTTTTTTAGCAACTTACTTGGTAAAGGAGCTAAATTTTTAGGCCATGGGATTAGATGAAATCAATATATTGCCGACGGTGATGTTTCCTACTCAATTTGTGTTGAACTTGTCATAGACAATGGTGGTATATCCAGGGCTAAGCTTCAACGCGGTCACGAATTTCATTTGGGTATGTGTTATGTGAATTAACTTGAGTTCAGGATTTGAATTTTTTGCCTCTTTTTTTGCTTGTTGCACTACATTTTTGAATTGATGTTCATTTAAATCCTTTGAACGTTCATTTCTGTCTTTTTGACAAAATTGTGAATTTGAATTTTTTGAATGAAAATGGTGAATACTAGTGATTTTTGAAAAAATTAAGTTGATTTTGTAATGTACATTCGATATCCGTAAATGAACATATTAAGTTTGTAAATGAACATCTTAAATCTTGTTGGGGGTAGTTGCTTTTTAAATTTAAACAATCATTTAATTCGTGCCTTTTGTTTTTAAAAGGTTGCATTTTTTAGCGAGAGTATCATGCGCATCGTACTTTTGAGCACAACTTCTACCCTTTGGAGTGACTGAGTGAGTAGTGACATTGTTAAACACCAAAAATTACTTGTTTAATTATTGGCTATTTTATGGATTTGAATCAACTCTAAAATGTTAATTTTTTTTTAATTGAAAATCTAGTAGTATGTACTTCGGGTCTGTTCGACAACAATAGTATCAACGCTGGGTGGGCTTGTGTGGTGGTTTCAGGTTGGGATTCCTTTTTTTTTTGACAAAATAGCATTAACTGAAGTTTTGGTAATTTGACGTTTGTTTCAGTCAATAAAATTAACTTAATTAAACAAAATTAAGAAAATAAATCAAAATAAATTTAATAATAAAAAGAGAAAAATGAGAAAATGGTAACATTTTTGTGTGGCAACCAAAAAGAAACAAAAACTATATATTAAATAGGACGGAAGAAGTATATATCATAGAAGTATTACTAAAGTAGTATATATAAAGAATAAAAAATTATTCTGGACCAACTAAAAAAGATTTCACATGTGAGCGAAAGTATTAAAGATCTACCCTCATGAAACTTCACATATGAGAATTCCACGTTGATAGATTTGGGGAGAATTGTTTACCTAGAGACCAATCTACTAATTGTTATATGATTTTAAAGTGGAATCGTTAGAATATTGGCTAAGCCAGCTAACTAGCTAAGAGCTAGTTTATAAATTCAAAAGGGTTATGGAGGCCATATTCCAAACGCTAGTCCAGACAATTTGTTCCTTAACCAATGTGATGTGAGTAATTATTTATTTTTTTTTGGAGGCAAGGCAAAGCAATTAAAGGGGAAAAAAAGAACTCGTTCCTCATGCTATCTTAAAAACAATTTCATGAAATCAACCGTCCAAGTCAGCATATCTTTTCTAATACCTTTCCATGACAGAATAATGCTAATTGATCGTATTATATAATTTCCAAATAGATCAGAAGTATATATAGGATATATAGCCATAGGTTGTATATTATCCTATTTTTACTTTGCAGAAGTTAATCCAGCTACTGTAAATCATGAAAACATTATCCAAAATTGTGAAGATCTCTCCTAAGTTGGCAAGTATTAATTAGATAGTTATAGGTGACAAGTAAAAGGATGTAATTTTTTTTAATTATATTATACATGCGGATATATCATGAGTATGGTATATCCATGATTATTTTTTTCTCAAATAGTGGTACTCACAAGACTAGTGCACCCGGATATATAATGCATGGTCTCGTAAAAGGGACTTAGAAATAGAATCAAGATAAAAGTTCAAGGACCCCAAAAATATATACTCCAAAAGTTAGCAGTTCACATCAGGCTTTAAAAAAATGTTTGCCCCCATATCCTCAAATAAATTTTACTTACTCTATCTAAATTTCTAGAAGTTTAACCCATTTTATCTCATAAATTACCATTGGTCTAGCATGCACCAGGTGCACAAGCACGACAATTTATTGTGAAACACTTTACTAAATTGAGTGACTTCAGCAATCATATGTAGTTAAAACGGAAATATAACAACCCAACAGACCTCAAGCCCTATTATACACTCATCTCAAAGTTCGAGTTATCTCTTTTTATACCTATTATATAGCGACTCAAAACTATAAAGTCATCCCTTTTCATGATTTATGACATCTCAACGCAGTGAAAAGTTAACACGTACGAGTACTTATACCTGATTTAATAATCTAGAATTTGGCTATAATTAAAATAAAATTAATCGAAATTTAGATTATTTAGATAAGATCAATTTATCCTTAATTAAGATAAGATTCTATTTATCCTTAATTAATTAAGATAAGATCAAAATTATCCTAAATAAACCTAAATTTCACTCTGTTAAAACCGATCAAAATCATTATTCCAAAATTAATCCAATATAATCAACTTTATCTTAATTCTCAACATCTTAATACCCCTTGACACTATAAATACCCCCCTTAACCTCACCTTTTCTCTCACCTCAGCTCATCACAAAACTATTCCCACTCAAAAAAAACAGTTTTTTTTCTAGTTTTAATCCAAACAAATACAGAAAACAATGGATATTTCATTAACACCCCAATTGTCAAAGAAGGTATATGGAGGTGAAGGTGGGTCCTACTATTCATGGTGTCCCACAGAACTCCCCATGCTTAAAGAAGGAAACATTGGTGCTGCTAAACTTTCTCTTGAAAAGTTTGGTTTTGCTCTTCCTCGGTACTCTGATTCCTCTAAAGTTGCTTATGTTCTTCAAGGTATCATCTTTTTCTTTTTTAGTGGCGGACCCAGGATTTTAATATCCGCGAGTCAATTATAAATTTTGAGATTTGTGATTCGGGTTGCAAAATTAAAAATTACTATAACTCATATTTTAAACATATAGTGTAGGTTCTCCTGTGATGAATTTATAATCTAAATTTGGGTTTATGGGTTTCTTGCATATTATTGATCACTTCTGTAGTTCAGTTGGAAATTGAAATTGTTCATCAAATAATTATTGGTGGAATTTATTCTCATTGAAAGTCAATGCTTTTTCTGATATTTATGAATTTTTTGATTGATTGTGGAGTTGTCATACTACGATATATTAAGGTGGTTAATTAAAAAGATTAGAAATATCAGGGAAAAAATTTTGTTTCTTTTGTGAGAAATAATGTTGAAGATATATCAATTTCATTAAATTTGTAGGATGTATAAGGGTTTATTTATGTTTGTGTTGGCTGTCATGGGTGATTAGATTAGAAATTTTTAAGTCAATGACCTATAGATGAATGATCATATGAATGTTGTTTGATGGGTAAAAGACCCTTGAAAACCATGTTTCAATCGGAAAAGTGTGTGATTCTGATGGGTTTTGGCCAAGGGATATTTGGAATTGTTCATTTACAATTGATGATGACTTTTTGATTAATATGTTACTGTTTACTTTGATTTTGTGAAAGTGATAATTTGAAACACATTGTGTAATAAGTATGTGATTTATATAATTATATTGACATGTGATTTGGTCTACAATAGGGGAAGGAACAGCTGGAATTGTCCTACCTGAGAAAGAGGAGAAAGTGATAGCAATCAAGAAGGGAGATGCAATTGCTCTTCCTTTTGGTGTTGTCACTTGGTGGTTTAACAAAGAGGACACTGAACTTACTATCCTTTTCTTGGGTGAAACTTCTAAGGCCCACAAGCGCGGTGAATTCACTGATTTCTTCCTCACCGGCTCTAATGGAATCTTCACTGGATTCACACCCGAGTTTGTAGGCCGAGCATGGGACTTACCCGAAGATGTAGTCAAGACCCTAGTTGGTAACCAATCCTCAAATGGTATTATTAAGCTTGATGAGTCCCACAAAATGCCCGAACCCAAGGAGGAGCACCGAGATGGTATGGTATTGAACTGTGAGGAAGCACCTTTGGATGTTGAAATCAAGGATGGTGGAAAGGTGGTTGTGTTGAACACCAAGAACCTACCCTTGGTAGGTGAGGTAGGCCTCGGAGCTGACCTTGTTAGGCTGAATGGAAAGGCTATGTGCTCACCTGGGTTCTCCTGTGACTCGGCCCTCCAAGTGACTTACATCGTTAGAGGAAGTGGCCGAGTTCAAGTTGTTGGTGTTGATGGTAAGAGGGTGTTGGAAACCACTATTAAGGCCGGAAATCTGTTCATAGTCCCAAGGTTCTTTGTGGTTTCAAAGATTGCTGATAATGATGGATTGGAATGGTTTTCTATCATCAGTACTCCAAAGTAAGCATTCCACTTATTTTTTACACAATTGAATTACATTATATTTGATTTTCTTATTAATTTGGAATTTAATATGCCTCTTTTTTTTTTTCTGGTGTTGCAGTCCTGTTTTTACACACTTAGCAGGGAGGACATCAGTATGGAAGGCACTATCACCTGGAGTACTTGAAGCAGCCTTCAATGTGCCTACAGAGGTGGAGCAGCAATTTCGCTCAAAAAGGACTTCTGATGAAATCTTCTTCCCTCCTCCAAATTAAGGGGAAAAGCACTGCTAGCAAGTTTTTATTATGCAGCACTATACTACGTTATTTTTACGAAAGTTTTCTGTTTATTACTGAGTTTATAGAATAAGCCTGTTTTCGCGCATTAGGATATTATGCGTTCTATTTCGATATACATTTTGGATCTTTAATGAGTAGTTTGGATGGTGTTTTTAATGATTTAGTATAAAATTTGTATGTTATCTCTTCCTTTGCCCTTCACCCGATTTTTGGTTTATTACGTTAGAAAACGATGTGAATTGGTAGAACGAAATGACTCCGGTTGTTCTACTCATTCTCTTTCCTAACGATGAAAAACGAACGAAACCCATACTGCTGGACCTAGCTCAGCACCTAATATAGTACGAATATTTGAGGCATAAATGTTCTATCTTATAAGTCACCTTCAATAGCATAGACTGCCCTACACAGCTACACTAAGCATGACTCTGAGACATTAGCATGGTCTTAGCCTTAGGACCAACAAATAACTCCGCCATCTTAACAAGTGCAAAGTTCACTAGAAAGCGCAGTATTTTAGAGGAATGGCTTTAATTAACTTTATCAATTTTATCATCCGTAAATATTAATGAAAATTCATGGTTCCTTAAATACCCAAGCAATTCTCGATTTTTTTAACATAATGGAATAAGACAAAAACCTTTAAGAATTTATAAATCATAAGCAATAAGGACATGTTTACATTACCAGTCTGTTCTACCTAACTTATTTTCAATTTAGTTCAACTTCATTTAATTTAGTTCTGTCCAATTCAGTTTAGCTCATTTATACTAAAGAGAACTGGCCTACTTACGTGCAACTATTTTCTTGTATCTTCAATGTGTTTAGGAGAAATATTTAGGATGAAAACAACCTTTAGTATGCCATATACTTCATATGAGACAATAGCCAAACATCTCACCCATTCCTCATAATTTCTAATTCTTATATTTTCTTATGTCAACCACACAACCATTTAGTTCATATTCTATATACATATTCCCTAATCCCTACTCCAGCAATTTGTTGATACAAGTGTTTCTTTTCCTATTTCGTTTCCAAGAAGTCTGCCTATTTTGTTCAATTTTGCCAATTTCCTAATTCATCAACAATTTTTAATACTGAACACTATAATTTTAAAAGCTATTATAACGGCTAACTACAAACAACAACCAACTACTTTCGACAAACATGCCCATAAGGCCATATAACTAACTCAGTCGAGAGTCCGCCCATAGTTGACCTTATCAATCATTTTAATAAACAAAGATGCACGTCCTCTTCAGATTGCTACTAATGCAGTACTAGACATAGATCTTTCAAAGAACAGGGTTCTTTTTCTAAATATAAGCCATTTGAAATATAGAATAAACGAAGTAAAATAAAAACACGATTGGCCAAAAAGAAAATTAATTCCACTTTGATTAGCTAAATTGCCAAGAGATATCAGATCAACATCGCTTTCACAATTGCCTTACATGCCAATTAGATCTAAACTATCGAATTAACATGTTCCTCTTCCCTGTTTGAAAACATGGGAGAGGAACGATAAAACTATGAACTGCTCATGTTTCCTATCACTACAAAACTAAGATAAATTCCACCTCTAATAGTGTCTTTGACAATGGGGTTACTTCGCAACCTCAATACGGGGCTAAACAACATTGATCAAGTAACTACTTTCAACTTACGGGTTTCCTTTCAAGGGAATTGTCTCTTTATCTTCTTCGTCTACTGGAGGTGGTGGAGGTTTCTGGGTGTTGCTCCTCAAGAAGCTTTTCGCATAAAGTGAGCCAAAGACAATAATCTGTAAATTTTTTTTTAGAAGATAGATGAGTTAAATTTGTACAATCATCTAAACATCTCACCAAGTCAAGAGCAAAAAGATTAACAACAGGTCAAGGGTCTTACTGCTCCAACCCATTGTAATGGACTTAAAGGATGTGTGAACCACAAGCATGAGAGTAGGATGCTGATAAGCTGCATTATAGAGAAAAAATGTTTTAGCAAGTTACTGTAGCAACAATCACAACGGTAACACATGAACAAGGTAAAGAAATTTCACCTGTCTTGTGGTCATTATGGTAGCAAAAGTGAGAGCACCAAAGGTCCGTATTGTATAAGAAATGAAGAACTGACTAGCTGTAGCTACCTGCACAAACTCTGAAGATTAAGAGATATCGCATAGCACAATGAGTTTACCATGGCTGGCTTTACGAAACTCTTGCAATATTACACATTATAGGTGAAGTCTTACAGTAGAAAGTAATACAACATCGTAGAAGCATTCGTTGTGTCTATGAATAAAATCTACAGCTGCTAGAAGTTGCCCCTGTAACACAAGCCCTGCCAAACAAAAGACCAAGTTCACCAAAAGGTATGCCACAAGTAAAAGTGTTTGCAAAATCAATCATATACAATAAAAGCACAATTACAGTCAATTGGTCGTGGTACGTTACACTTACGCAGTTACGCATATACTAGATCACTAGTAGAGAAACTCCTATAGTGCATAATACAAAGGCATTTTGGTAATTTTGAGTGGAGAGAAAGGGATCAATGGTAACAAAATATATACTTAATTTTCCGCAGATCCCCCAAAATACCCGTACCTTTTCCCAAAGTCACAAAAAAAAATATTGTGATGTGCAACTATCTATATATTAAAGGTACAAATTAGGAAGCTCTTCCTAACAGTACAAAATCATAGTAACAAGGCATGACACTCACACGAAATCAGAATGCTCAATCTTTCCATACATTCCTTAGAAATAGAGACACCAAACGACAAAGGCATGAAGCTGTAGGAAGAAAAAAAAGCGAAGGTACCTACCAGTCAAGCTTAGCACACAAGAACACATTGTTGTATAGAATATTTGGTTGTGTATTTCCATATTGTAGCCTTTAAATAATTTGTCTTGGAAAGTGCTTGTAAATCCATCAAATCTGCACCACAGAAAGGCAAAATCAACTATGATGTTTAAAATATTGAGTCATTGACATTCTGACATCAGGGAAAATTAAAGGGCAGTTACAATACACAAGGAACTAGGTAGTAGGTACATCCGTAGATTCCAATTTTAGATGTACTCTAGTCATAATCCTTTATTGATATAAACAACTCATGTTTTTCTACGCAAAACACTCTGATTATCCAAGGCGACTATTTGAAGAAGAGAGAGATTCATTTAAAGCTAGAGAGTATATCTATGTGAATGCCTTAAAAAATATGAAGGCGGGGAATATACCGAAACAGAAGTTACAAAGGTAAATCCATTTTCAGAAGAAGTGCATGAAAAAGATATGCCGGAGTAGGGAAGAAAATCGCGGAAAAGGTCGCGTTTGCGGTAACCGTCACGTTAACGCGGGAACGGGTTACAGCGGCTGTAATGTAACGGATCGCGGCCTTTGCGATGTGAATTTTTTGGAAAAAATCACATAAGCTGTTTTTGCACTTTCAAGGTTTGGCAAGGATATTTAGAACATAATATAGCCAAACCTATTATAATTACACTATTTAGTTATAGATATGGTGATTAAGATAATTACACTATATGTTTCTTCTAGCCCTTATCATCTCCCCAAGATATGACAATCCTTTGACTGAAAATATCGTTTGTTACCCGTTATATAACGAAGAAAAACGGACGTTACCCGTTACATAACGGAAATAACGGCGAGTTGGGTGTGATTTTTATCAAAATGTTACATAACGGTATTTAACGTTTCGGCCACTCTCAGATCCGTTACAAAGCGCCCGTTATGTTATGTAACGGCCGCTTTTTTCTTCCCTGACCTCTTCAGATGTAGGATGTAAGAGTGATAATGGATATACATGCAGTCACATTACATATTTCTCATATTAACATATTCTACTCCAAAGCAAAAGCAATAAAAAAAAGATATATGCTTCACGAGCATTTTGAGTTTTGACCTTCCTATACATGAGAGATGATGAATACATCTCAGAGTGGACTAGCAGAACTAAGATTTCACGGACTATTAGGAGAACATCTTAGAGAAGAGAATTCCTCAAGTGTTAGTGATTTGTAGGAAATGAGGCTGGAAGAAAGACTTTAGCACTTTAAAAAAACAGAACAGATCATTTCTAGCTGTCATGTCTCACGTACGAGGCTTGATAACTAACTCGGAGGGATATCTACTGCAGACTGCAGTAGCTTTTTCTCTCATTTCTCTTAAAATTAGTACTCTCGACTCATTTCTCAGCTCAACAGATTATTAATGAAAGGGTGTTGGAACATTTGGGTCGATACAACGTGATTGTAAAATTTGCATGTAAGACACTTACCCTGGTATGGAGTGTGCTGGATAGACTAGTCTTACGGATAAATATGATCTAACATAGGATCATAAATTGCTTTTATCTTAAATTAAAATTTCATGCACTTTCTTCTGATAAAGTACCGAAAGTTAAGTTAATGACATTTCATTGTCATTCGGAATTTGAAATTCTTATTCTCTGAACTATTCAAGAGGCTTTGATTCAACTATATATGTCCTTACGCGATCTACTTTGTGCGATTCTATCATTTCCACTCTGAGTTAGATCAAAGGCTTTGGAACATCTATCGCTATGAACAATCATTGCCTTTGTCAGATACACTGCTTCAAATCCACTCTATCCATTGGGGGTTGCCGCTGAAAGTAAGTCAGTAGCTTCATATCTCAGTATCTCTTTTTTTGTAACATACAATTATTTCATCACTTTTATATTGTTACTACTCAGCTCATTTCATGTCTTGCATTGTGGTTCATGTACCAGGCGCTTCCTTATATATAGGAGAAAGACCTTATAGAGTGATTCCTTCAGTGCCCTCCCTTTCAGTTATTATACTTTTGGCCAGTTTATAACTCTTTTCAATATGCTATGATGCTTCTTCGTTACCTTCGTGTTGAGGAAATTCTTATTCTGGTGTAGACCTTATATAAGGTCATCGCAATATCATGTTTTAGAGTTGGTTATAGCCTCAGGACAGAAAATTTGCAATATCCGCTTATTTGTTGTTAAAATGAAAATGATTTGCTTGCTTACACTTTAAATGATTTTATCCCTTTACGTGTTCCTTGCAACTCCTTTCTTCCTTACAAACTACTAACTCACTGGATGGCTGTTGGTAAAAGCCTAAAAGGAACTATTCACAAAAAAAAAATTAAGACTGAAATAAAGGATCCTGCATACTATCTGATTGTGACTGGAAGTGTACTATACTACCAGCTAAGATCATATATTTCAAAAGGAAATTTGGAGCAGCACAGCATGAGAAAATAACAGTGAGTTCAAGTCCAAGATTAGTACCCAAGATAACCAAGCATGAGGGACATACCCCATACCGTGCTCTCTTTTCCTTTCTTGTAGGGGCTGATATCATCTCCTGCCTGTATCGAAGAGGGACGAACAAAGAGCAACAACACACTTATAAATTCAAAAGGAAAAAAAAAAACGAAATAGGCCACTACTCAATCACAATGGCTAAAATGGTATGATAAGTTGACCAAAACAAAGTTGATGATTTTTTATCAAGCAAGCTTTCCTTTCCGAACCCCAATTGTACATCCACGAAATGCATTAGCATTAGCAAGTTGATGAATAATCAGCTAACCAGTTTCAAGAAATATCAGATTGCTAACCGGGTACAGAATAAACACAGAACACCCAATAGTTACAAGGACAGCCCACATGTAATCGAGCCCCTTGTATCTCTTCTGCATAATGAAAGTACCCCAAACCTGCAAGGGCAAGGAAAGAAGAGTCGATTAAACATCTAACTAAACAAGCTGATAAAATAAGTTACGTGGAGATATTGCTGGTGATCCAGCTCATATGTAATACCAAATTCTAAAAGCAGGTCAGTATCAAAAGTTTTATCGTCATATAATCCCATGAGGGAAGAAAGTGTCAAATCTAATGTAAGCACAAAGCAAAAAGAAAGAAATCACAGATCACTAACATGCCAAGTGAATATTCACTATGCCTACTTATGAACGGGCATGCAATAGAATGGTATATGTAGAGAAAAGCTGAAGGCTGAAGCTTCTTGGATTCTTATTAAATAAAAGAAAACCAAGAATAATGATATTGTCAATAAGAATAAGGAAGCTCGACTTCAATATCCTATCCCAATGAAGAAGTTATAAATGGATACACATTACAGAACCAGAAAAAGGAAATGAACTTACCATGACTGGTATCATTTTGGCACATTTTGCAAGAGTCTGGACAGGAAAACTGACATACTTAAGGGCCTGGGAACAAAAAGGCTGCTTTAATATTCTGGGTTCCAATACTTGCCATAAACCAATTGACCACGGTTTTCATCGAATTCCCCTCCATCTAAGAGGCTTTTACTTACCTCATACTGGCATGTTGTCGTCAATATATTTGTTACAGAGACCAACCCATACTTATAAACTGGGGCAACAGGATCCAAAGCTTTCTTACTTGCCTACAGAAAGAAATATAGATGAGCGACAAGCGTCAAACTATAACATCTGTAGAGCATAATTTCTGACAGAACATAGACAACACTGCAAAAGAGTAGAAATTAATATAATACGGAACCAATCAGTTCATAACATGTTTACCAGTAAAGAAGCAGCAGACACAGCGGAGGTTGTAAGACGATTGCAGAAGACTAAAAATAGTGAGTATTTGAAATATTCTTTGTTTTCTCCATAAGGAATCCTCATTATCTTTTCCTGCATAAGCACAAATCTTTAGCTCAGTAAATACCAAAATTAACAGAATGAAATACTCCTCAACTCAGTAATTAACTTTTCCAAAAAAAAAAAAACCGCTTGGATTCGGACAAGAGCAAGCACTATAATAAACCCAATCAAACGTATCTCTCACCCTACACCCCTCATCACTAACCGAAATCAACCCTCTTCACCAAATGCAAACTGCAATCTAAATCATATTGCTGCGATTCCTAAAAGTACTCATGTATTTACTTGTTTGGACGCCTTAAATCGATCTATCTGATGCTTCAAATGAATATGCGAGGGTCTATTCCGTATTCTGTTCCTGACCCTTTTTTGGCCTAGTTCTTTACGTTATTAGTACGGTACTACATACACTCTCTAATCTCCTTTTGCCTCCAATTATTCTAACATATATATACAAAAAAAAAATCCGCTTGGATTCGGACAAGAGCAAGCACTATAATAAACCCAATCAAACCTATCTCTCACCCTACAACCCTCATCACTAACCGAAATCAACCCTCTTAACCAAATGCAAACTGCAATCTAAATCATATTGCTGCGATTCCTAAAAGTACTCATGTATTTACTTGTTGGGACGCCTTAAATTGATCTATCTGATGCTTCAAATGAATATGCGAGGGTCTATTACGTATTCTATTCCTGACCCATTTTTGGCCTAGTTCGTTTAGGTTATTAGTACGGTACTACATACACACTCCAATCTCCTTTTGCCTCCAATTATTCTAATATATATACAACGTAGCTAACACATTATCAGTGAACCACGTTAAACTTGGCATTCCGTCTTTCGCGTTCTCCAATTTCCTTCTCAATCAATCTGTTCCAACACTATTATTCCCTAAATACCTTAATAAATCAACATTAACACTTCCTAAACATTCCACATTAGATCACCACACAAGAGCTTACTGCTTACTGCTTATAACACAATCTCCAATCAATCAACATCATCCAAAAACAATAAAAAAAACAGCATTAAATTAAAAAAGAGAGCATATATTAACAGAAAACAACAAACACATTACAGACAAAAATTAAACATAATATAGACAAAAACATCAAGTTTTTTTACTGAAATTATCGAAATTACCTGTAAAAGACCGTAAATAACAAGAGTAATCATGATTCCGGCGACGGCGAAAGCTCCTTTCAATAGCTTATTCTCTTTGACAGCCACCACCGGAGAATCCATTTTCGATAACTTTGTGAGAGATTAATCAGCTCATTTTGCAGATAATCTTCAAATAAATTGGAATAAGGGAGTAGAAGAAGAAGAGTGAAATCGATTCAGATCCAGAAAAGTAAAAAAAATCCCCAAATTAAAACCCTAAACTGAGATTTTTCTAATTAGCAATTTCGAAGAACAGAGAGAGAGAGAGAGAGAGAGAATTGGGTTAATTTGGCATGTAAGAAATTCAATTTGAGAGGTGGACCCTGTTTGGATGGGGTCCCGTTATAGATTATGGGAGGACACTTAAATTTAGGGGGGTCATATTATACTTGATGCTCATAGTATATCGCAATTCGCATGCACTATAATGTCCACTTTAATGATGTGGTGGGTCGTTTAAGTTGGCCTATTGTACTCATATCTATAAGTTGGATATAATAATGGGTGTTTGGCTATTGGTTGGTGGATGGTGGCTTTATATACTGGCTGGTTTGACCGACTAGTTTTAGTAGTTTGTTTGACCGACTATATAACAATTGGCTGTTAAAAAAGGTGTTTGGTAAAAGTGGTTGTTATTCTTGGCTGTTTAGTACAAAATGGAAGCAAAAGTCAATAGCTTTTGGTTGAAAAGTCGGCTTTTCAGTCACTGCAAAAGTCTGTTACCAAACTTTTTTTTTGGCTGTTTAACCAGAATTAAAAGGCAAAAGCAAGTTCCAATGAAAAGGTCGCCCAAAAGCCATTTGTCAAACACCCCCATAATGTTGTACAATATGAACATAAAATTTTCTTTTTTAAGGAAAACTGATGTTGGCTTGAGTGATTAAGAGTCTTTTGTTACTTAATCAATGTTTCATGATCGAGTTTTGGTATGGAAAAAGCCTTAGTTGGGACTTGGGAGACTGGAAGGGATGTTGCCCATCGAGGTACCCATGCAAACTCCAGTAAGAAATTAGTTCATTCGCCGAAGTTGCTTTTACCAGTTTTTTGTGTTGGCTTCTTGGTATAAGAATTTTTAGTTGATGATTCGAATAAACATAGTCGATATCGAACTTGAAATTGCTTTTTGTAGCTTTTGTTTTGTACTAAACATCCAATACTAACAACAATTTTTACCAAACATTTTGAAAATAAACAGCCACTCAAATAAGCCAAAAAGTAGTCATTCTAACCAACCACAAGAGTTTGAAAATAAATAAACTTCACTTAATAAAATAAAGAGCGAAAAGGAAATAAATCGTTTTCGCACTTTATTTTACTAAGTAATTTTTTCATTTTTTTTAAAAGTATCTAATATAGAGTTTTTAGAATCACAACAAGAAAGTTCTTTTATTTAAGTTACGTGATAAAATAATAGCAAATGAGACACCAAAAGGGACACCTTGTGGGACAGCTGATCCGGACTCCACAAGAAGCCACCAACCACCAACAAATTGTCAAATATCCCAGAGTCTTATGTCTTGCAAAAAGTTATTATAAGTCCCTTGATGTATTTTATGAATTGAGAGACGTGATCTTTCTTATAGGGAAAATAATCAGTCCAAATGGAAGATTGAGTATAGATAGCATTAATAACACTGATCGAAGTGTGATTTCAAAATTAATTCTCAACTTAATACCATTTTCAGAAAATATATATAATTCCCAACTTAATACCATTCTTATCTAGATAAACTTCCTAATTTTTAGAAGGTTTGTAAGAATTTTTCATTAATCATCTGATTTCCAAAATATTATAATTTCTTATAATATCCGTTCAGACCAAAAACTAACCCTAGATTTGAGAGGAAAACTTCTTCAACCTCTCAATGCAAACTACTTCCAAGAGAAACCTTTAAACGTAATTCTGATAGAAATTTGACACACATTGAATTGTGCTACCATGAGATCCAAGTAATGGAGTGCGGATCATCTATCCCACATAGTGTCCCATTTGGTGTCCCATTTTCTATTATTTGGTCCCATAACTTGAATAAAATAATTTTTTAATTTATTTTGTACATGCTCACTATTAATAAAGCCTCCTCAAAAACAAAATATAGAAAATAAACTTCACTTAGTAAAATAAAGAGCAAAAATGAAATAAATCGTTTTCGCCATTTATTTTACTAAGTGAAGTTAATTTTTTTATTTTTTTGTGTTTTGGGAGAATTTACTAATAGTGAGCATGTACAAAATAAATTAAAAAATTATTTTATTCAAGTTATGGGACCAAATAATAGAAAATGGAACACCAAATGGGACACTATGTGGGATAGATGATCCGGTCTCCAAGTAATGTAGCATAGTATGTATAACCCAACATTGAAAAAAATTATCCAGTTATCAACATAAAGCTCGCATTCCTGTCTCTAGGAACAGGAGATCTCAAATTGGCCAAGCATCAGAAATTAATGAAAATTATGTATGCAGGATATTACAAAATCCGAAGATCATTTATTTGTTTTGAGTTCCGACCGTAGAAGATATGGAGTATAACCAACCTAATAGGTTTTGTATACAAGAAAGCTAAAATTTTCATCCTGTACATAAAAATGAAAGTTGGCCAGTCGAAAAGATCTCCTAGCATCTCGACACTTTCAAAAATCGCAAACAACATGAGCAAAACAAATCGAAAGACAAAACATACTATGAAGTATTAACTTATTAACATGGAGAAGAGCACAACCATACATTACATACATGGGTATATCCTTCGCATACCACCGCTGGTTAGAAAATCATGTACATGGCCTTTGTCTTTAGTTCATCCAAAATAGATGTGAACAAGGAAATCTAACTTGTCCGTAGAATTGTATAAGGAGTAACAGAGTAAACATTTGTTATATCAGGAACGTGGAACACCAAGAGAACATCCTTAAAAGAATGTCACCAGTTGTAGCAACACCAATGACCGCCTTTCTCTAATGCTTATGCAACGTTGAACCCTGATCCGACAACATCAAGAATGGTTCTTTTGGTAACTGAACTTGCTACATCAACTTAAATGTTGCCTATCCAAAAGGAAGACCACTGGAAGAAGAACGAAGTTCAGTAACTGGGAACAGAATCATTCAAAAGAAAGTGTACCTACTACCACAGTAAGAACAAAGTTAACTCATAATCTGAAACACAACAAAGGAGGAAATCAGAAAAAGTTTGATGTGCAAATAAACAATGAGAAAACCAAGTAGAAGACTAGTCTTGGAAGGACGGAGGACTATAGGGAGTCTATTAGGTTCCGTTTGTTTTAATGGAAAACAATTTTCATGGAAAATCACTTTTCAAGGAAAACAATATTCAATAGAAAACATGATTTTAGAAAAAGTTTTCCTTTGTTTGTTTGATTAGAGGAAAACTTAGGGAGAAAAGGTAAATGGAGTAAAAGAGAAGGAAGGATTGGAGGAGAGAATAAAGAGATGTAACGAGTGAAGAGGAAAAGGTGGCATATATTCTTTATAAAAGTAAATTGGTTTTCCTCTTCTAAAGAGCATTTTCCCACCTTTAAGAAAATTATTTCCCCCTTTACCAAAGCAAACAAAGGAAAATAAAAGGAGGAGGAAATCCATTTTCCAAGAAAATGGTTTTCCACCGAAACAAACGGAGAGCCTAAGTCGTGCGTTAAACTGGTTACGCATAATGCAAAGGTGTTCTGAAAAAAGCATAGCGGATAAAAATGACGCGGAAGGGGAAGATAAGCATCATGCAATGAGAGCTTACCAACTCAAAATTGCTCAGAAAGTCAACTCTGAATCTCCCTGACCATTAGCTCAGAATACAACCCAGACTCCAACTGTCCAGCATCTACGAATTAGGTCAAAGCTTGATCCACTACACATAAACACTTCAGATCCATACATTTCAGAAAATGCTCAATCTTTGATACTTTCAAGTTTCATCCTCAAAAGAAACAGAGTTGTAACATCATGGGAAGGGACTTGGGAGCATATCTCTTTTTTGTTTGTTAAGGAACTCATAAATCAAAAGCACCATACAGTGATACAGAAGCCATGACTGTCAATCTCTAGACATGCCACAGGCTGAGCTTCCATGTTCAAGATAAGTGCATGCAACATAAGCTAAAGTTCAATACAGATTTATGCTCACTCATTCATCAAAATTTTGGTGACGGAGTAATTTTTATGGATCATAAACTTTAACTAGAGAAACTATTGTGATGAAATAAAATGTCTTGAAGGCACAAGAGATGTAAATATTAACATGAAGACAAACTTCCAGACCTGGATCATAAATCATTAAGGCTCCGTTTGTGTTGACGGAAAACAATTTTCATGGAAAAGCATTTTCCAAGCAAAATAATTTTCAATGGAGAATATGATTGTAAAACACATTTTCCTTTGTTTGTTTAATGATGGAAAACCTATGGGGAATAGGAAATGGAAGAAAAAAGGAGCGGAAAGATGGAAGGAGTGAATAAGGAGAAGTAAGGAAGATGATATGGCATACCTTGTTTAGAAAAGGAAAATGGTTGTCTATTTAAAAGAGAAATTTTCCACCCTTGAGAAAATGATTTTCCTCCCCTTCACAAAACAAACAAAGGAAATGGAAATATGGTGGAAAATCGTTTTCCGGAAAGATGATTTCCTCCAAAACAAACATAGCCTAAGTTCCACACATGTACTTCTTACCTCACCAAGCTAGTGGTTAAGGGTTGAGCTTTCCAACCTTGAGGTAGGTTGGGGGTTCAATTCCCACTAGAAGCAAGTAGGATTCCCTTACCCTTCACCCTACTCTCAAAGTGTTGAGTCTGCTAACACAGGCTGGATTGACCCGAGTAGGGTTCCGGCTAGTAGGGCAAGTTCTGGTTACCAATCTAAGAACAGTTTTGAAAAATTTACCTTCTTACATCAGAAGCATCAAATCCGAGCATTTGCATCATTATATCTGATGTTTTGGCTTCAGAATGGATCACCCTCAATTTCCAAGGAGCAAATGTAAATTGTCACTTGTACTAGTCACAAAACTAGATGCTTGTAAAAGTTCTTCATCAATCAGCAGCTATGCTGTATATCCGTTCAGTGACCTATATCAAAAACCTTAAACAGAGATGATCTCGAAATAGATATCTGAAATAGAGATCAATATGGAAACACAACAAATATTTTTATAAGAGTAACTATAGTCATTGCCAGAAAAAACTACCTGAATGATCTCAGTCATTCCATAAACTTCTGCTAACTAAACCAAATCTGGAAAATTGAACCCCCTAGCTAGAAAAACACAACAAAAGAAAGTGAACAACTTCGAACAGAAAGATGAAGAAACCACTCATATGACTCATCGAGACACAGCAGTTTTAACTCCAATAAGGCTTAGAGTAAGGCCTAATAAGTCCCACCTTTTTTCACTCCGACATTCTTTTCGCATAACATATGTAGAAGTTCATCATGCATTTTTATAGAAATACAATGAGCCATTTCTTGATCCTCCCTAGTCCCCATAAGACGGGAAAAACAAGTAGAGAAGATTCAACTCCGTTCCAAGTGCACCTATGTCTTTCATTCCAATATTTTTACCTGATAGTCTTGCATCCAGATGGAATTTTAGCGAAAGAGACCGCTAACAGGATATGAATCTGCAACGAGCACGAATTAGCTTTCCACCTGGTACTCTGGTAGTCTTGCACCCAGATGGAATTTCAGCGATAAGAGACTGTTAAAGGGATATGAATCTGCAAGGACTATGAGTTATCTTTCTTTTTTTTGGAACACGAGGACCCACCCACTTAGTGAGTGGTAAACCCCAGGCTACATGGGTGAAACCCACACCCCATGCAACCGGGCAAGTCTGGAGGGCAAGGAGGGAGCAACTACCACATTTATACATTGCCATGGCGCCAAGGCTCGAACCCAAGACCTTGTATATAGATAGTGGCACTCAAACCATCTTGCTATTGCCAAGAGGGTACTATGAGTTATCTTTCCACCTGATAGTTTGCACCCAGATGAAAATTTAGCGACAAGAGACTGTTGACAGGATATCAGCCTAACAGCAGTCACTAGTGTTATTCCGTTCTCGGTTGATTCAATAGCCAAAGGGCGAAGTGGCTTACCTTCTTCCCCATGCGGTTAACTCTTTTTTTTTTAATTGAGAGTCCTTATAAAAGGACCACTTGTTCTAATACCGAGGCCTGGGGTTTTGGATTTCTTTCTTTTTTCGGAATGTTTTGCCCTTTGCATGTATGGTGTATCTCTTCCATAGTTCCAACTCACAAGAGCAGCCTTGCTGCTAAGTGCTAACTAATACTCTAGAGATAAATTGTTTTCAAAAGACCAGCAAGAGAAGGTAGTAAGAAAAATGGTGTTACCGAAAATAATGGCTATTGCCATTAGATGACTATATCCTGTACAAAACCCGTCACATTTCCAACCCACCTTAGTTCTTTTTTAGCCTATTTAGCCTTTGAAGGACACAAATAAAATTTGAAAAAGGGAGAGAAGATTAAAAATAAAAAAAAAACTATCTTTAGAAGCAGAAGCCTCAAATAATACAAAGATGTGTACCATATTTTGAAATTTGACAAACCTGCACTTCTGAATGCAAGTACCTAACTACACTTCTCTCCTTACAGAGATGTTGCAAAGTAGACATGAATATCCTTGTCAAGTTCATAAAATGAAGAGATATGTAGAAATCTGATAGCATATTCACAGAAGAGCAATCTTTCAGCTAAGAACGACAAAGGTGCAACGAAACCTCGGTGCTCAAAAAGTATAGCCTCCATTCTACCTGCTCAATGTAGTTAGAACTTTGAAGTAGATGTGAACATGCGATATGAAAATATATGTATGCGTATAATTAGTAATAGTCTTATTAGCTGAAAAATTTCCCAGTAAAATCCTCTATTAATCATAACCAGTAGTTATGTTTAGTACTTATGTCTTTAACGAGTTTGATAACAAAGAACTTAAAGTTAAATGTTCACAGTGAGTCATCTTCTAAAGTTGGAGAACTCATTGGTCAATTGGTCAATGATTTGGAAGCTAACACCTATCCACATTACCATTTCCATCATCCTACTGAATCTGATATCTGATGAGATATTGATCAATCAATTTCCATGACGAATGAACATCAAATGGAAGAAAATGATGAATTTAATTGATTTCAGAATTCAGTTACCCCTTCTGCCTCTATTCGTTACTCCCACTTCACTTTTTCACACAAACCAAGGTACCATAAATGTTGGGATCATTGAGTCACATGGGTAACTTTTGTGAGAGAGAGTAGAAGTGGGACTAACAAAAATATACATTCCAAAAGGGAAAGTGGGATCAACAACTAACCATAGGAACTTTTATCATGGCTGAAGTCTTCTGAAAGACCTTGCACAGTTTCTCCACTAAAATGGAGATAGACAGAGCCAGCAACATAGAGGGAGGGGGGGGATTCTATTGTTAAGAAAGTGAACATTCCATTTGAAAGTATTCCCGAGAGGCAATATTGTAATTTTCCATTGTATATGAATATATATACATGAATACCTGAACTTTAACAAAAACAAGACAAGTTCAGAACTAGTCAGAATGTGACAGATGCCATCTCATAGAGGCTTGGGAGAAAGGGGGCAAAATTCTATTGCTAGAAAGTCAACATTCCACTATAAAGAATTCCCAAGAGGCAATATTGTATTTTTCCATTGTATATCAATTTCCATACATGAATAAATGAATGTAAAAAGAAGAAAAGTTTAGAACTATTCAAAAATGTGACTGATCGAGGCTTGGGGGAAATTTACCCAAAAACAAGCCAAAATATGCTGAATCTTCCTATGAAAGAAGAATAGACTGATACCACAGGTAGCTTCATGTTCTGCAAAACAACAAACAACCTGGAGAGGTAGCTATCTAAATCAGTTAAGATCATCAGCGTAAGATAGGTAAAAAGAACTAGAAATCATCACACCATTGTTTTCATACTCACTTTCTTTCACAGATCACCAGAAGCAGAAAAAGGGACATCAAGCTGATAACGGTGTCCAGTTCTATCAACATTATTCTTGGAGATTAAGACAGGCAAAAGGGCTTCCTGGAATCATTTCACACACCCATGTAATCACTCCTGTCTGCAATTGAGAAATCAGTTTTATTAGAGATTTCTCTAAGCACTTTGTGACTTTTCAAAACCTAACCATCAACTCTCCACAACAGACAACTCAACGCTCCTCGCAATTTACACTGCACGGATAAAGAAATTTTATGGACCTAAAGTGAAAGACAGCACTTGTAGATTCAATGAAGGTGTAGTCACTTATAAAAGACAACTCTAGATACATGAAAGTTTCAATGAAGACATATCCTATCTAGCAACTAGAGAGCGATATTATCAAGTTCTCCGGAAAGGACTAGTAACACAGTCATAGTTGCTTCATATGTAATCAGATATGACGGCTTTTCAAGATCAAAACCTTTTTAACATAAAGAGCAATTTCATACTCAAAACCCAAAAGAATAACTAGTTACAAGGCAGAGGATTCAGCAGTTCAGAGAAAAGATATGTATATATGAACACATGTAGGGAAGTCCTAGCCCTATGTGCATTCCACTCTAGCTAGAGGTTATCTTCTTTTGTACTGTTGGGTTGAAGACCCTTATTAAGATGCATTCACTTCACCATGTTCTTCCTAAAATTATTTGATATGAATTTATCTGCATTCATTGAAACTTATTGAAAATTTTTAATACATCTAAATTTATCGTGCCTGTGTCAAATGCACTAGTAGCTACCTACCCAATATAGTATTTCACTTCTAGATACAAAGGACTCAATTATAAGTCATGAATTGACATACAAGCTAGTTGCTACAGGAACAATTGCCCATTTACACGGCTAAGATGCATCAGGAATAATTGTTTATTTAGGAATCTTAGACAGATAGACTAGTTCAAAAACTTTAAACTGCAACAAAATGCATACTAACTTTATCTCCTACTCCCTCTGTTTCATTTTGTTTGTCCTACTGTCCGTTTTTTACCGTTTCTTTTTGTTTAACCTGCTTAACCTTATTTTTTAACTCAATGGTTCCAAATGTTTCCCCAACAATTCTTTACCTCTCCTTACCCTTGACCCCACATGACAATCACATCATCTTTTCATCACCTTCCTTGATATTGAAGGCTTTGGAGCTACATACAAAAAAAAATCGAGGTAGTTTATGTGGTTTCTTACTTCCTCATTTGCAAAGTGTTTGTCCAAGTGGAATTTTCACCATCTCCAATATGCATCTTTGTTCGATACTTACACGCAAACTAATTGGTTTTAGTGAAGACTCATAATAATATGTATCAAAACATTGACTATTTTTATTATGTGATGCATTTTCATGAACATTTACCATAATTCATTACGAAGAAGGTCTTCTAGCTATGACCCTTAAAGGCGCATTGGACTATTGGAGGTAAAAGTGACGAGTTCATATGTAATTTCATAAAGAAAGTCACATACTAGTGTTCACGATAATGCTTGTACACCCCTAAGTATCTATTCATCATATAAACTATGGATACCACTTCTAAAGTAGATACAGGTGGTAGTGAAGATTCATGGAGAAAACAAATGGTTAGGATTCGAGTTGCACTAAGATACAAAAGTACATATAAACTCTTTCCCAATAATGTCTTTTATTACTACCTTCCACAGAGGCCATACAAAACTAAAGCTGAATTCACCCTCATTATGACATGTTAAGACACACACCATAAAATTCTATCAATCCTTTCCAACCAAATTGCGAAAAGGACAAACAAGAAAGAACGGCAATCACAAATCACGATACATATTGCCACTTATTCTTCTTATAGGTCACACAAGAAGTTTGCAACTTAGAGAGTGTTTCACAATAGCATAAAGAGATGAAATATGCACCCAGACCAGTTGCTTCCACAAGAAGCCCATTTATAGTGCTATTCACCTTCACCCCAACATACAGAAGCACCAATGCATCTACCACAACCTACTTTCTTAAGAAAACAGATATCATATCCTTCAATATGAGAGTGGTTGACGGTAGCTATAATAGAATATTTGTTAGACATCGCCTCAAATAATCTACAAGTAGCAAATATAAGAGACAATTATTGGCACACAAAAAATTTCAAAAATGGCAAGGTTGCCAATGCTGGTGCTCTTCACTCCTAACCCTAGAAATAAAATTGGAAAAACTACTCTCAGCATGACGTTTATCAAGATACTACGACGGGGAAAAAAACGTCAAAGAACAACAAAGGTCACAAAATAAACTTTCATCCTTTAAACCAGCAAGCAGATTATTTTCAGATACGCAATAAGGGTGAATGTAAATCACTACTTATAGTATTTCATGGACTATTTATCCTTGTCAAGTCAACAAGGGGAAGATCTAGCAATTTATGTCATGCAATTATCAATACAACTATACAAGCAGCAAAAAGGACAACTGGAGAAGTTTGTTAAGGAGAGCAAGGAGCAACTTACCACAACTGATATGCAATCTCCACATAACCAGTCAATTCATCATGAGCTGAAAAATGAAACTGCGCAGAGAACTATTTGGATGCCTGAGCGATACAAAGCCTCCTATGCAGTTAACATCCTCAAAAGATAGTGAAAACAACCAATCAGCCATATCGCAATCAAACTGAACCACGTAGGAGATGATATCATATGTATACTTCAGCTCGTCAGATCTCAATGTCTTGCTAATATAGCTTTAAACACATCCAGCTGCCTCGCAGGAAAGGGAGGATGTCGTTTTTGAACCAAACTCAAAATCACCACAGCCTTATCTACCATTCCAATACTCTTTAAACCCTTAAGTAATGTACAAATAGTATCAACATTCAGAACCCAATTCTTCTTCAAACATTCCTTGCACATATAATACGCACAATCAAAATCTCCCGCCTTACACAAGTAATGCACCATAGTCTGATAAATCTTAACATTAGCTTTATAACCCCGACCATGTAAACCCGAAAACACCCTCTTGGCCATATCAAAAAACCCAGCTCGACAAAACCCCTTAATCACCAAATTATAACTAACCTCATCAGGTTGCATCTCCAACTCCTCCATCAACCCCAACAACTCATTCGCTTGCCACGCACGCCCCCTACTAACCAAAAACTGAATCCTAGCATTAAAAGTAGCAACATTCGGAAAACACCCCTTAAAAACCATTAAATTCCACAACCCATTCCCAATCTCCCACCGACCAAACTTATAAAACCCCGATATAAGAGTCGTATACGTCACAACATCCGGCTCAATCCCCATCCTCTCCATCTCCACCATAACCAAAAAAGCTTTATCCAATATCCCCATCCCACAAAAAGCACTAACCACAATATTAACCGAAATAACATCCAATTGAATCCCAAACTCCCACTGCACCTCCTCCAGAAAAGAATTAATCGCCCCTAAATCACGCGTCTGACTCAATACCTTCAAAGCAGCATTAAGTGATTTAACAGTTCTTTTACAACCAAACAAATGCATATTATAAAAAGTATCAATAGCTTGTTTAACCATACCAGCTCTCCCATACAACATTATAATCCTAACAATAAACCCTTCTCTTCTACCTTGTGGTAATGACTTTTGATGCTCAAGTAAATGGTGAATGTAATCGTATCGACCCGCACCAGCTAACCGGGTTACCGTATCCTCGAATGCGTATTTGTTTTCGATTACGAGACGATTATGCGAGTTTTGTTTGAATAAATTGAAGAGTTTATCTGGGTTTCGTTCGTTTTTAAGTTTGATTAGTGCTGGTTCTTCTAATTTGTGGAGGTGGGTGGGTACTGCTCTGGATGAGTGAAACCCATGGCGGGGGCGGATACGGGTCGGGTGTGGTGTGGTTAAGGCCCATATACGTCCCCAAAACCGTATGCCCATCGGAGGAGAAGAGAGAACTTACATCTAGGTTTTAGGCCGTGATGTTGATCAACAATGGCGGTGGCGCAGCGGAAGTGAGAGATGAGGCGAGGTGGCGCAGAGTGGTTCGCTTGGAATTTTCTCCGGCTTCTTCTCCGCCGCCCTTGCTGTAAAAAGGGTTTAGCTAAAACTGAGTTCTTCTACCAAGGCATCAAGGCATGGTCTCATTTCCATTTCCATTTCCATTTCCATTTCCATTTCCATTTCATTAGTTTAAGTGTTTAATCTAAATTAAGCTAACTTACATTATAATTTTAAATATTAAAGTATAAGAATTAAATATTATATTATTATAAGGATAAGTAAGTAAGAATGTCACAAAACTTCAAAAAAGAAAAAGTAAGAATGTCGCAAAACTTTAAAAAAAAGTAAGAATATCACAAATTAATGAATAATGATAATAATAATATAGTTATTATTAGCTGATAATAATATATAATAACTAATGATAATATAAAAAATATATTAATACTTGATAATTATTATAATAATAAAATAATGAATGCTTTCGTGAAATGGTGACCAAAAAAAACTCAGAATGGTGTTGAGTTCAGACGAATTCTATTTTATGGTGTTCAATTAGGTTCGGATGTCGATGATTGGTTTGTGATAAATAAATAATTCTCATGATGGTGTGCAATCTATAATAATTCCGCTAGGTTTGGGTGAGGAGGTTGGTTTGTGATAAAAAAAACCTCTGATAATAGTGTGCAATTAACAATTATTCAACTTTATAGTGTTTAACCAATCAACAACATCTCCGGGCCATTTTTATTTAACAACGTATGTTTTTATGACAACCTGTAAAATAATCCTTCTATGAAGCACCTTAAATCTTGCAAAATTTCTCTATCTTTTACAAAAAAGAATAAATTAAAGGTAAAAAAAAGAGAAATTTTCAGAAACAACCTTATAAAAGCTCCATTTTGTGAGAAACAACCTTATATATATTTTTTTGTGACAAACAACCTTTAAATATTTTATTGTGAGATAAAATCTCAAGGTTTTTTTCCGGCGCTGACCAACCAGTTCTGGTGTTGACTCGTTATTTGTTCTACTTTAACTCTCTTTCCCTCTTTTTTTATCCAATGGAGTTTCATTTCCCTCAATTTGCTCCTTTATGTGAACCCTACTCACCCCCCAAAGTAAATCAATTTTTTCCAAAAACAATTCCCTCATACCAAAAAACATTGATAAGCAAAACTAATAACAAGTCAACACCGAAAAGAGGCCCCGAGGTTTTATTAACTAATAACAAGTCAACACCGGAAAGAGGCCCCGAGGTTTTATCTCACAAATAAATAATGTTCAAATGTTATTTGTCACAAAAAATAATTTATAAGGTTGTTTCTCACAAAATGGAACTTTTATAAGGTTGTTTCTGACAAATTTCTCTAAAAAAAAAATGCATGAAGCACCTTAATTTTCCCAAAATTTCTCATTCTTCCATAAGTTCCATTCATTTCGCACCATGATAAATTTCCCCTAATTTCTAGTAGTTACAATCTTTAATTTCTTAATGCTTTTCCAAAGTAGTGCTTGAAAAGAAAATAATTTCAAGTTATGTTAATTCCATAAATTGATGTTATCTAGGATTGGTTTAAGGACCCTAAATTTTTTTGGTTCCGGTTTACCAACCCTGATATTTTATCAACCTATTATTTATTTTCAACCCCTATCTCTGGTTTTCTCAACACCAACAACTTCATTAGATTAGGCCATTATAATTATACAATTCTAATTACACTCTTTTACTCATTATTAAACAAGTCCATATCGAGTATTGTTATCTATATTTTATTGATTCTAAGTTTCTGCTAACCACCATTTAAAGCATATTATTGGCAGCAATATATAGTAAATGCATCTTCAAATTTGTTTTGATGAAAATTTTGGATGGTTTAACATGCTAGGTTTATTGAATGATTATAGAGTGACTAGTATAAAATGCACGCATTATAAAATAGAAAGTAGAATGGAACATGAACATCCAATAATTTTTTTAAGATATGGATTTCTGTATACGGCAAATTTCGCAGTCTAAATAAATAAACCACGAAATAACGTAACAAAGATAAATTTATATTGATAATGTGTTGGGTACAATCTCTGTATTACAGTTTATATAAAATAAACTAAGTCCTCTGATTCTGTTCCGCAGCTTGATGTCGACACGTGTTGATGACGACCTTGACTTGGGTGTAGGACAACGTTTTGTCAACGTCAACCTAAACTTGAGTGTTGGATGGCGTTTTGTCTACATCAACCTGAATTTGAGTGTTGGATGACGTTTTGTCAACGTCAACCTGAGCTTGAGTGTAGAGTGACGTTTTGTCAACGTCAACCTGAGTTTGAGTTTTTGTTTGGGTTTATTCAAATGAGCGCTGACACAGCTTGAATCTCAATCGAATGTGTTTGAGTTTCTCTGAACAGTCGGCACGAATTTGATGTGCTTATTGACTACTTCTAGAGAGGATTTCCAAGAGAAATTTGGGAGCTCTTGAGAATATTGATTTTATGACCTCTGTAACTGAATGTGGAGAGGTATATTTATAGGGGATGGAAACCCTACATGGACTTTTGTTGGTGTGGGTTTGGGCCCGTTTGTGACTTAGTAGTCTTTTTACCTTGTCCATTTAACCATCTGTTTGGGCCGTAATATGGACTGACCTAAATATTTTACAATCCGAATTATGTTTATTTAATTTGGGTTTTATTTAGGTGGGCTAAATTAATCAAATTGTGCTATATTTCTTTTAGCTCAAAACTAATTAATTTAATTTTAATGTAAAACACTAACGAATTTTCAGTGTCTACAAATTGCCCCCTCGAGACTATGTCCCATACACGATTTGTGGTGTTTAACTGTGACGGAGTCTCGACAAATTTAATTTGACTTGAGATTTAATTTTTTTATTTTTTTATAAATAAAAAGTTATATAACTCTAACAAGTCTTGAATCCAAGAATACTAATCATATTAGTACTAGAATTGATCCTTTTAAAAGAAAACTTATCTTTTTCTATTTCATTTAACTAACTGAGGAAAATCATCTAGTATAAATATACAAGATTCCCTTGATTTGCTTCCGCCGTCCGCAATTGTGTGTGCTGTGGAGTTGAAACCAAAGAATTCATTCAACCCCTTTTATCAAACTGTCGTTCAACATAAGGTACATCAACCAATGTCTATTTTTTTCTTTTATTATTAATGATGGTGATGATGTATGGTTTGGTGAATCATGATCAAATTTGCTTGCCTTTTTTTTTTTTGTTTCTTTGATCTTTGTACTGCTTAATTTGTATCACCATATGATAATATGATATGGATATTTATTTCATAAAAAAAAAATGCAATATCCATTGGCGGCTTGTATCCCCTCTTGCTATATTAACCTGATTATGCAAATTGGCAGCACTTTGTCAATATTTTTTGCTTTTTTTTTATTTTGGCGTTTGACTGTTTTGGTGCGAGTTATTTTTTTAATCAATTCCCCTCAGAGTGATCATTAACGCCAAATAAGAGAACATCTTGTTGGAGTTAAGGCTTGCAAAGCCTACTTGTGTTTTTCCCAAACATCCCACATCACCTATGGAAGGGAGCTTGTCTTTGTTTATTAACTCCCTTCCTCTTCATGTTTATTGAGTTGAGTACTTGGTTGGCTTTTGTGGTTGGAGATCAAGCTTGGGTTTGGGCTTGCTATCACACATACACGCGCGCGCGCCGCCCGCCTGGGCCTGGGATCTGGGTTCTGGGTTCTGGGTTCTGGGTTCTGGGAAGAGCTGGAGCTTATCTTTTTGGACCCGAGCCCAACTGTGTGTAACGGTAACATGTAACACTGAAACGTTTTTAAACGTTACAGTGTTAATGGCCTTTATTGTCTTCTTCTTCTTTCTTCTAAACACTGGGTACGTGCATAAACAGTCTCCAAGATCTTTCTCTGTTAGTGGTGACTTAGAAAGGTCGCTGTGTTAACCTTGGGGAGCTTTCCGGCCAGTTGCGATTACCACCATAGTCGGGCCGTAATTGCTTTCAAGTCAGTGGTCTTCTACCGCGACACAGCCTTGAATTTAGTCTTTGTTCAGTCATTGTAATCAGTCATTTTCTAACAATTTGAAAGCAATTAATTTAATTTGCAATGGCTGATTTTTCAAGCAAATCCGTGTCTCATCTGTCCAAGCTCGAATCTCTTGACGGAAACAACTACAAACGTTGGTCTTCGAAACTGCTGATGTTCTTTGAGCAATTGGACATTGACTACGTCCTTTTCAAGGACTGTCCCACTGCGCTTACTACTACAGGTGACTCATCCTCTTCTCCTTCTGCTACTGAAATTAAGAAGAAAGAGGACGAAATTGAAAAATATGTAAAAGATAATAAAACTGTCCGTTTCCACCTCCTTAATCTGATGATCAATAATCTGTATGATTTGTTTATGGTTCATAAAAGTTCAAAACTGATTTGGGAGGCCCTTGAGAAAAAATATGAGGCTGATGATGCTGGAAAACAGAAATATGTTGTTGGCAAGTGGCTGGCTTTCCGTATGGTTGATGATAAGCCAGTCATGGATCAAGTTCATGAGTTCGAAAATCTCTGTGCTGATGTTCTTAATGAGGACATGAAAATATGTGAAGTATTTCAAGCTAATGTTTTACTAGAAAAATTTCCCCCTTCTTGGAGAGATTTTAGAAATAATCTGAAACACAGAAAAGAATTCCTGTCTCTTCAGGAATTAATTAGTCATATGAGGATTGAAGAGGCAAATCGCCTTAAGGACAATCTAGATTCAGTTTCTGTTAATACCACTAAAGCTAACCTGGTGGAATCTGCTGCTCCATCAGGCTCTGATAAGTTTAAGGGTAAAGGGAAAAAGGGTAATAACAAGGGAAAGAAGCAAGGCAAATTTAACAAACCGGATAGCAAGATTCAAAAGAAGTCTGTCCTCTGTTATGTCTGTGGCAAGCCAGATCATAAGGCTTACCAATGCCCTCAACGCCAAGGTTCTGTGCAAAAACAAGGACCTCAGGCCAACCTTGCTGAATCAAACGACATTGTCGCTGCTGTGGTTGTTGAAGCAAATCTGATCGAGAACAGTACTGATTGGATTCTGGACACTGGGGCTTCAAGACATTTCTATGCAAACAAGGAGCTGCTCCATGATTTTCAAGATGCTTCTGAAGGCGAGTGTGTCTACATGGGCAATGCTGCAACTGCTGGAGTACTTGGACGAGGAAAGGTCACTCTTAAACTTACCTCTGGAAAAACCCTCTCCCTTTCAAATGTGTTATATGTTCCTACTATGCGTCGCAACTTAGTGTCTGGTGCCTTGTTAAACAAAGCTGGTTTGAAAATTGTTTTTGAGGCTGACAAAGTTGTAATGACTCGTGGTGGGGAATTTGTTGGGAAGGGGTATTTAAGTGGAGGTTTATTTATTCTGAATGTTGCTTCTTCCATTTCTGCTGTTTTTAATAAAACTGTTTCTGGTTCTGCTTATATTGCTGAGTCTTTAAATTTGTGGCATGGTAGATTAGGGCATGTGAATGTTGCTTCCATTAAGAGACTAAGGACCTTAGCTTTAATTCCTAATCTGTCGACTACTGAGTTTTCTAAGTGTCCAGTTTGTGTTGAAGCAAAATTCACTAAGAAACTTGCAAAACTGTGACTCAAAGGACCACACAACCTCTAGAGTTGATTCATACGGACTTAGCTGACTTCCAGAACACTAGGAGTAGAGGAGGAAAATTCTGGTATATTTCATTTGTTGATGATTTTTCGAGGTACACTAAGATTTACCTTCTCAAAGCCAAAAGCGAGGCAGGGGAAGCTTTCATCAAATATAAGGCCGAAGTAGAAAACCAACTTGATAGGAAAATCAAGAGGGTTAGATCTGACAGAGGTAGAGAGTTTGAAAACTTCTCTTTGAATGACCATTGTGAGAAATTGGGTATTATTCATGAACTTAGTGCACCTTATGTACCCCAACAGAATGGTATAGCTGAACGGAAAAATAGGTCTTTGAAAAACATGATGAATGCTATGCTTGTAAGTTCTGGGTTGCCTGATGAAATGTGGGGGAAGCAGTCCTTTCAGCCTGTCATGTTCTTAACAGAGTACCTCACAAAAGGTTAGATAAGACTCCCTATGAATTATGGAAGGGGTTTACTCCAAACTTGAGCTTCTTGAGAGTGTGGGGGTGTCTAGATAAAGTTGGGCTACCTGACTATAAAAGGTCAAACATTGGACCCAAGACCTTTGATGCAGTATTTATTGGTTATGCTCATGCTGCCTATAGGTTCATGACTTTGAGTGATAGGTCTATTTGTGAGTACAGAGACGCTGAGTTCTTTGAACATGTTTTTCCCTTGAAAAAGGGTGATGTTGCTTCCATGCCTTCATGTTCTTCTCCTACGGTTGTTTTACCTACTAGTGATGTTCCTGCTGATTTGACTTTAAGTAGTACTTCAGTTGATTTGCATGTTAGTAGTTCTGGTGCTATAGATGAACCTAGGAGAAGTAAAAGACCTAGAGTAGCAAAAGACTTTGGTTTTGATTTTGTCACTGCTTTTCTGTCTGAGAGCTCCTGTATTGACTTGTTGAGTGATGAATTGGTCTATGCTTTCATGATAGAAGAGGACCCTAAGACTTTTGAGGAAGCAATGAGATCTGTGGATGCTAGTTTTGGAAAGAGGCCATTAAGAGCGAGTTAGATTCCATAGTGTCTAATTCCACTTGGGAATTAACTTACTTACCTAAGGGATCAAAGACCATAGATAGCAAATGGATCTTTAAAAAGAAGTTGAGACCTGATGGGACCATTGAGAAGTTTAAAGCCAGACTTGTGATTAGGGGCTTCACTCAAAGGAAAGGACTAGATTACTTTGACACTTATTCTCCTGTGACTAAGATAGCCACCATTAGGACCCTGTTAGCTCTTGCTGCTATTCATGACTTAGTCATACATCAGATGGATGTTAAGACTGCTTTCTTGAATGGTGACTTAGAGGAGGAGATTTATATGTCTCAACCTGAGGGTTTCGTGGTGCAAGGTCAAGAAGATAAAGTGTGTAAGTTGAGGAAGTCCTTATATGGTCTCAAACAAGCACCAAAACAGTGGTATGAAAAATTTGACAGTACTATTGTGTCAAATGGCTTCATTGTCAACAACTCTGACTCTTGCGTTTACTCAAAGCTAATAGGATCAAATTGTGTAATCATATGTCTTTATGTGGATGACATGTTGATCTTTGGTAACAATTTAAAGGTGGTCAATGATACTAAACTTTTCTTGGCATCGAAGTTTGAGATGAAGGATTTGGGAGAAGCTGATGTGATTTTAGGAGTGAGACTTAAGAAAACCTCCGGTCGCATCTCCCTTAGTCAGTCTCATTATGTGGAAAAGGTGCTTAAAAAATTTAACTCCTTTGATGTTGCTCCAGTGAGTACACCCTATGACCCTAGTATTCATTTGACTAAGAATTTAGGAGAAAGTGTTTCTCAAAGTGAATATGCGAAAGTCATAGGTAGTTTGATGTACCTCATGAACTGTACTCGACCTGACATAGCTTATGCAGTGAGTCGACTGAGTCGGTATACTCATAACCCTAGTAATGAACATTGGAATGCTCTTCATCGTCTTCTTAGATACCTGAAAGGAACAGTTGATCTATGTTTGCACTATTCTAAATTTCCTGCTGTACTTGAAGGATTTTGTGATGCAAACTGGGTTTCAGGTAATGATGAGATTAGTTCAACTAGTGGTTACGTGTTTACTCTTGGTGGTGGTGCTATTTCGTGGAAGTCTTCGAAACAGACTTGTATAGCACGCTCAACCATGGAGTCTGAGTTTATTGCACTCGAGTTGGCAGGGCAAGAAGCTGAGTGGTTGAGAAACCTTTTGTCTGATATTCCATTATGGGGAGGGCAGGGTGCTCCTGTCTCCCTTCATTGTGATTCTCAAGCAGCCATTGGCGTTGCTAAGAACAGTGTCTACAATGGTAAGAAAAGACACATACGGATCAGACATGGAGTCGTGAAACAACTCTGAAAAATGGGGTGATTTCTTTGGACTATGTCAGGTCCGAAAGAAATCTTGCTGATCCCTTTACTAAGGGATTATCTAGGAGAGTTGTCCTAGAGTCGTCGAGGGGGATGGGGCTTAGGCCCATTAGTTGAGAGTTTATGGTGGATACCCGTTTGTGGTCAAACGAAGCCATAGAATCTTAACTTGCACTACATTTCTCATCCCTATGGCGTGTTGGTAGTGCTTTCTAAATCCATAGCCTGTTTGGTGGTGCTATTGAGACGCACTTTATGGATTTATATTGTGAGGTTGAGCTTTTGCTCTTAATAGTTCCATATCCCTCGGTGTGGTGTTATTGAGGAACACTTAATGGACTACCTACGTAAGTGTGGAGGTTAAGCCGCCTTCTATGAAAGACTGGGCTGTCTTTCTAGAGCACTTATGAGACCCAAGGTGTGCGCATGGCTATAAAGCGCTTGTGTTGTATCGCGGAGACTGCACGTTCTTAAGGTAGGTATGTGTTGTGGGGGTCTCAACGGAACTCTGGTGAGTTCAAGAGAAATTCACTCACTAGAAAGTAAGTTGTTGCCTCACTCCACTATGTATCAATTCAAATCGAAAGATATTGATGCTTAAGTACCTCCCTTTCCTTACCCAGGAATTTCTTTTGCTTTTCAGAGCCTTTGTGGGGGATTGTTGGAGTTAAGGCTTGCAAAGCCTACTTGTGTTTTTCCCAAACATCCCACATCACCTATGGAAGGGAGCTTGTCTTTGTTTATTAACTCCCTTCCTCTTCATGTTTATTGAGTTGAGTACTTGGTTGGCTTTTGTGGTTGGAGATCAAGCTTGGGTTTGGGCTTGCTATCACACACACACACGCGCGCGCGCACGCCGCCCGCCCGGACCGGACCGGGCTGGCCTGGGATCTGGGATCTGGGTTCTGGAGTTCTGGGTTCTGGGTTCTGGGAAGAGCTGAGCTGGAGCTTATCTTTTTGGACCCGAGCCCAACTGTGTGTAATGGTAACATGTAACACTGAAACGTTTTTAAACGTTACAGTGTTAATGGCCTTTATTGTCGCCCTTGATTTCCTCCCTCTGTTTATTACTTTCCTTATTTGGCCTGATTCTTTTACTATAAAATCAGTCCACTGCTACCTCAGTTTGGTATCCGAAAATCACTTCTCTTCTTCTTTCTCTCTTCTAAACACTGGGTACGTGCATAAACAGTCTCCAAGATCTTTCTCTGTTAGTGGTAACTTAGAAAGGTCGCTGTGTTAACCTTGGGGAGCTTTCCGGCCAGTTGCGATTACCACCATAGTCGGGCCGTAATTGCTTTCAAGTCAGTGGTCTTCTACCGCGACACAGCCTTGAATTTAGTCTTTGTTCAGTCATTGTAATCAGTCATTTTCTAACACATCTCAAAGAAAATTGATCTAGAATACTAATGATATTAGTACTAGAATTGCTTCTTTTTAAAAGAAAACTTATCTTTCTCTTTGCTGCGCTTGTAATAAACTTTTTCGATAATAACCTTTTGAGTTTCATATTTCACATCTCACGAATGCTATTTTAACATATAGCAGTTCTTTTCTTTTTTTTTCGTTTGTACTTGGCTTGATTTCGCGTATAGTACAATACAACGAATTTGAACTTCCAGAAATTTCACTCAAAACTCAACTTGTATTGTACCCTTTTTTATTCGCAGTGACTGGATCTTAGCGTTTGATCTCACAACTCTTGTTGTCAACGAGTAGTTAGAAGTTTCGAACTTTTGAAGGTATAATATTTTTTTACCTTATTATTCAAAATTCTTCTTTATTTTGTTATTTGTTTTGCATATTGTGTCGTCGTATGCCCCTTTTTTGTTTGTTGTCAAGCAGGAAATGATTTTTGAAGACACTTATAGAAGACCGTCGTGATGTTCCATCACGCTGGTCGTGATGTTCCATCACGCTGGTCGTGATGAGTTCATCGGAGGTGTTAGACTGTTAGGTCATCATGCTAGTCGTGATGAACCTATCATCTTTAGATGGTATCTGGCGATACTTGTAGAAGGTCGTCGTGTTTCCATCATGCTGGTCGTGATGAGTTCATCGGAGGTGTTAGGTCACCATGCTAGTCGTGATGAACCTATCATCTTTAGATGGTATTTGAAGACATTAGTAGAAGGCCGTCGTGATGTTCCATCATGCTGGTCGTGATGAGTTCATCGGAGGTGTTAGGTCACCATGCTAGTCGTGATGAACCTATCATATTTAGATGGTATCTGGCGACACTTGTAGAAGGCCGTCGTGATGTTCCATCATGCTGGTCGTGATGAGTTCATCGGAGGTGTTAGGTCATCATGCTAGTCGTGATGAACCTATCATCTTTAGATGGTATTTGGTGACACTTGTAGAAGGCCGTCGTGATGTTCCATCATGCTGGTCGTGATGAGTTCATCGGAGGTGGTAGGTCACCATGCTAGTCGTGATGAACCTATCATCTTTAGATGGTATTTGAAGACATTAGTAGAAGGCCGTCGTGATGAGTTCATCGGAGGTGTTAGGTCACCATGCTAGTCGTGATGAACTTATCATCTTTAGATGGTATCTGGCGACACTTGTAGTAGGCCGTCGTGATGTTCCATCATGCTGGTCGTGATGAGTTCATCGGAGGTGTTAGGTCATCATGCTAGTCGTGATGAACCTATCATCTTTAGATGGTATCTGGCGACACTTGTAGAAGGTCGTCGTGATGTTCCATCATGCTGGTCGTGATGAGTTCATCGGAGGTGTTAGGTCACCATGCTAGTCGTGATGAACCTATTATCTTTAGATGGTATTTGAAGACACTACAGAAGACCATCGCGATGGGTCATCACATTGTGCTCACCCTATCCATGACAAAAGGTACTTGATTCCCTCTGGTTTTTTTTATTATTATTATTTGCATGATAGTCGACCTAATGCTAATAAACAATAATTTCATTACCATTTATCTTCATCATATTTGCCACAATGAGACGGTCATTTGTAAACATCTTCATGTTAATTGAAATTCAACCTTATTTTGAGATTTTGAGTAAAGAGTTTGAGTGGCAACTTGAATATGAGATTAAGATGACACACTTGAGGGTTAACCAAATTGAGGTTATGATGACACGTTTTTGGCGTCAACCTAAATTTGAGGCAGTGACATGTTTAGGATGTCAACCTAAGTTTGAGGTTAGGGCGACACGTTTTGAGTGTCAACCGAAATTGGGGTGGCATGTGTAAACGTCAACCTAAATTTGGAGTGAGGGCATCTACTTGACATCACTTGCGGGCACAAATAAAATATCGCAAACGGGATTTAGATGAGCTAGAGGCTAATCCAACTATGAGTGTTGATGAGGTGGACCAACTTGAAGAACATGAGACTTATTCAAAAGCTTCAGTCGTTTCTCAAACCCTTTGAGTGGATGGATTCAGAGTGACCCCACCCTTTTTTTTTTTTTGCTTAGATTTGAATCTCTCTCATTTTTTCTTACTCCTTTTTTATTTATTATACTAACGCATTCCATTCACGTTTATGAATAAAGAGTCTTATATTTTTTTTTGTTTTGTTTCGCTGTTCACAGTTTATACTCTTGCGGGCCAGGAGTATTACAATGTTTTTTTTTTGTTTCGCCGTTCACAGTTTATACTCTTGCGGACCAGGAGTATTACAATTTTTTTGTGGTGGATGCACTTGAAAGTTTTTTATTCTTCAAGCTGCCTACGTACTTGCAAAATTGATTATCAAATGATATTGCAAGATCAAGCCAACGTAGTTCAAGTGATGCAAATTTTTTTTCTTTTTATGCATGAGCAGTTTACCCTCTTACTTAGGAGCTTACATGAGCTTACAACTCTAAGAATAATATCTCTTCAGGAACTTGCCGTTGATAGGTCTTACACGTAATCCTTCAGCGTCGACAATTTTGTAGGCTCCATTAGTGTAGACCTCTTGTACCACATAAGGACCATCCCATTTCGAAGTGAATTTACTCCCTGTTTTGCGAGAAGTAATGATGGGTCTTCTTACAGCTAGAACCATATCTCCTACTTGAAAGGAGCGAGGTCTGACTTTCTTGTTGAAGGCGCGTGACAGACGGGCCTGGTAGCACTCTGATTTTTGTTGTGCTTGAATTCTTTTTTCATCAAGTGCTTCTAACTCGGCCAGTCGAAGGCTATCATTTTCATCACTTGTCAAACCTTCTTGTATGGCTATTCGTAATGAAGGGATTTGAAGTTCAAGGGGTAAAACAGCCTCGACACCGTACACTAACGCATATGGGGTTGACTGTGTTGCGGATTTGTATGTTGTTCTGTATGCCCAGAGAGCTTCCCTATTTTTTCATGTTAGTCACGCTTGGATTTGGCAACAACTTTGCTCAACAACTTGCACAACGTCTTGTTGAAAGCTTCGGCCAAGCCGTTTGCAGGTGCATTGTACATCGATGACTTATGTTGAGTGAACTTGAACTTCTCACATAAATTGTTCATCAACTTATTGTAGAATGGCGTTCCGTTGTCGGTGACAATTCGTCGGGGTACTCCATACCTGTATATAATGTGAGTACGAATGAAGTCAACAACATTCTCCTTTTTGACCTCCCGAAGAGGGATGGCTTCTGCCCATTTAGAAAAGTAATCTGTAGCTGCCAAGATGTATGTGTGTCCCGCAGACGATTTTGGCGTGATTGGACCAACTACATCAAGTCCCCAAGCTTCAAAGGGCCAGGATGCCACTGTGGGATGCAATGGTTCCGGAGGTTGATGTATGAAATTAGCATGGAATTGACAAGCTTCACATTTCCTTGCGTAATCTATGCTGTCTTGCACCATAGTTGGCCAATAATAGCCCATCCTTTTTATGCGGTCATGCAATTTTGGACCTGACTGGTGAGCACCACATACCCCAGAGTGAACTTCCTCTATTGTTTTCTTTGCTTCTTCATCTCCTAGACATCTCAACCATAGTCCATGAAAGGAACGTCGGTAAAGAGTCCCCTTATAATATATGAAGCGTGAGGCTCGACGACGAATCTCTGTTCGGTGCCGTGCATCACTTGGCAGTTTTTCATGAGCCAAGTAATCAATAATTGGTTGACGCCAATCTTCTTCGTCAATTTGATAGACAGATATGATGTCAACTTCTTCAACATCCTCTTCGTCCGAGGCGGCAATCCATACTTCTTCCATATCTTCTTCATCTGGAGAAACAACCCAGCGTTTGCAAACGGGTACTACTGTAGTGTCCTCTGCCCCCAGTTCCAAGGTGGCTGCAAGCCCAGCAAGTGCGTCAGCCCAGCAAGTGCGTCAGCCATTTTGTTGGCACTCCTTAGGACATGCTTTATCTTGAAGATATCGAGCTTGTCGAGTAACTTCAACGCTTGTCTCTGATAAGGGACAAGATCTTTTTTAACTTCATATTCCCCTGAAAGTTGCTTTAGAACCAACTCCGAGTCACCATAAAAAGCTAAGTCTTTGAGTCCCATTTCATTTGCCATTTGTAGTCCTAGTGTGAGCGCTTGATACTCAGCCATGTTATTTGTGCATAATTGAGTCATCACGAAAGAGTAAGTCAGTACATGCTTCTCTGGGGATATGAAGACAACTCCTGCCCCCGCGCCGTCTCGACGAGCAACACCGTCGAAGTACATTTGCCAAGGCGGGAGTATGTCAACGAAATATAAATCTTCGCCTGGCAAGTCATCTAAAAGTTCCCACTCCGCTGGCACTGGATGATCTGCAAAGAAGTCGGCTATTGCTTGTCCCTTGACAGCCTTTTGAGGGACATACACGATGTCATATTGTTTCATAAGCATGGCCCACCTCGCAATTCTTCCAGACAATATTGGCTTTGAAAGGATGTACTTTATTGGGTCAACTTTTGAGATGACACGGACTGTATGAGCTTGCATGTAATGCCTTAACTTTTGAATTGCAAAGACCAAAGCAAGACAAATTTTTTCCATGGGTGAGTAGTTCAGCTCGGCACCTACCAAGGTTCGACCCAAGTAGTAAAGTGCCGTTTCTTTGCAATTTTCTATTTCTTGGGCACACATTGCCCCCAGGGATCCCTCTTGAGCCGCAATGTACAAAATGAGCGGCTTTCCTTTTACTGGTGCCCCCAAGACGGGAGGAGAAGACAAGTACTTCTTTATGCTTTCAAAGCCTTTCTTACATGAATCATCCCATTCAAATGGGGGCATCCTTTCTCATGAGATGACTAAAGGGATGACATCTCCCAGCTAGATTGGAGATAAACCTTCTGATGTACGCAAGACGTCCTTGTAAACCGCACAACTCTTTAAGGTTTCTTGGTTCAGGCATTTCTTGAATTGCCTCAATACCTCTATGCTTGACAACGAAACCTAGAAATTTCCCTGAGGTAACGCCAAACGCACACTTAAGAGGGTTCATTTTCAGTTGACATTCCCGTAGTCTTTGAAAGACTTTACGAAGGTCACATAAATGGTTCTCCCTCTTTTTTGATTTGACCACCAAGTCATCTACATAACATTCCACAATTTTGTGCATCATGTCTTCAAAGATCTTCTGCATTGCGCGTTGATACGTAGCTCCAGCGTTGTTTAACCCAAATAGCATGACCACATAGCAAAATATTCCTTTTGGGGTACGAAAAGCGGTGGCCTCTTGATCTTTAGGTGCCATGAGTATTTGATTGTAGCCAGCAGTACAATCCATAAAGGACAAGGCTTCATGACCAGTAGTAGCGTCAATCATGATTTCCACCACAGGAAGTGGGAAATCATCTTTTGGACAAGCTTCATTTAGGTCACGGAAATCTACGCAGATTCGCAATTGCCCGTTTTTCTTTCTCACTGGAACAATGTTTGCTACCCATGTGGGATACTTAACTTCACGAATGAACCCTGCGTCAATGAGCTTATTTACTTCAGATTCGATCTCGGGAATCATTTCAGGTCTGAAACGTCTTTGGGACTGTTTCTTTGGGCTCATGCCTTTTTTGACTGCCAGTCGGTGGACAACGACTTTTAGGTCGAGTCCGGGCATCTCCTTGTAACTCCATGCGAAGACATCTTTGTATTCAGAGAGTAAATTGAAGTACTCTTCTTCTTCTTCTTGTAATAGATGAGCACTAATATAAACGGGGCATGGTTCGTCTGGAGTCCCTAGGTTCAACTCTTTTAGATCATCCACAGTGGCTTGCCCCCCGTCCTCGAGAGGTTTAGGTGCCTCATCTGTCTCTACTTCTTCATTACTATCTTGAGCTTCATGGCCTGTGATATGATTTGAAGACACAAGTTCAAAATTGTCCTCTTCATTTCTGTCAGACGGGGTACTCTGGTTGGTATGTACCACAACCCTCCCCTTCACTTTTAAGGGTCCATGCTCGATGATGTCTACCACTTGTGTGCGCTTCATGCGAGAAGGCACAACACTCTTAAGTTCACTGTCTTCTTTAACTTTGTCCTCCCTCCTTCCAATGCGACTCATCACTGATTACCTTTGTCGATGGTTACTTGAGGCTGAGACGATCAAAAACTTGTGCTTTCTTCTTAAAAGGGAGAGTGTTTTGATGTGGGATGTGACTTTTTAAAACCGCACCCTCTTTCTTTCCATTCCCTCTAAGTCTTCTAAATACGGATTCACGCTTCTTAGGGGCAGGTGGTTGCAATCGATCAAAAACTAACACCCTTGGATTAGCTGCATTATTTTCACCTTCTTTTTCTTCGGCCTCCTCAACAGTAATATACTGTGTAGAAGAAATATTCTTCCTATGTCGTGCAGAAATCCGAATAGGTTTTGGAGGATCGAACCCCAAACCTAATTTAGTTGGTTGAACCACAGTACTGTGCTCTTGTAATCTCTTCTGTGTGTCATTAAGTCCATGAGATTTTGCTTCAATTAGCTTCCCCATAGGTGTTGGGTTTTCAAAGTCATACCCAGATTTGGCCAAGAGCTTATAGGCATTGGGATCAAATCTACCCTTATTGAGCCATTTTCTTCTAGCTGTCTCCTCAGATTCTGAGATCGGAGGCTTGGAAATTTGACTTTGGTTGGCCTTAGACAAGGGAAGCATTGTTTCATTCTTCAAAGTTTGAAGAGTACTTACGTCCACCCGTGCATTTATCTTTGGCTCAACTTTTACATCTTGGCATCCTGTGAATGGGGACTCCCCTTCCTTACGACGAGACTTGGGAACATATCTCAAGACTGGAGTTCTTGATGTTGCCCCTATGTCTTTCACAGGTTGAGCGACACTTTGTTCATTCGTCTTTCCCATGTACTGTTGCTTGGCATTACTAGGTGGCTTGCTAGAGTTTGAAGATGAAGGGACATCTTCATTTTTCTTAACGCCCCTTTTACCTGTCGAGGTAATTTGGGATGGTAACATCTCACTTGAGGCTCCCCCGTCTTCAAAAAACTTAGCATCGGCGAAGTAGGAATCTGCTTTGCTAAAGGGTTTAACATCCGCATTTATCTTCTTCTCACCTCCACGATAGTACTTAAGACATTGATGGAGGTTGATGCGACTACACCATTTTCATGTAACCAAGGCCTTCCAAGCAACATCTTATATGATGTCTTTGTGTCAATCACATGGAAGAGGGTGGATGAAGTTAGTTCTCCCATACTCAGGTCTAGGCGTATGATGCCTATTGCACGCTGACTATTTAGATCGAATCCTTGAATCACTATACGACTATTAGACAACTCCTCCATTGTAATCCCTAATTCAATCATAGTGTTTTTTGGCATGATGTTGACAGCTGAGCCTCCATCTACTAAAATGCGGTTGATTGATCCTTTGCTCAAGTATGTAGCCAGAGACAAACAATGGTCGGTTGTGAGGTTTTGAAGCCAACAACAGATCCTCATATGTAAAGGCTAAGGCAGGGTTACAAGATGCACAATTAGCAGAGCTTTCAATGAGTTCTTCAACCCCTTTTATCTTGTCAACATATAATTCTGGTTGTTAAAGTGCAAGAGCCACTTGCTGACACATTTCTTGAGGCAGTTTGAAGATTTGCCCCCATCCCATCCGCATTGGAAGGGCCTCTAATACAGTTAAAACTTTTGGGTCCATTTCAGTTCCGGAATGTTGAAGAGTCAGTTTGAAAGACACTTTGCTCTCTTCAGCAGGAGAATTATCTTCCTCACTGTCCTCCATTACTTCTTGCTCATTCTCCACAAAGGAGACAGTGTTGACAGTAACCACAGTGAATTAATCTTCGGGAAAGAATTCCTCTAAGATTATGGGCGTAAGCGGTTCTTGTTCAAGTAAATCAATGGGAAGGACTTGTGTCTTGACACTTTTCTTTGGCTTCTTCTTCCCTTTCGAGCGCTTAGGGCCCTTCCTCTTTTGTTGCTTCTTTTGTCGGCGGAAAGGTTGTGACTGTGGCCTTGTTTGCTTTCTAGGCCTCCTTCTTGTGACCAATGTCCACCCTTCGTCATCTTCTTCGTGAGGGGCGATAACCAAAGTTTTATGCTCGATATGTGACATGTTGTCCATTGGAGTACTTGGTCTTGCCACATACACAATCACAGGCTCCAAACTTCCGAACTGCAAAATTTGAGCTTGCCACGGTGATTCTATCACGGCGGATGCATGATTAGTCTCAACTGTTTCATCAAGGTCCAGCTTGATTCTCCCATCCTTTGCTAGCTGCATGATTTTTTCTTTAAGTGTTATACACTTCTCGATGGGATGACTAACCATCCTATGGTATCGGCAGTAGTTGGGGTCAGCAGTCTCGCCAACATCCGCGGGCCGTTTAGGTTCGGGAAGCTCGATGACCTTATTCTCAAGCAAGTCATCTAGCATTCCAGACAAGTCAGAATCCGGGAATGGGTACTTCTTTGCTTGCAATTCTTTCAAAGTGGGCCTATCCTTCTTAGGCTCTCTTGAGGATGAACTCCTTTTGTCTTCAGTGTTCGCCTTTCCAGAAATCTTGACAGGCCTAGAAGTGGATGTGATCGACATCGACTCCTTAGTTGAACTTTTCGAAGATTTGTCGCTCTTCTTGAAATCTTTATTTTCCTTCTTCATTTCATAAGAAGCATGACTTTTACCACGATTATTGGCTATGGTGAGCTCTATGTCATGAGCTCGAGTAGCTAACTCTTGGAAAGACCTAGGCTTTATACCTTGCAAGATATAAAGCAAATCCCAGTCCATTCCCTGTATACACATCTCGACAGCAGATACTTCAGTCAAACGGTCTTTGCACTCTAGACTCAGAGCGCGCCATCGGTTGAATCAATGACTGGCTCGTCTTTCCACTGTTGAGTTTTAGTTAACTCAGTCATGCTAACTACACGTTGAGTGCTGTAAAACCTATTCTGGAACTCTATCTCCATTTCGTCCCAACTATCAATGGATTCCGGAGATAAGTCTGTGTACCAGTTAAAGGCGATGCCTTTAAGGGAGCGAACCAACTGTTTCACTAGCAAGTCACCTGTAGTGTTGGCATTATTGCATGTCTCTTTAAAGTGGGCAACGTGTTGTTTAGGACTTCCCTTCCCATCAAATTGCTGAAACTTGGGGGGTTGGTAACCATGAGGCATTCGCAACCTATCGATCCTCTTGGTGTAAGGTTTCACATAACGCTGACTACCTTGAGAACCTTCCCCAAGTTGACCCTTGACAGCGTTAGCTATCATATCTTGGACTTGTTTAGCATTCAATGGAATGTGAGAGTTGTCTCTCACTGATTTATCACTCTCACTTCCGCTTTCACTGTCACTATGCTTAGATGATCCATCCATTGAACTTTTCTCAAGCTTCTTGTTCAGGGTAGCGATTTGATCATTCTGAAGTTTGATTTGAGCATCTTTTTCCTCTCCATCTTTTATCAATTTCTGGAGTAGATTATTTATCTCAGCAAGTTGCTCTTCAATAGTTTTTGTTGAAGTCACCATGACAGCAGCAGTGAATGACTTAGAGACTTGAGATGATCTTTCTATGTCAGGGGTCTCCAGTGGTGAAGAGGCAGATGAATCATTACTGGATTCAGTATCACCGTCGACCCTAAATGGGCTAAAGAGGGGACTGGTACGGACGACCAATCTCTCTGACCGTTCAGTTGCAGTTTGCTTCCATTTGAGGGGAGCAGCAGATGGTTGGTCAGATTCAGCTGCAGAGCTAGAGCCAAACACTGACACTTCAAGCTATTTGCGAAAAGAAGACGTGATGGCATTTTCAGAAACAGTTTGCCTAAATGATTTGCGTTGACGGGTAGGGATTGTTGCAGCTCGAAGGCTTGCAGCAGCAGTGGCGATAGCAACTTTCTTCATTCCTCTTGTGTTTACACCAAGAGTCTGGTCGGCAATGAAATCACCCAGCGTCACAGTCTTTCGCTGGGTAGCGTCAAAGTTGTCAGTGAACTCAACAATGTTTTTCCTTGAGGCCATTGATCTTATAGTAGTTGATTTTTTTTTTGTGAAACAGAGATGAGAGGCAGAGAGGTCCCACCGGGCGTGCCAAAATTTGTATACGACAAATTTCGCAGTCTAAATAAATAAACCAAGAAATAACGTAACAAAGATAAATTTATATTGATAATGTGTTGGGTACAATCTCTGTATTATAGTTTATATAAAATAAACTAAGTCCTCTGATTCTGTTCCGCAGCTTGATGTCGACACGTGTTGATGACGACCTTGACTTGGGTGTAGGACAACATTTTGTCAACGTCAACCTAAACTTGAGTGTTGGATGGCGTTTTATGTACGTCAACCTGAATTTGAGTGTTGGATGACGTTTTTTCAACGTCAACCTGAGCTTGAGTGTAGGGTGACGTTTTGTCAACGTCAACCTGAGTTTGAGTTTTTGTTTGGGTTTATTCAAATGAGGGCTGACACAGCTTGAATCTCAATCGAATGTGTTTGAGTTTCTCTGAACAGTCGGCACGAATTTGATGTGCTTATTGACTACTTTTAGAGAGGATTTCCAAGAGAAATTTGGGAGCTCTTGAGAATAATGATTTTCTGACCTCTGTAACTGAAGGTGGAGAGGTCTATTTATAGGGGATGGAAACCCTACATGGACTTTTGTTGGTGTGGGTTTGGGCCCGTTTGTGACTTAGTAGTCTTTTTACCTTGTCCATTTAACCATCTGTTTGGGCCGTAATATGGACTGACCTAAATATTTTACAACCCAAATTATATTTATTTAAATTGGGCTTTATTTAGGTGAGCTAAATTAATTAAAATGGGCTATTATTTCTTTTAGCTCAAAATTAATTAATTTAATTTTAATGTAAAACACTAATAAATTTTTAGTGTCTACAAATTCAAAATGAAAAAGTTAGTTATAGAGAGGGATTTATTCCATTTAATTAGGAATTAAAAAAAGAAATAATATTGATTTTTGGTGTCCCCCACTTCTTCCCTTATAGAATAAAGATATGCTGAAATATTATCTTCTAGGTTTTTGGAGAACACATGTCCCATTTGGATGAAAATTTTAATACTTGAGCATAAAAGGCTTATTTTACAGGTTCTCATAAGAAAAATAGCCTGAAGATGTCGTTGATTGGTTAAACACCAAAAGGTTGAATTATTGTAAATTGAAAACCTTTATGAGAGTTATTTTCTATCACCACCCAACCCTCCACACCCGAACCTAGTTGAATACCATAAAGCGGAAATATTAAAAAGAGAACACCATCATGAGAATTATTTATTTATCACAAATCAATCCTCCACTACTGAACCTAATTGAACACCATAAAACAGAATTAGTCTAAAACTGAACACCATTATGAGAATTATTTTTTTTCCGGCACCAAATCAAGAAAGCGTTCCAATATAATTATAAGAATTGATAATATAATAATAAGTTAATAGTACTGTATTCAGTTTATCAAAAAACGATTTGTGACAGGCCCACAAATTGACACATGTCAGTCATTAAAGTAAGACACGTGTCTACATTTATGACTCACGCCTTTCAATCGTAAGAGTTGACATTGACAACACCTAATTAGCCAATAAAATGATTCGCTGCTCTTGGAAAAGAAGGCCTACAATGATCAGCCCAATACAAGCCCCAGAATCAATGAATTTTGCTTAGCAATCAAGTCACGCCACATGTCGATAAGGCATAATCTATCAAATCAAAAGACCATATTTAAGGGCAAAATTAGGAGGTCCAATGACCCCTAAATAATATAAATGCTAAAATGTCACATCATAAATGGTAAGCACACTTTCTTAGAAATGGTGACTGCAATTTCAGAGCTTCTCCCTCTCCTCTATCTCGAGAAAATGACTTAAACTTCGGAGGGGGAATCGACCCAAAGCCTCCCGGGTTGATTTCCTTCGTGCAGTTCCTTCGTGCAGTTTCAGAGTACGATTCAAATCATTACCTATAAAAGTCTCCAGAAATTAACCTTATACCCTTGAAAAGTCCGAGGCCAATCTCGAAGATACAACAAATAGTAGTAGTAGCAATAATAATGATAATGAGAGAAGATATAATTAGAAAAAAAAAATTTAGCCATGGTAATAATAAAAATAAGATTAAGAATAAGAATAATTAGTATCATAAAGTAAATTAATAATATAAACAAAAATGGTCAAATAATGAAATAGACTACTCATATATCACTTAATTTATGCACACTTGAAGTGTTTACGTGTATATAAGATCAAGTACATCAAAATTTCAAGATTAAGGTTCATTTAGGTCGTTTTAGGACAATATAAAGTACTTTCTTACAAAAATATAACTTAACTCTTGCAATAAAAGCTAAATAACACATATTCTGCTTAGTTTACTAGTTTATGCATATTGAAGTCTTTAGGTGAATTTAAGGTCAAATTGATCAAGTTTCAAATTTAGAATTCGTTTCGGTCGTTTAGGACAAAAAGGGAGATACTATCTTCCCAAAATTAAATTAAGTCTTGCAAATAAAAACTAAACTACACATATATCACTTGCATTAGGCCTGTTCTCCCCATCTTATTTTTAGTTCAGTTCATCTCCAATCAATTCAGTTTAGCTTAGTTCAGTTTAGCTTAGTTCAGTTTATTATTTAACCAATTTCGTTAGTACTACTTTTTTGTTGATCTAATTTATTTTACTAATTACTATTAATTATTATTATTGTTATTGCTAAGTAGTATTATTTTGCTAATTATATCATAACTCATTATTATTATTATTGATGCAATTAAAATTATTACTACTTCCTCCGTTCCAAATTAAATGCAAAAGTCAATATTTTACACTATTCACAGTATGTACTTTGACTAAAATTTGAGCTTTACACGTAATGAAAAACATAGTCAAGTGGGATCTTGTTAGATTCGTCTCGTTATATACTTTCGTAATATCAACTTTTTATAATATTTACTTATATATTATAGTAGATATTAACTGTTAAAGTTATGTCTAGACAAGCATAAAAGGTGAATTGTTGCATTTAATTTGGAACGGAGGAAGTATTTCTAATTATTATTATTTATTATATCATTAATTCTTATTATTATAATACTAATTTTAATAACTATTAGACATTTTTAGGGTAATATATAAATAATAACAACTACTACATCCGTCTCATATTAGTTGCAACAATAGCTTATGCACATAGTTCTAGGAAGTTAATAGAGTATGGTGTAAGTTATATTAATTTATCGTAAAAGTTGATGTGATAGAAAGTGATGTGGTACTTTTAGGAAGTTAATAGAGTAAGAGAGTAATATTTTAATGTTTTTCACATAAATCTATGAATGAGTGAGGTATATTAGTTGGGTGATATATAATAAAATATTGACGGGTCCACGTCTAAAATAGAAGTGTTGCAACTAATATGGGACAACCATATATGGAAAGTGTTGCAACTAATATGGGACGGAAGGAGTATAATATCATTATCATTATTAAATGATTTTTTACTATCAATCATTTATTATTATGTGTCATTATTATATTATTGTTATTGAATATTATATTATTGTTTAATTATTATTTATTATTAATTACATTTCAATGTAATTTAGTTCAGTTCAGTTCAATTCAGTTGATTTATGGTGAAGAGAACATACCCTTAATGCATATTTGAAGTATTTTGTTGCATTTACAATGAAACATATTAAATTTCAAGTTTAAGGTTCGTTTAGGTCATTTTAGGAAAAATCCAGCTACTTACTTATCAAAATATTCATATTATCGCAACTAAAAGCTAAACTAAAAAAATTTCACCTACTTTATACATATTTGAAGTGTTTAAGAAAATCTATGGTCAAGTATATCAAAGTACTCCCTTCGCCCCATATTAATCGCAACAATAGCTTGTGCACATAGTTTTTGGAAGTTAATAGAGTAGGTTGTATGTTATATTATTTGGAAAAATTGTCAAGAATAAGTCAACATTTACGTTGACCGCTTTTAACAAGTCTACCTAAATATATTCCATGAATAAATTAACCTTGTATACCCTCGGTTTTCAACAAGTCAAAACCGGCTATTACTTAACAGGTTAAAGTAACACGTGTCATTATTTTATAGGACATTTTCAATTTTATAATATATACTTCAAAAAATAAAATAAAAAACATAACTCCACCTTCCCCCTTCCCTTGCCCTACACCAGGTCCACCATGAAACTCTCTTCTTCTCCCATGGCTGTTAGTTGTCAGCTCCTCCACCACCCAACCCGACCATTAAGCATCAAAGAATACACAGAATTGTTATCGTTTTTTTACAGAAATTATTATCGTTACTGTGAGTAACATTGATCATAAATCCATTAAAGAATGTGGTAAACCAAAGCCTTCATCAACCGCAACTAAATCACTCTAACTCAACATACATCCAACAACATGCCTCAGAAAAAATTGATCCCCATTCACTATGATTACCTAAATGTGCTTCCATTGCAGGAGCAAACATAATGATTACTTTATCATCATCCTCATGAAACTGCGTTAATTGCAGATCAAGAAACGCCGCCATTAACGACTATCCTCGTGGCCTAAGCAACTAAGTAGCATCATGATACGAGCCATAATCAGGAATAAAAGCGGAGCACTCCGGGGAATTAGAGAATGGAGGACTGAAAACGGAAATTCCGGGTGTGAAATTAAGGTTAAAGAAACGATCGATTGCAAAAATAGCAAAGAATCCATCATCGAAAATTGGGAAACTGGTGATATTATTGCCTTTGATGGAAACATCATCATCAAAAAGTGAGGAAGTGATGATAAGAGAGATTTCAGGTAAGAGAGTGGGAATTTGAGAGGGTAGGAGAGAGATTGGAGATCGGTGAAGGAGTAGAAGCGAGGGCAAAAGTGGAATTGGAGGAGAGAAAGAGAGGCTGGTGGTGGAAGAAGGTTGTCGGGTTGGGCGTGTTCAGTGGTGGTTGTGGTTAGGAAAGAGGAGAGGGTGGTGGTGGTCATGGTTGTGCAGGGGAAGGAAGAGGAGAGAGAAAGACAAAATGAGAGAGATATATATTTAATATAATTTTTTATTTTAAACCAATTAAAATAAGACACATGGCAAATCACCTAAACTAATAAGTTACTAAGAGGTTATCGGTAAATTTTTTTGTTAAAAGTAAAAGTGGCAAAAGGTCTACTTGTTAATGGAATATATTTAGGCAGATTTGTTAAAAGCGGTCAACGTAAAGGTTGACTTATCCCTCACAATTTTTCCTATTAATTTATTGTAAAAGTTGATGTGATAGAAAGTGATATGATACTTTTAGGGGGTTAATAGAGTATGAGAGTAATATTTTAATATTTTTCACATAAATTAATGAATGAGTGAGTTATATTAGTTGGTGATATATAATAAAATATGTGGACGACTAAACCACACCCTAAATACTTTGGGTAACGTCCTAAATACATATTAAATTTAAATATTTATACATTCTCTTTTCCCTCTTCATACCCTCCTCATTCTCTCTCCTCACCATCTACCCTCACCTCTCCTCGTCGGAGTTTATTTCGGTCGCATTTAGCCGGAAAGTCGCTGGAAGAAGGTTGTGGTACCGCCGGCGGCATTTAGCCGAAAAAGTCGCCAAAATTTTGTGGGCCACAAATCTCGCCGGAAATTATGGCAAAGTACTCGCCGGAATAGGTCCAAGCATCTCTCTGGGAATTACCGAGAAAAGTTCTCGCGAAAAATTCCGGTTCAAAGGACTCGTCGGAAAATTGTGGGTCGCCGTCACTCTTGCATTGCCAAAAACCGTTGGTACTTAGATTTTCTTTAAAAAAATTATCGGCCTTGTATAACACAAGGCTCAAGGCTCGTAATATGAGCGTTTTTTCGACATTTTAAAAATTATATGTTAATTTTTAATAAAATTAAATATTAATTTATTGATAATATTAGAAAAAAAATTCCAATAAAAAGACGAGCTTTGTGTAGCACAATGCTCATCACGTGGTCAGCCTTGTGTAGCACTGCACAAGGCTCACCACATAACATAAGGCTCACCACATGGTCAGCCTTGTGTAGTACAAGGCTTACTTTATGAACGTTTTTTTTCCAGAATAACTTACCGCCATAACGAACGGTAGTCACTAATAACGAGTGGTGGCGGGATAGCGGCGATGGTTCGATGGTTGCGTCGGCGATGGGGTGGTGGAGTCGGCGGTGGGTGGTAGCGCTGGTGGTGGAGGGGTGGTGGCGGTGGCGGTGGCACCGACAGTGGGGTGGTGGAGGGGTGGTTGTGAAGAGTGGATGTGGTGGTAACATTTTGTAACAAATACAAGTAGTTGGTAGTTAGGAAGTATTAAATATAGGGCGTTATCCAGAAAATACAGGGCGCCAAATAACACAACCGTAAATGAGGAGAGTAATCTCCCTCCAAATTACACATGACTTTATTGACTTGAAAGTTGAGCAAACATCCCAAAATGTCCTCATGAACGCAATCTAAAACAAGAGGTGAGGATTTTCTTGTCAAAATATATTTAATAAAAGACGGAAATTCAAAAGACATGAATTTGGCAAAGCACTTGATAGTTGATGGCAAGACATTCTTAATTGGTTCTAAACTGCTTAAATGGGCTCCATCCCCTGTACTCATCCTATATTTCCACATATTTCCACTCGATCAAGGTATCATTAATTCATAATTTCATATTACTTTACAGTTGGTCATCTCTTACACTAATCTCATATGTTAAATTGAATTTCAGCATACCCAGATCATTGTTCTTCAAGCACAATCAAAGATGGTGGAATTTGAGTTGTTGGGCTTCTAGCTTTGATGCAGCAGGAAATTTATTTGATAAACAGAGTTCATCTAATCTTGGAAATCAAAATGGGTCATTAAATTCAGTAACTTTTGGCACATTAGATGCTGAAATTACCCCAGAAACTATTGATTTCTTTGTTAGTGATGCTGAAGGTGATCCTGATTGCCCTACCAAAGGTTATTTTTCCATTGAAGAGGCTCTCATTACCCTTAAACAGGGAAAGGTACCATCTTTTTTCTCCACCAATGCATCAGTCATAATTTACCATGTTTTAGTAATTTGCTAATTGCTAAATGTATGATATTACAAGAGTATCAAGTTATGCATCAGTCATAATTTACCATGTTTAGGTAACTAAAATCTAGTCAAATATTGTCTTTTCTGTTAGAGAGTAATCCCTACTGGTAATTTGAATCTTTAGGGGTAATTTGAAGTGTCAAGTATTATATCCTAGGGAGTTATGTATGAATGTCTAGATTATATGCAGTAGTCCTTGTATAAAAATTCCCGTCGTGTGGATGTCTGTTTGGCTTAGTTGGTAAAGTTATGTGAAAGCGAAAATGTTGAATCTCGTCTATTTCATTGTTCTTTGTGGGCTCTACACATATTCCAAAAAAAAACTTCGTATCTTAAGGTATTTATGACATTGTCATATGTGTTACAATCCATACATCCTAACCAAGTATCAATAGAATATTAAGGATAAAATTGTGAGATTGGCCTATATTCATGAAGATTGCTGGTTGGTAACTGTTCAAACTGCCAGTTTGTGATTGTTGTAGATGATGAAAATGAAGAGGAAGGAAATCTAGTAATGGCGGCGGCATTCGTAAGTCCTCAAGCCATGACCTTTATGGTTAAACATGGATCAGGAATCGTTTCGGTGGGGATGAGAGGAGAGGATCTTGAAAGATTGAAGCTTCCTCTTATGTCACTGGATAGTGAGAATGCAGACTCTACTGCTCCTACTTTCACTGTCACTGTGGTATGATTCTCAAAACTCAAATGGACAACTGTCCTTTTGCTTTAACATTGCATCAATACAATTAAAACCGCAACACATGAAAAACACTTGTGATTCTTGGACTGCTCGTTTTACCTTAGATGCTTTATTGGGTTCTCGACACTATAAGCCAGTTAGATTTCTGGCATGTTTGTTTGAATCAACTAAAAGTATTATTTTTACACAGGTAGTTCTATAAAAAAACTATACATACTTCATATTGACCTACTACATAAGATGATATACACCATGTGATTTGTGTGGGACTTTAGGATGCTAAAGTGGGCACAACAACTGGGGTATCAGCTTCAGATAGGGCAAGAACAGTTCTCGCTCTTGCATCTCCGGACTCTAAGCCTGAAGATTTCAATAGGCCCGGTCATGTTTTTCCACTCAAGTATAGAAATGGTGGTGTCCTTAGGAGATCAGGACATACTGAAGCTTCTGTTGATTTGGTTATGTTGGCTGGATTAAGACCTGTTTCAGTTCTTTCTGCTGTTATTGATCAAGATGATGGTTCCATGGCCTCTTTACCCACTTTAAGAAAGCTATCTTTGGAGCACAACATTCCCATTGTCTCCATCACTGATTTGATTAGGTAATTTTACATAATCCTATCCACTCCAGAGCTGATCGATCAAGGTTGATCCGGCCCAATTTCAATTCAGGCTGACGTTCGAGTTGGGCCAAAGCAGGCCACTAGGATTAGGGTGTGGCCCGGTTCATAATCAGCTCTTGGACTCATTTTATTATGATTAGCCTGAAATCTTTTCTTTCACTGAAGTATTTTTCTGTAGGCTTATGAAAATTCTAGCTTCATGTGTTTGTCTGTCTGATTCCAGGTACAGGAGAAAGAGGGAAAGATTAGTAGAACGAACAGTGGTTTCGAGGATTCCTACCACCTGGGGAGAGTTTGAAGCTTACTGCTATCACTCAAAGCTAGATGGAATAGAGCATGTAGCTCTTGTAAAGGTATTATGTAGGTTAGATAAATTCTTCACAAACTTCTTTCATTCATCTCTATATCCTGTTTCTAGATACTAATTCTTACTTGCCCTATGTTTTTATAATAGGGGAACATAGGAAATGGTCTAGACGTCCTAGTAAGAGTTCATTCCGAGTGCTTAACAGGTGATGTATTTGGTTCAGCTCGATGTGACTGTGGCGGTCAGCTAGCTTTAGCGATGCAGTTGATTGAGAAAGCTGGAAGAGGAATTTTTCTTTACTTACGAGGACATGAAGGGCGAGGAATTGGTTTAGGTCATAAACTCCAAGCTTATAACTTGCAAGACGAAGGCCATGATACCGTCGAAGCCAATCTTGAACTTGGACTGGCTGCTGATGCGCGTGATTATGGTATTGGCGCACAGGTATATTTCTAGTTTGCAATTTTTTCTGTGTCAATTAATAGTGGTCGTTTAATTGCCAATCAACCTCCTTGTTGGCCCACTGCTCCAAAGTAGGCCAATAGAGGTCACTTACTAAATGGACAATACGTGTTGCGAGTCAATATCAGGTCGATAACAGATGAAATAATGGAGAAGTGCGCACGTAAAAATCTACAGCCATATGTGAAATTTTCACCCTTTTTTTCACATTACAAAATTATTGTTCTATCGATCTGGTACAATGTTAACCTTGTCCATCAAGCGACCTGTCCAATGAAAGCCTTTTAAAATTAACCATACACCAGTACACTTGTGCCAAAATGATCTGGCCAATACCACATATAGTTTCCATTGAATCTCGTTATAGAAAGTTCATGTTATGTTTTTTGGTTGACAAAGATACGAGTTCAACTTTCTTTAGAAAGTGGAACTCCATAATCTCCTATGTGCAACAAACGACTACAGGTGCATATTTTCAATACGATACCTAAGTACCAAACTCTTAACAGATTCTGAGGGATATCGGGGTTCGAACCATGAGGCTAATGACCAACAATCCAGCAAAATTCAGTGGCTTAAAGGGTTATGGCTTGGCTGTGGTAGGAAGGGTTCCAGTCTTAACACCCATAACAGAGGAAAACAGGAAGTACTTGGAAACGAAACGGATCAAGATGGGGCACATATATGGATCTGATATACAAGGATCATCGGCTGGACTCATTACTCCAAATCTTACAAATTCAGATACTCAAGAAAATGAAGAACAGACAAATTGAAGTTCTCATTTTGGTACATAATCCCTTCAGCAGACAACATATGCTTGTCCAAACATTATAAATTTCTTTTTTCTGACAGAAAAGTATACTTGTAACTTATTTTAATTTTGTGAACCAAGATTTACTTGTATGTATCATTCTTTCACAAATGTAAAGCAAAAGAGTATAGCATATGAACAACCTATTATGCAAGTGTAATTCAACTTTCTAGTGTGGTACTTACTGCTCATTTGGTAGGTGGTATACATGGATGGAGTAAATGATACTGAAATTGCATGCAATTTGTAAGGAATGTCCCCAAATTCTTGATTATTATCAAGGTAGTAAACTCTCATCCTCAAACATGTGATTCTCTTTACGATTTTTCAATCAAATTCAATATGACATTCAAAGTGGCAATGCAAATTTATCAAAGAAAAATAGACGATTGTTTCTTAAAAAACTACATTATAATCAATAGTCATTACCACCATTTATTATTATCTATCAAACGTACCGTTAGTATTTGCGTACTAGCATTTTCCAGGGAAGACGTTTAATATTTTTCCTCCAAGTAGGAAACCCATTTAATAGAGTATATACATATTCTTGGGCCTCAATCATAAGTTCAGACTTTTAATTGAGTTGGTTCTTTAACATGGTACCAGATTGACATAAAGGTTACGAGTTTGATTCTTATTCACCCCCTCCTTTCAGGTGGAATATAGTAGCACCAAGTATTGCAAGATCCGTCTTATGTCCACACTTCTAGCCCAGTGGGCCATATGAGGGGGCATAATAGAGAAGTATCACATATTCTTAGGCCTCTGCTATCAATTTAGGTTATTGGTTGAGTTGGTTCCATAGCGTAGGTAGCAGCCAACGGCCCAACAGGCTAGCAGTAGCAGCTTATTATTTTACTCCATTCACTAATTGATGGGCTTACTGTGCCTTGAATCGTGATTGGTTGAGAGGTGAAGCATGGAGGCAGCTGTCAGCTTATGTTTGAAACTTTTTGGGCCTCCATTAAACTCTTGGATCTTTTCGTCTTTTAATAAACAATCGTAAACTAAAGCCCAAGACCCTTGGGGGAAAAACTATTTTGTTTGTTTATCCGCTTGTTCACTTCATATTAGGCCCCGTTCAGTTCAGCTTATTTTTAATGAACTGAATTTATTTTTACTTAACTGAACTTATTTTTACTTAACTTAACTTATTTTTACTGAACTGAACTTATTTTTGCTGAACTGAACTTATTTTTACTGAACTGAACTTATTTTTACTGAATATTATTATTTTAAGGTGAACTGAACAGGCCTTAGTTGTAATTACTCCAAATTGGGTTTCAGTTTCACTAAGATAAGTAGTTCCCCTTACTTCTCTTTTACAAGTATCATGAACTAGTTTTTGTATCTTGTTTCCTATTTAGACGCGTTTTTTTAACTCTTTAAAAAAAAGTAAGTTTCGTTGAATACATTCATATAAAATGCGTGAAAACGCTTTTGAGCAAGAATTTGTGAATAACAATTAATTTACTAAATGAAACAAGGAAAACTATACTTGAGATGTTTTAATATCAATAAAGAATCGTCATTCACTAAATCATTATTTCTATTTACACAATTTCTCTAGCTACGGCAAAAATCGACATAAAAGTTATATGGATAAGCAATAAAAATAACTCCATTCATTTTAGTATATTTTACTAAAAAGAATCAAAAAAGCGGACCCGTCTCCCAAACATTACTATATCGTGGTCGCTTGTTCATTGAAATAGGCACCGAAGGAACTTGTGGAGCATCCCCTACGTCCGGCGGATTCATCCACTTAGGCAATGATCCGGCCATTAAAAGCGAGTCGAGAAGCGGTCCGGCCTCCATTACAGCCTGTAGAAGCTTCCCCTTCTCAGGCCGAGGCCTTCCCTTTGCTATATTGTCCAACATTGTACAAGTTTGATCATAACTTGAACTAGCACAATTCGGGTTATCATGATAACCCGGTGATGAACCGACCTCGAAGAAGGAATCAATGGAAGATGATGTTGTTGTTGTTGTAGTAGTGTTGGAATGATTAGTCATGCTCGAATTGGGTTTGGTAGTTGCAGTGTTGATGTTACTATTGACCATCATTAAAGGACTTTTAGGAGACATTGTTGTTGGAAGAGTAATTGTTTCAATCGGGCTAAGTTGTTGTGTTGGAAGCACGGTCTTTTGGTTACTGGTACGAGTATGACCCCTTGTATTCATATTCGTCCAAACTTGAGTAATAATAGGGTTTATGTTGGGTTGTTCTGGTATTGGAAGCGCGGTCTTTTGGTTAGAGGTAAAGTTGATTATATTTGTATCGGTCACACATATTGGTAGCGGCCGAGGTGGGAGTGTATGAGGCTTAATCATCAATAGTTCATGCAATTGGTTTCTTGCTTCATCTCTTTCCTTATAGGCAATGCCTAAAAGATGGATCAATTTCTTGACATTCTCCTTGTTTATTTTTGCTTGTTCAATTGCTTCTTTTCTTGCTTCTTCTAAATCACACGTCAACTGATGAAGCTGCTTCTTTAAATAATCATCAAAGCTCTGCAAAACATAAATTGTAAATTTGTATCATAAATCCCCTGTTTTTCCCAAAAAAAGTTTCAATCATTAAAAAAAATTATTTAAAGGTTTCCTAATGTCTTACTCTCTTTTAAACCTTTTATTTTATTCAGCCAATGTAAAAAAACAAAATTTTCTCATGATTATTAAGTTAATACCCAAAAAGAAAACAAGAAGGCATAGTTGATAAAACTGTTGAAAAAATATATCTTTCATATGTAATGTAAAGAAATGAAGAGAAAACCTACCTCATCAAAATTCCATAAAAGAGTTAAATCTTCAACATTCTCTAAATTATCCATAATATTCGAAAGTGAAGAGTTATATGCTGCCCTAAAACCTCTTATCCCTCTATAATATTTAAAAGTAAAGAGGGAAATTGTGGATAAAGTGTAAGAATTTTTTTCTTTTGATAGCAAAAGTGTAAGAATTGGCTTTTTGGTGGAGTGTGAGAAATTTATAGGAGTGGGAGATATAATAAGGACATTACAAGAGACGGTGGTGGGTAAGAATGAACAATATTATCCATGTAATTACATAGACCACAAAAAATATCTTTTCCAAAAAAAACAGCGTTTTGATTTATTTAAGGAAAAACAATTTAAGAACTTTCCATGCAAATAAATTTCGTTAGTAACTTTTGAGTTGGATCACCTTAATTATTCCTCTCATAAAATAATCCAATTTCCTTTGTTGATGTGCTGAAGCATTATTTACTTTTTTTTTTAATCGAGAGAATTCCTTCTCCAGCTTGTTATTAGTTGCTTACTACTACTAGTTTCTAGAAAGTTGATATTTGCATGTAATTGACATTATTCGTCCTTTTGGCTAAATTGGATTTTTTTTGTGTGTGTATGATATGTCTATGGTTTTGTTGAATTCTTTGATATTTGATCCTTTCTAATTTGTTAATTATCCAACTTCTGTATATGAAACCAAATTTGGCACATCTAATCTAAATCAATTTTAAAATAAATAAATTTAATTCCTCCTTCATGCATATTCAACAAAGGAAAAAGTACCTAAAACTTTCCATGCAAAAATGAAATCTTTGATTTATCCATTTTCATTGCCGAATTAATCTTCTCACATGATATTTGACTGATTATTTCACTCTCATCCATAAAAATTTGCAAATTCGAACTTGCTAAAATTAGTTATTTAATTTTTTGCATCAGTTTTAATTGACATATCTAAGGGCCTGTTCATTTCAGCTTAATTTCAATTCAATTCAGTTCAGCTCTAATCAGTTCAGTTCAGTTCCAATAAGTTCAGTTCAGTGCAGTTCAGTTCAGCTAGTTCAATTCAGTTCAGTTCGGTTCAGCTTCATTCTTTTATAACCATTTTGTTAAATATTATTATGTTGGTCTAATTTATTTTACTAATTGCTCTTATTATTATTATTATATGATTATTATTTATTTTTATATCGTTATTATTAAGTATTATTATTATTATTATCTGTATATTATATTGATATTATAGCTTTATTCATCATTATTACTATTATCATTAGGGAGGAACATGGTTTAGGTTAAAAGCACAAATAAATCTGCGTTTTCAGCCCATAATCCAATCAAATCACGTCAAAACGGTTTATGATGTAATTTTACACGGTCCGACCCAATCATTATTTTATTACTAAATATTAATATATAATTAAATCTAATTATTAAAATAGTAATATTAATTTAATTCTTAGATACTATTGTTATTATATAATCATCACCAGGTATTAATATATTAATACAAAGATTATAAAATAATTGTTATTAATTATCATTATAATCATTAATAATAATTATTATTAATTTATGGTTATTAATATTATTTATTTATAATTATCATTTAAAAATATCCAAAATACTATTATTATTATTCATTAATAATTATTCATTATTATTAGTTATCGTTATATTAATTATTTAATATTCATATTATTATTGTTTAAATATTATTTATATATTTATTAAATTCAATTTAATTCAATTCTATTCAGTTCAGTTCCGTTCAGTTCAGTTTAGCTCCATTCAGTTCAGTTCAGTTCAGTTCAGTTCAGTTCAGTTCAGTTCAGTAAATCTAAACAGGCTCTAAAAGTAACATATCTAGAAAAAAATTGATATTTGCATTTATGTAGTAATTCCATTCGTCATTATGTATGAATTTACCTTATTTTGCCCACCGTTTGTCATATACATTAAGCAAAAATATAGACAAGTGTGATCTTGTTAGATTCATCCATAGTTATTAAAATCACGATTTAAGTCATAAAATTTTACAAATTTACGATCTTAATTTGCAAAACGATTTTAATCGCAACTAGAATCTTAATCAGTTAAAATCTTAATTAGAATGTTAAAACCATCGTTAAAATCTTATAATTTTATCAAAAATTTGAGATTCCATTAAAAAATGGGCCAAGCCTATTGTCATAGTGTTTCTCTCTTTCTATGTATAGCACCACCAAATTAGTTTTTCTCTCTTTCTAAATTAAAAATTCAATAAATGTTTTATTAAAACTTACTCAATTCACTTTCACATTCACTCAAACTCATCTTTTTCATCAACAATGATACCAGTAGCAGTTCTTTAATACACGGTTGATGGCATTGCACTTCTAATCTTAACTGTTTTTAATGTTTTATCTTGTTATAAAAGGATCAAATAGCTAAACAATACTTTTTAAAGTCATTTAATGATAAAAACGGCTTAATAAGTTATCCAGTGCATCATAAAACTCTATTTTCGCAAAAATTGTAGAATATTACGATTTTACGATTCGTTTCTACGATCCCGATTTTGACATGTCTTTTCGATTTAAGTTAGAATCTCGATTTTAACAACCTTGGATTCGTCTCAACAAATGTTTTTCTATCAAATTTTCATAATTTTTAATTGTTCGTAGTTAGAAATATTAATGTTGGGCAAATTAAATTGACAAACAAGAATAAAAAACGTAAAAATAAATTAAAGAAGACACATATTTAACGTGGTTTACTAATAATATGTTGGATACGTCCACAAGAAAAAAGGAAGAAACTTTTCCTTTCAACTTATTTTTGCTTATTTGAACTTTTCTGAACTTACTTGAACTTATCTAAATTTATCTAAACTTATTCGACGTTGTTAGACCTTATCTGAACTTATCCAAGCTTATCTAGACTATTCTGAATTTATCTGAACCTCTATGAACTTATTTGAGCTTATTAGACATTTATTCGACTTAATTTATTCGACCTTATTCAACGTTATTAGACCTCGTTCGACTTTATTCGACCTTATCTGACCTCATTCGACTTTATTTGACCGTATTCGACCTTATCTGAACTTCTCTAAACTTATAAGGACTGAAAATAAGCTGGAAAAAAAAGGACCCCAAGTGCTATTTAATTTTATAAATTATAACAAAATTTTCTTAAATAACAACTATTTTAAAAGGGGTGATATTCCTCTTATGGCATCTACTAGTCCAATTTGTAACTAATTTAAGATGAACGTAACATAGCCTTATTTAATTCGTTTATCATTTGGCCAAACTTTACAAAAATTGTTGGAGATGTTGTTGATTAATTAAGTAAACTGAAAAGTTTGTTTTTAGTGTAAAATAAAAACCAATCCACAAGACCAGATGGGGACAATGACAATGAACGTGGACGGGGGAGAATTCCATCGCAAAATCAGACTATTTTTCTTTCTAATACCCGACAACCGGCTTTAGATCATTTCTTTTCTAATTAGCATTAAAGAATTCAATAACAGCCATTAGATCCATTGTTATTTCTTCAGTATATTGACTTATACGTCATTAATCTTTGATCCTACGGTTGTATAGTAGTAGTATGCATGCATGATGGGATCATTCAACTAGGAACTAAAAAACTCGTTCCTTTTCCTCAGGATATGTTTGCCTGTTTTGCTAAGATAGTTAAGCTAAACTCCCTTATACACAAGAAAAGTTTTACAATGTCATATTCAAAGATGGAAAATTTTAGTTATTTTAATGGAATTAACTGAATTTAGATGGTATATTCATTGTAAGGGGAAGAAGATACAAAGGTCCTTACTAAAGAGAGATATTTTATTTTTAAGACTGATAATATATATAATTCAAAAGAACTCACCACGTTATTCTAACACGAAGATGATTAAAATCAAAACTCCCCTCTTACCGTTAGGAGCTGAAGAATCTAGCTAGGAATTAACTCCCACATGATTCATTCTCGAGGATAAAATCTTCATGGTTAAACGAAATGAGTAGGAATGGCAATGGATCGGACTTACCAAACCCCAAGTTCGCTCCATTTCAATCGGACTATCATTTTTACACTCTAATTATGATTTGGACTATATATTCTCGGATTCGGACTTTTTCCTTCGGATTGTTTCGGATTCGGATTAAATTACCATATTAAATAACCAAAACACATCTTTAATATAAATTTTTTTAATGTTTTATATAATTTCTTATAATGTAAATCTATTATTTCTATTAAAATGTACTTTCAATCTATTAGTTGACGAGGTAACAAGTAATAATCGGACTCTAGTCGAATTCGGATCGGATCTTACCTAAGGTCCAACTCCTATCGGATTTCATTCGAACTTTTATGTTTTCGGATTCGAATCGGTCTTTTTCCTTCGGATCGCGTCGGACTCGGGTCGAAGTCGGACTGAATTGCCATCCCTAGATCTGAGCTTTATTTTTAGTGATACTACAAGTAATTTTTCCCCTTTAGATCCATATAAAAGGAAACTAGTATTCTGATATTAGTATAAGTAAAGAGGTCAAAAGTTCAAAAATCCTTTTTCTTTCGTTTTTTTCCTCAAAATTATTAGTATTTTAGTTGAAGTCTGGTTAGAGGCTACATGAATGAAAAAGAAAGTTGATTCCAGTATCTTAAAAGTTGTTTGATTGGGGATTTTGCCTTATCCGTTCCCCGTTCTATTGTTCCAACTTCCAAATCACTCTAGTTTGATTTTTCAACCCTCCAACTTTTAAATAAGGTAATGAAAACCCCGAATAACCACCGACTCACCACCACATCCTACCACAATCACAACTCCCACGGCGCACCCCACCATCGCCACAAACCGAAACCAAACTAGATTCGTCTCATTATACAACTTTCAAAACATCAACTTTTAAATCTTTCAATTGTCCATACATTAAGATTTTAGTGGTCGATGTTTTGTGTTGGCAAGCATAAAAATCAATTTGTATAGATTAAAAAGAGACGGAGGCAGTATAAAATTCCATTTATATTTATAATACCACATTATGTATAATACGTTATACCCCTTGTTATCTTGTATATTTCCCTTAAACTAAGGGGCTTTGTAGTACTTATTCTTTGCCGACGCTTGACTTCATATACTCATTAATCTTCGCTCTTCCATAATTGCAAGTACGTGCTTAATTGACCATTAATCACTTAAGTTCCAGACTAATTTTTATTATTATCTTCAACTATATAAAGTTTTTCTTGTGTCCCACATCAATTATCAAATGGGAGGCTATATGATGTCGAACTTTCCCCGTTATATTTGAGAATTTGACAACTCTAGTTAGTACTTGCTCCAAAAATCACTAGTACTGTCATAAAAGATTATAAGAGCAATATTTGATTATCATGAAGATATATTGATGAATTACATGTTAATTAAAGCCAAGGGAGGATGGATGAAATTGAAACATGCATGCTTTTGCAGTACACCAACTTAGCTAAATAAAATTCTGATTCCATGTTTTATCATGCCTCTCCACATAAGAGTCGTTTGAGCTTCAAGTATAGATACAAGACATACCTCCTCATACTTAACGTCAAATATTCTACTTCAAAAGAAAAGGTGGATGAGAATTAATACATGAGATTTTACTATTTTAGACACACTGCCTTCTAATACCGTGTTGAATGACCAACTCAATCAAAATTTTACGTCAATGGTTGAAATCCTAAATTTGATTTTATATTAGTTCTACCAACTATTTTTTGTACTTATCGTTTGATGAGAAAGCAATATTTAATTAGTTAACTACTATAAAATTATTAGAATAAACTATATCAATTACCGCCTTACAGGCTAGCCTATCTCTTTATATATATTAGAAAGCTTAGACAAACATTGCAATCCTCCACGTGTCATCATCCCTTTGCATGATACTATGTCCACTTTATTAACATATATTAAAAGAATTGTCAACGTGAAGATTCAAATTAACCCGTAACCTTGAGTATGAAATAAGGAGTTCCAACTACCACTCCAACATACTATTAATACTTTTTCTATCAAAATCAATAATGACACCATGAGTATTAGACTTATTCTGGAATACTAAGTATTGCAGAATACTAGAGTGATGACACCAGCTATCTAACTATTTTGCCTTCAAATTCTTGTTCTTGGTCTAATTTTCCATCAGATACCTTTTCTTCTTAAATCTTGTTTGCGGGGTAACTTTTCATGCGATGGGGTTTGTAGGCTTTGGTTTATATTCAAAGAATGAAGTTTTCTTTGAATGTTTTTCTCAAATTTCGGTTGTAGCAAGGATTTTTCATCCAAATATTGCCACGGGGCCTTGATTATCTGATGAGTTTTGTTGTAAGCGGAGACCTCATAAAGATTTTAAGTGTCGCATGCAGTAAGAAAAATACCATCTTAGTTTGGGTTACTTTGCTAAAATAATGTTCGGCTTATGGCATCTAATTTCTTGGTTATTGATTTAGGGATTTTTGATATTCACATCGTAAAAGATGGGATGACTTCCAAATTGATTTAGATTACAACTATGTGTCTTGCTTTTGAAAGAAAGTTAGAGCTCCAAATGTTAAGTATTTGTCATTTTTACTTAGCAAATACTGGAAGTCGTCCTTTGTGTGCTTTGTATTATGAGAAGAAGTGTATTTCGAGTTACCTCCCACACTGGTATTTGGTTTCATGTTAAGTTTTTGTCAGTTTTAATTAGCAAATATTGGAAGTCTTCCTTTGTGCTTTAGTATTATGGAGAAGTGCCTTCCGAATCACCTCCCCAGAATGATCTTTAGTTTTATGTTTTTTTATCCAACAACAAAACTTTTTCGATGATTTGGTGTATGATTTGAAAAAATAATTGACGATTTATGATAATCTATCAGTTTGCTCGTGTTTTGATAGTATAGGTCTTGAAATCTTTTAAGATTATTGCTTGAAATTTGTGTTTCTTTGCAAAATAAGAGACCGATTGAAGATAGGAGTAAGATTTAGTTTCTAACCACATTCTCGATCTTCAATTCAAGTAGTATTATATGTAGGAAGTATTACTGGTAGATTATAAAACTTATCTGTGAAATTGCTGTGCCGTGATATGATCACTGCCCTAAAGTTGAAATTGCCCCGCTACGAACACACGGACTCGTGGCAAACAACCTCCAGGGTTAACACAACACTGACTCGCCGGTGAAGTACAGAGAGACAGTTTGAGAACGCTCTTAATATTGCCCAGTGTTTGAGAGAGATTAACAGAGAGAAGTATGAGAGGATAATTTTCTGTGTGTTAAAAACTGTGCCAGGAAGGGGGTATATATAGGGACAGAATAAGGGAAAACTGACTCCTAAAACCGTGTTAAAAACGGTAATTAATGGGCAAAGGAAACTGCCCACTAACGGCTAGTGGAAGCAGTCAATAAGGAGTGGATTCAGGAATTGACTGATTCCATAACAGTCATATAAGGATGACAGAATTTTCCAGTAAAAATTTAGTTAAGTTAAGTTATTTCCCAAAGCCCAAAGCCCAAGGCCCAAGGCCCATGGCCCACGGCCCGGGCGGGCGGCGGCGGCGCGCGCGCGCGCGTGTGTGGACTAGCCCAATCAAGAGCCCAACCACAAAAGCCTATCAAGTCACCAACTCAATAGATACTAGGAACATAACTATTAATAAACTCACCACTCACCTCTTATTCTTCCTATATGGGATCCCCAACTCTTCATATTCTTTTGAAGCAACTCAAGAGTTTTTGTATTACTCTTCTCACAAACTCCAACAATCCCCCACATGATTCAAAAGAAGAGACAGAAAGAAACGGGGCTGAAAAAGAAGATTTGGGCAATAGATACTCAGTTTTGTAAGCATCAATGTCTTAGAGACTTGAATTGATACCCAGTGCATACAAGTATGTCATATTGTCGTATTAGGTAGATTTCTCTTTGAACCTTCTACGGAGTTCATAATCAATACTTGCGCACTAAACCTTTTTCAAAATAAGAAACGTTCTCGCGATATATATATAAGTGCCCCACAATACCTGGATTTTCATGAATGCTCTAGAGATCCTAAGCCTTAGGGATCTCATAGGGGATTGGGCGTAACCCCCACATTCACATAGGTAAGTTCATCAAGTTTGTACTGTTTCAAACCACCTTCTCAAGGCTATGAACTTATTAAGAGTATTTTACTCATCCTTACACATTTTACAGTAAAAAACAAATACTACATCACTTTTATTAATATAGGAATGGTAGTAGTATCTACTACTTGAGTTCTTTTATGACTTAGTTTGACCCTTGAACTTAGAAACTTTCTAAGAAGGGTATCCATCATAATTCACTCCACAATAGGCTTTAAACCCATTCCTTGTGCCGACTCTAGCACCATTTTTCTACAAAGGCCTTTGGTGAGAGGATCTGCAATATTCCTCTCTGACTTTACAAACTCGAGTGAAATTACATTATTTCTAATTAGATTTCTAACTATAGCATGCCTCAAGCGAATATGCCTCCTCTTTCCATTATAGGCTTGATTATTCGCGACCCCAATTGCAGCTTGTGAGTCACACCGCATTGAAACTGATGGAGCTGGCTTCCCCCACAATGGAATATCAGCTAGCAAACTCCTTAACCATTCAGCTTCCTGTCCTGCCAATTCTAAAGCAATAAATTCAGATTCCATAGTAGATTTGGCAATACAAGTTTGCTTTGATGATTTCCATGATATAGCTCCACCAGCAAGAGTAAAAACAAAGCCACTAGTAGATTGAATCTCATCATTATCAGACACCCAATTAGCATCACAATATCCTTCTAGAACACAAGGTGTTCTTTGATAATGCAAACCCCAATTGATAGTGCCTTTTAAATACTTCAACAATCTAATCAAAGCACCCCAATGCTCCTGATTAGGATTGTGAGTATACCTACTCAATCTACTAACAGCATAAGCTATATCCGGTCTAGTATAGTTCATCAAGAACATTACACTACCAATAATTTTAGCATATTGTTCTTGTGATATACTATCTCCTTTATTCTTTTTCAAATGAATACTAGAATCATATGGAGTTTTCATAGGAACACAATCATATTGATCAAACTTCTTTAAAATTTTCTCAATATAATGAGATTGATTTAAAGATATGCCATATGACGTTCTAGTAATCTTTATCCCAAGAATAACATCAGCCTCTCCTAAATCCTTCATTTCAAAACACGAATTTAGGAAACTTTTAGTTGCATTCACTATGTCTATATTGGTCCCAAAAATCAACATATCATCCACATATAGACATATGAAAACACAACCAATACCATCTGTTTTGGAATAAACACAAGCATCAGAATCATTTACTAAAAAACCATTTGAAGTAATAGTTTGATGAAATTTATCATAACATTGTTTTGGTGCTTGTTTTAAACCATACAAGGATCTAATGAGCTTGCATACCTTGTCCTCTTGACCAAGAACAACACATCCTTCAGGTTGCTTCATATAGATCTCTTCATTTAGCTCACCATTCAAAAAAGCACTTTTCACATCCATTTGATGCACAACAAGATCATGAATGGATGCAAGTGCAATTAATGCTCTAATAGTGGCTACCTTGGTCACTGGTGAATAAGTGTCAAAAAAGTCTAGACCTTTCTTTTGGTGATGTCCTCCAACTACAAGTCTAGCTTTATACTTGTCTAATGTCCCATCAGGCTTGCACTTCTTAGTAAAAATCCACTTACTACTCAAAGCCTTACAACCCCTAGGAAGGTCAGTCAAAATCCATGTGTTGTTACTCATAATAGACTCTATTTCACTGTTAATAGCCTCCATCCAAAAACTAGAGTCAACAGATCTCATGGCCTCCCCAAAAGTTCTAGGGTTCTCTTCCAATATAAAAGCACTTACTCTTTGCTCATCTAGAAATCCTTTTTCAGCTAGGAAAGAAGTAATGAAGTCAGGTCCATAACTAGTCTCAGTTCTAGTTCTTTTACTCCTTCTAGGTTCTAAAGTCTCACTAGATGATGCAATGTTATGATGCAAAGTAGAAGAAGATGCAACAGGCAAGCATGTTTGTACACTAACTTTCATAGGAAAAATATGCTCAAAGAATTCTACATCCCTTGACTCTCTAATAGGACCAAAGCCAGAAGCATCCTTAAGAATAAGTCTATATGCAGCACTGTTAGAAGCATACCCAATAAAGATTCCATCAACAGTCTTAGGTCCAATCTTACTCCTTTGAAAGTCAGGAAGTCCTAATTTTCCCAAGCACCCCCACACTTTAAGGTAACCCAAATTAGGTTTAAAACCTTTCCACAATTCATAGGGAGTCTTATCTAACTTCTTATGGGGAACTCGGTTAAGCACATAGCAAGCAGAAAGAATTGCCTCCCCCCACATGTTAGTAGGCATCCCTGAACTTATAAGCATAGCATTCATCATATCCTTAAGAGTCCTGTTTTTTTCGCTCAGCTATTCCATTTTGTTCAGGTGTATAGGGAGCTGTAACCTCATGTATAATTCCATTAGATTCACAAAATTTCTTAAGTGGAAGTCCATCATATTCTCCACCCCTATCTGATCTCACTCTCTTTATCTTAAGGTCTAACTGGTTTTCTACTTCGGCTTTATAAATAAGAAATTTCTCTTCAGCCTCATCTTTCGTACTTAACAAGTAGACCTTAGTATAACGTGAGAAGTCATCAACAAAAGTAATATAATATCTCTTCCCTCCCCTACTCATAGAGTTCTTAAAGTCACCTAAGTCACTATGGACTAGTTCTAATAGGGTCGAGGAACGAGAAACACTCTTGTTGAATGCTTTCTTAGGGTGTTTGGCCTCTACACATACTTCACATTTGTCAAAAGAGGTATTGCTAAAGTCAGAAATAAGACTAAGTCGTTTTAGCCTTTTAATGGATGCAACATTCACATGACCTAGTCTATAATGCCATAAAGAAACAGACTCAGCAATATAAACGGAAGCAGTAGAAATTTTATTATCAGAAATTACATCCAAAACAAAGAGTCCAGCATTACAAAATCCTTTACCCACAAAATCACCATTTCTGGTTAATACAAGTCTGTCAGATTCAAAAGTTAATTTAATTCCAGCCTTGTTTAAAAGTGCACCAGATATGAGGTTTCTGCGGATATCAGGAACATGCAAGACATTTTGCAAAGCAATGGTTTTTCCAGAGGTTAACTTTAGAAAAACCTTTCCTTTGCCTAACACACTCACAGTGCTTGAGTTGCCCATGAAGACACATTCTCCTTCTGAAACTTTATCATAAGTCTGGAACATTTCCTTGCTTGAGCAGATGTGGCGGGTAGCTCCAGTGTCCACGACCCATTCAGAAATATTGCTAATCAGGTTCACCTCGGACACCACAGCAGCAATAATGTCATCTTCAGCAAGGTTGACTTGTGCTTTGTTGTCTTTTGGTTTGGTGACAGCAGCATTTGAAGAAGCCTGTTTGTTTCTACAATCCCTAGCAGCATGTCCAAATTTACCACAAACATAGCAGTTACCCTGAAATTGCTTCTTACCCTTAAACCCATTACCATTCTGCCTAGTTCCGTGAACATGGTTCTGACTTTTACCCTTTTTCCCTTTTCCAGAATTTTTAGACTCAATAAGGTTGGCTAAAGTGGAAGAATGGTCAGTCTTTCCTTTAGTCTGAATTCGGTTTTGCTCCTCAACCTTAATGTGGGAAACTAATTCCTGAAGGGTGAAGTCTTTTTGCTTATGTTTCATAGAGTGAACATAGGTCTCCCAAGAGGGTGGCAGTTTCTCTAAAAGGCAATTAGCTTGAAATAAATCAGGAATAACCATACTTTCAGCAGCAAGTTCAGCACACAAATGTTCATAGTCATGGACTTGGTCTAAAACAGGTTTGTCATCAGTCATAGTAAATTTTAACCAACGACTACAGGCATATTTCTTAGTCCCAAAATCATCTAGTCCATACTTAACCTTAAGTGCATCCCAAATATCCTTTGCCTTTTTCGACTTACTATAAATCATATATAAAGGAGCAGTCATATAATGCAATAACATTCCCCTACATGTTTTATTATCTTTCTCAAAATCCCTAACTGCGTCAACAGGAGCAGCATCAATAGTTAAGCAGTAATCTACCCCAATTTGGCCTAAAAAGAATTCCATTTTATCAGACCACATAATATAATTTTTTCCATCCAAAGGGTCTAATTTCAACATATCAGGAACAAAGGGGTTGACAGAATTAAGAGGAACAGCAACAGGAATACCAGCCATAATAACAGTATCAAAAACGGAAAAATTTCAACTTTAGATTGTAGGAAGTATTACTGGTAGATTATAAAACTTATCTGTGAAATTGCTGTGCCGTGATATGATCACTGCCCTAAAGTTGAAATTGCCCCGCTACGAACACACGGACTCGTGGCAAACAACCTCCAGGGTTAACACAACACTGACTCGCCGGTGAAGTACAGAGAGACAGTTTGAGAACGCTCTTAATATTGCCCAGTGTTTGAGAGAGATTAACAGAGAGAAGTATGAGAGGATAATTTTCTGTGTGTTAAAAACTGTGCCAGGAAGGGGGTATATATAGGGACAGAATAAGGGAAAGCTGACTCCTAAAACCGTGTTAAAAACGGTAATTAATGGGCAAAGGAAACTGCCCACTAACGGCTAGTGGAAGCAGTCAATAAGGAGTGGATTCAGGAATTGACTGATTCCATAACAGTCATATAAGGATGACAGAATTTTCCAGTAAAAATTTAGTTAAGTTAAGTTATTTCCCAAAGCCCAAAGCCCAAGGCCCAAGGCCCGGGCGGGCGGCGGCGCGCGCGCGCGCGTGTGTGGACTAGCCCAATCAAGAGCCCAACCACAAAAGCCTATCAAGTCACCAATTCAATAGATACTAGGAACATAACTATTAATAAACTCACCACTCACCTCTTATTCTTCCTATATGGGATCCCCAACTCTTCATATTCTTTTGAAGCAACTCAAGAGTTTTTGTATTACTCTTCTCACAAACTCCAACATTATATTCAATGTTGATGTAATAGTTTTATGTATAGTTTTTCCCATGTTGCTGAGCTAATATGTGTGCTAATAGTGCTTTTAGGAGCCATTTTATACTAACTCGCTCTCTACATCTAGTTGTGGTTTTGTGTTTTAGGGTGAATTGTAGGCTTTAGGAGACTTTTTTCCCTATTTAATGTTGTTTTTTAATGACTGCCCACGTCGAAAGGATAAGTTATGGAAGCACTTATGAGGAGTTCCAAGGGTTCGAGGATGATTCATTAGGCCTTGGATGAGCCAATTGACATACGTCAAGGAAGGCAAAAAGTGAAGGGTGCCCGATTCGATCAGCGAGGGCCACCAGATCAGGTGATCATTTCTTCCCATGTTTCGGTGCCCGATCGAGTACTGAGCACCATATCGTTGTCCATGAAGAGAGCCCGATTGGGTGATATGCATTTTCTACAGGCTGAAGTGCCCGATGGGATCAGGCAAGGTGTGCTTGATCGGGCGTTGTACGCCGAAAGATTATTTTGTAATTTCCATTTTTAATTCTTTTGTCTACTCTTTTTAGGAATAAAAATAAATAAGACGTCTTACTTTATTTTCTGAACATTTTTTATTCATTAGTCTCTCTCTAGTTTTGAGAACTCTCTTTTAAGTTTTCTCTCTAGGTCTAGCATTCATACTGGGATTGGATGTACCATACTCATAATACACCCAAGGATATTTGAGCAAAAAATAGCCTTAACTCTTAAGTGTCTCATGCTCGTGATACCCCTAGATGTGTTGTAAAAATTGTATAACTATAGTAATTGTTTTATTATTAGGTTCAACTGTTTAGTTACATTAAGTCAAATTAGAAAATTAACCGTACAGTAGCAACTGTTTGGCTGTTCATAAGGGCCCGAGCTAGGCATAGCTGCAACTTTATCTACTTCTTGAAGTTATTTTTTATTGTAAAAATAAATACATTATATGTATAATTAATATGGCACCAAGAATGGTCCATTAAAGTGAAGACAGGCTCCACTTGCATCCCCTTGGATCCCTTAAACGGGTAACGACTTTACCTGTCGGCTTAATCATAATTTAACTTTAGGGTGAAAATTAAAACCGGCAAAGTTAAAGACACTAGAAGTCTAGAACAACCGTAATAAAGTAAACCTTTTTTATTTAATTATAATTTATCTGTTCCATAGTGATTTTTTTTTTGAAATATGTTCCATAGTGAATTAGTGATTGCAATATGTTTACGTTTAATTTTCTCAATCACTAACATTTAAGTAAAAATTATGATAAGTTGACATTTATAAAGTACATATCAAAATAACACTAAAAAATCTCTAATAATTATTCTCATCCTGATGTGTAAATTATGATAGAAGGTCAAAGACGAGTATATAAATAATGTTAAATTTTGAACGTCACAATTAATATAAAATGGATGAAGCATATTATTACACATTCACACTTCCTACTTTTGATCTTCTAGATTTATGATTAAGAAGGTACCAAAATCTTTTAAGAGTTGATTCAATAATACCTTCATGTTGCTTGGTTTTAATTGTATAATAAGATATGATTAATTTCTTGTTACAACAAGAAGTACTATCTTTACTAACTTTAATTTCACCTTCTGGATTTGGAAATTAATCTTGATGATTATTAAAAGTAAAGGTTATTTTGATGATGGTGTAATGTGAACAGAAATATCTATAATCATCTACAAATCTTTCGATTTTTTGAGTGCACTTATACATCAACCAAAGTTTTGTCAGATTAGCTTGGAACAACTTTTATCTAGCCCCCTTATCCATCTTTATAAATTAGTATGAAATTAATGGTCTTAAACTTAACTTATGTGTTAATTTTCGAAATGAAACCCAAGTTTGAATTAAAATTGAGATATTGATGCAAGTTCTTTCTTTTCTTACTCTGTCTTGTTTCCGATGTAACTTTCATCATGACATCAACTACTACTACTTTGATGTCGGATGTGTTTCACTTTACCCTTTATTTAACTATCTAGATACGTATCTAGTTAATCCTCGTTGAATTGAATTTTTACATTAGAAGGGCTCATGAGTTGGAGATAAGCGGACTCGAAACGCTGACATCCGCCACATGGTAAACCACCATCTCTCAAGCGCGTGAATTGCTCAAACAATTCCAATCTACCCCTGCGGTATATTGAGTCTTTCTAGGCCGATGCCTTAGGGGTTATTGGGGACGGACTGTAACTAGTTAGAAATTGGGCCTAGGCCACCCAACAGGGAGTAGGAGAATTTGGTCCGCTTACAAGCCCAAGGACGTTCCAACCAAAACCATATGATATTGGCAGGAGTAATACCTAGGCTTCTAAAGTGGATATGTATCTCCTATTTCTCCAACATGGGACAATACTCATATTTGCTTAACAATGGGGTTCAACACTCCCCTCACAAGTGAATGCCTCCTTTAAAGTCAGAGTTAAATAGAAAGACATTTAGAAATAATCCTCTTATAGGTTGGATATACCGTCGAGGCAAACCCTTTCTAGTTGCTTAATAAGACCTAGTTTAGAAGAGACTCACAACTGAACTCTGATACTATGTCAAGTTCCTGGGCCGCATACCTACAAGGAGCAGAGATAGTTCACTTCACAAGAACAGAGGAAGTTCCACCTTAAAACCGTGTTAGGGGAATATTCTCTTAGCCTTATCAGGTTAAGGCCTCTCTCCAATCTTATCAATGTAGGACTCTCACATGTGATATTTCATGGGGTCAGAGGTTCAACACCCTCCCTCATCCGTGAGATCATTTTTAATTGGCTTAGAGTCTATTAAAGGCCCCAACCGTGGGCCTAGCTCTGATACCATACTTCTTGTGAAGTAGACTCTCTCTACTCCTTACGGGTGCTTCCAAACCCATACTTAACCTGGTATGAATTATGATTTGTATCAAGTGTAGTTTGAGTGGCAAGAAACAATACCTTCTAGCCATGGTCCATGAAGTTAGGTATTTAGTTCTTGGTATCTAGCCAAGGGTAAGTGTTGGTTAGAAGTAACTATTTTCTTCGCCAAGGAGTTCTACTTAAGGGTAAATGGCTGGTCACTAATTTCTTTATATTTTCAATTAATTAAGGGACTAAATGAGCGACTAATATGACAAAACCAACTTGGTTATTGTAGTGGATTTCAAACAACCGGCTAAAATTCCAACTCCCAAGTTAAATGAATAGAGTTTTTTTAAATTTCTTTTATTGCCCATTACATTATAGGAATTGTGTGCCATGTGCCTATTGTGAGCCAGAAAAATTCTAATATTTCCTCCATGACGAAATAAATGTAACAATTTGTTTGATCACGCATGCCAAGGAAAAATTCAAAAGATTAATATCTCTAATCATGTATTTGTAAAAACTATAAACGTTGGATCATAACAAATTATAAGTTGACACGAATTCAACGAAACCTCACATTACTATATTTTTCATAATGTATATATTATAAATTATGCTCAAAGTTAAAACTATTAATATTGTCAAAAATACAATTGTTGCATTTATTTTGCTAAGGAGAAAGTAATAAATATAAATGTGAAAATAAACGTCTTAGGATTATAATTTGAGTTGGTTTACTGTAAGACGGTCTTAGGTTAAGCTTAACATCAGACCAGCCCAATAAGCCTTAGAGAAGCCCATAACACGCGCCACATGCTAAGCAATCCAGCCAAGTTGATTTTTTAAAATTTTTGACCCAAAACCTTAACTTTTTGCGTTTTTTAACTTTTCGCCCTATAACCTTAACTTTTGCATAAATAGCCATAACTAATATCATATGTGGAATCGATACCCTTCACTCCATTAGCCCTATTAGTTATGGATTTTTATGCAAAAGTTAAAGTTTTAGGTTGAAAAGTTAAAAAATCAATTAATCTGGGCTCCTTAGCGCGTGGCACGCGTAACTGGACTTTTAATTGGCTTATTGAACTGGTCTTACATTAAGCTTAATATAAGACTGTCTTTTATAAGACTTTGCCTTATAATTTTTCTAAGAAGAAAATGGAAAAATAGAAGTCTCAAAGGATGAAGCCAAGCCCATAGGGTGGCGTCTCCTGTTGTGCGGCTGCACATGGGAGCATAGATATCCCAAGTCCTGTAGGGCCCACTAACTGCACTTTTATCTTTTCTCCTTTGGATCAAAGGCCCCACTTTTTCATTTTCCTTGGGTTAGAAGGGCCCACCTTATGTAGGGACGCACCAACATTTTATCCAACAACCAGATTCAGACACGTGTTTAACTCTTTCTTATTTTGTTTTCACATGACACGTGGCAGAAGCACCGTGGATTGTGGCACATGATAATGTGCTGCAATTGTTGCTAGCCTATTTAACATTGGTAGATGGCACGTGCTTCAGCCTGAAAGCAACATACTACTAGTGTTTGGAATTTTCGACTTCTCTTGGAGAGCTTGGACTCGGGTAGAGGAAGACTATTTATATTATAGGTATGTTTTAATCGAAATTAAATTTGTTTGAATGAAAAAGAGCGATGTAAGATTAAAAATATGTGGTGAATTAATTGTACCAAAGATAAGTTAAAAATAATATTTAAATAATATGCTAACATATTACTTTCAATGATTGACATAAAATGTGAGTAAAAAATATCCAATCGTTGCAAATAATATATTACGGAGGTAGTAGTAAATTTGCTATGATTATAGTCCTTTCGTCTCTTAAATCTTAATAGATATTCCATTTGTTTCTTCATAGTCTCTAAGATATAATTTAAAATATTATATATTGATAAAAATTGTAAAAAGATTGAAATTTTGAATGTCTAAGACAAATTTAATGAAATTTGTTAAGGAGAAGTAGTCAGTTGTGATCCTAATTTCCGAATCATTAAAGTAGAGGGAGAATGACACACATATAAGTCTAATGGACTACTCCATCTTCTACTAAATGTTTTACGATAGGACCATGTTTGAGTTTATGTGTTGCCAAACTCTCTTTCGGTGCAAACCTAAGTGTACATGCCCAATGAAGTTTATCAAGATTTCACATCGCTATTGTTTCTATTATCTTTCCTCCGCATTTCAATATAGTTGAACCACTTACCTTTTACGGAAATATAATAATTGCGTCATTTCTTTTTCTTGCTTGATTTGGACTCATCAAATTACCCTTTTGTCATAACCATAGCTAACTCAATCACACATGCATTTTGGGTTTAATTATTATAACAAATATACCCCCACATGCCCCAAGAATCTTTCTTAAAAATAGCGGCATTTGGATATGATGCAACTATTTTAAAATAGATGACGATTCAAATGAGAAGTCTAGTAAGTATTAAAGGTGTTGGGAGTATCACATTAGAGTGGACCATTCTCATAAATAGATCGTGTATGATGACAAAAGCACTCTATTGATTTTATAATAGACATGATAAAATTCGGATCAAGTTGGGTTTTGGTACAAAATCATGTCCAATCTAGGCGTGCTCTACGAGCCAAAGTGTGGATTTTTTGAACCTCAACCTAAAATATCCAAGACTTGCACTTAATTTGAGTCGGCCCAATTGTTACAAAGGACGTAACCAATCATTGTCACCTCTCAATTTTGGGGGTTAATAAATCACATTGGTATAGGAGCTTAATTAACCTTCTACGAAATCAATCATCAATTAGTCACATAACAAAAATAGAGAGACTAGGGAGGGAAAATAAGTAAAAAGTAATGTTCAAATAAAAGGGAGACAAAAGAAAGAGGGGAGCCCTTGCTAGCTAATGGAGTGTACAAGAAAAGTAAAGGGTTAAAATCATAAAATGGTAGTAGATTAAGCCTATAAGATCACTAATCACTTTAATTAGGCTTATGCAATAGCTAAAGAAGATCCCAAAATAAATGGGACACTTTTGCTCCCACTTCAAGTCAGACCAAACTCCAACTATCTTCCTAACCAGTCAAATAGCTTTGAAATTAAAAGTATCTTTTTCATCTTAATGACCAAAACTAGTCAAAGTTATGTTTGCCTTCAAGTTCCCCTTTCTGGCATGCATATTTCAAATGGCAAATTTAGCTTTCTTTTTTTTCACAATTTATGTGAGAAATGCTTAGTTTTGTATAAATTTTTATTAGTCATGCATATTCGATAACAAATGTTGTATGACGAAAGTTCATAAGCTATATATATAAAATTGCAATATTGTATATGAAAATTAGGGTATCAACTTTATCTGTCAGCCACTAAATGGTGTAAAATTTATATACTATATTTTGTGATATGATGAGTGGTATACAATATTATAATCATACACTTCATTTGTATACGTGGTGAACCAGAAATATCCAACACATTGCGAAACTAGCCAAATCTCATTTTATTCTGGTGGCTAAAGACTAAAGAGTGACACTTTGCAGTGAGCGAGTGATATAGATGAGATTCGATCTCAAATTATAAGTAGTATAGTCACAAATTTTACCAACTAAACTAACTGACATCGACACAAGATTTAAGTTATGACTTTTCGTCACAGATTTTCCAAAAAGATTCTTATCCCAAAGAAAAATACATCACATTTGTAGTATTAAATTGTCAATAAAGTTGGGTGTATGAGTAGGTCTACGACGGCAAGGAGAAAATGAAGCAAATAAACATTGTCCCCTTCTGTCTTTGCTAGTATGTTGTATGCCCACTTAGAAGCCGGCCTTTTAACTACTAGTTGTGAGATTTTATGCCTATAGTCCTATACTTCACGAAGATATTTTTTTCTAAGTTTTTAAAGGCCCCACTTAGCTACAGTTCAAACAAACTACAAAGAAAATGAAGAAATAAACGAACCTACCATCTTGAAACATGAATGAAGCATGATTCATGACTTTGGATTTGGATCATTCTGTGATTCTAATGGGGAATTTGGACATGGCAGGGTGAGAGAGGGATCTTATAGTTTGAGAAATTATTCATTCGGCTAACTCTATACTAGGATTATTGCCATGACCCGCACATTGAAATATTTGCATCGTCATTTCTGCTTTTTATGAGAATCTTAAAATTTAACAATACATTTACAATACTTAGAAGCCACTACTAAACTAGTTGGTGTCTATCAGTTAATAGACGGCTAGCTTGGTACAATGACATTTTTTCTTACGATGCCAAAATCGGGTTGTATAAAAGATCACCATGGGCTCTAAACTTGTAGTAGTGCTCCCATAAGCTTCATTACCTCATTTAGTATGACCATGTGTATTCTAAAGAAATACGAAACCTTGTTATGTTCACGTTAAAATTGGTTTTTTGCTCCTTTGTTATTCCTCTATATACCCCTTTGCAATAATGTGCTCCCGCTTGTGATTCATTTGCACACCCAATAGGATACTTGAGGTGCATATACTAAGCAAATAAGGCACATTCGGGTGCGGTGTAGAAGGTAGGAAAGAAAATTGTAACAGGTGAAAAGAATGACATGATAGTGTGAGCCAGAAAATTTAATGTCACGACTTTTACATGCTAGAAACATCGTCTTAGATACAACTTTGTGTTAATTATGTTACAAACGGATATTGATGTTGTCCATAAAAATATACACATCATTCTCCTAATTGCATAATCAATATGGGACAAATGACTCTCCATTTTCTCGAATAAGTAAAATCTCGATAAAAAAAACCACCATTTCTATCTATTAGAGTAATATATGGCTGTATATATATATATTTTTTGGTAAGAAGAAGTGGTCCGGACCCCGGCCAGACACTTGAAAGAAGGGGGGAAAGGTAGAGGGAATCACTACTCTCAAAGTGCCTCTAGTGGGGATTGATCCCCCAACCTTAAGGTTGGAAGGATGCTCTCCTTACCACTAAACCAAGTACTACTTGGTAATAAATGGTTGTACGTGGATATTAAGAACTTTTACCAATCCAACATAAAATACAATTTTCCCTATTCTTTTGCAATTCCAAGTTAGGCAACTATGGACGAGAATGAAATTTTCTTTGCATCTTAGATCCCCTCTATCTAGTATCTACTTTGCATCTTTTTAAAGGCTAGTAGCAATACACGAGTGTATTATTTATCTATCAATAATTGGCGTGACTTGTCAATAAAACGTTTTATAGACCCTTATATCAAGGTTTGTGTTAGTATCAATTGAAAATCAAGGTTATATGTAGAGCTTGGTATATTTGATGACACATAGCCTTTTGAAGGTTAGATATATTCTAAGCTTATAATTTGATTACTTAAAAAGAGTCAAAATGCCTTTTTTTTTCTAAAGAAAAAGTAAATTTTAATAAATGGAGTAATGTTTAACTTTATAAAGTAAGCGGAACACGTATTCTTTAATACAAAGTAAAATAAGTAAAAAAAGACGAAGGATGTAAGATTTAATCCAAAACACTAATAAGTCATTCGATCATCATAATCCATACATTTACATAATCTCTTCTGCCAAAATATACATGAAAAAGAAGATAATAGAAAAAAAAAGTGTCAAAAGTTATATTCATATTATTCTCTGCCTTTTAGGAATCTGACAATCAAAACCCACACCTGAATTCATCATAATTCTCCCTCCCATTAAACAAGATCCAGATGGTCCACTCCCAAAATCCAACATAGGACTTGGACAAATCCCAAATGACCCATTATACATTGCAGAATTATCCACCCCTTTACCAAATTTATTAGAAACAACCTCAGTCACACCTATTTGTTTATTGTGACACATAACACCAATACCCTCGTACAACTGTGGTGGTACATCAGATGGTTGTGTTGGTTGAGACGTACAAATATTAGTACCCCCTATAGTTTGATTCATCAATATTCCTCCACACCCTTTGAGGTTAACTGGAGGAATTTGATGGGTCAATACCCCGGGCGGGTTCCGCCACTGAGGCAACGAACCCGCCACCATTAACGTCGAAAGAAGTGGGCCCGCCTCGATCACGGCCTGTAGAAGCTTCCCCTTTTGTGGCAGTGGCCTTCCATTGGCTAGTTTTGCAATGATCAATGATTGTTGGTCAACTATTTTGGTAGGTTGTTTAGGGGTGCTAAAAACAATGTTACTAGAATCAGGAGAAGAGGACACAGGAGATGAAACATGGGATTTATTGTTGTTTTCTAAGGAAAAACTGGTTGATTCAGTGATACTTGAGTTTGTTTTTGTTGGGAAATTGGTATTTAAAAGTGGGCTATCAGGGGAAAATGGTGTTGAAATTGTAGTTGGAATAATATGATCAATAATATTGGTTGGTTTATTATTAAATGCCAAAATTTGTTGGTGTTTTTTCAATTGAGTTTTGGCTTCATCTCTTTCTTTGCAAGTTGCTTGTAGAAGCTGAAGAAGTTTCTTAATGTGCTCATTGTTCTTCCTTATTTCTTCATTTGTTTCCTTTCTGGTAATTTCTAACTCATATGTCATGTATTGAAGCTTCTGTTTTAGATCATCAACACTCTGTAAAAAAGAAGAAAAATGTGTTAATTAGTGATCAATAATCATATAACAGGAAACTACATAGTGTTTTTGGTCTTACGTATCAAAATTGACGACAATATATGCAAATAGCGCATGTATCCGATATAAATTTATAGTTTCTCCGAATTAATAATTAAGGAAGAAATTTAATGAAGGGTTTGATGATTGGACAAATTATTCAAAGTTAGGGAGATGGGTAAATCATGAAATAGGGACCCATTGAAGATAATTAAAGATCATTTCTAGTCAAATCAATATTTCTCCCGTTATGAATATGACGTCCAAAAAAAGGAGGGTGGAACAAGAAGAGAAGAAAATGGAAAAAGAAAATTGCGCTCTAATTTCAGAATCCAAAGAAAATTGACAATTTTTCTTTTTCTTTTTCTTCATTAGTCAAAGATTACAAAACATTTCACTATCACTAATCATACTCAATAGTAATACCGAGAGAGCACCGAAAACTCCATTTTTCTTCTCCACTCGTATTTTTTTCATTTTACATATTAAAAGTTACATTTTTTTGCAAATTGATTAAAAAATTGCAGTATATCATACTAAGATTAAGGAAATTATGTTAAGAGAAAATGCATATGTACGTAGGCAAATTAAGTTATGTCTCTAAACTCTTCATTTTATTTCAAATATCCGTGTCCTTAAAGCTCACACATAAGTATGGTTACTTGAACACTACATTTTGGGTCAAAATCAAAGAACTCTTTTAAGCAAGTCGTACACTTGGACACATACTCAACTACTCATGTATAATATGAATATCCGAGTCCGAGTAACATAAACAAGCAATTCAAACTAAAAATACAGGGGAAGATTGAAATGACAAACTATACATATACCAATCTTAGAAATGAACTAAGGAAAATAACCCATTACAGAAATAAACTAAGGAAAAGAACCCACCTCATGAAATGTCCAGAAAGAATCAATGTCCTCCATTGTTGACCTTTGCTAATAAGAGTGTGTGTTTGTAAGATATTACTGAGAGAAAGAAAAAAACAGAGGGATAATGAGAGAGATTAGGAGATGGAGAATTGTAGGAGGTGACTAATTTATAGAACTATGAAGTGTGAAAAGGGTGGGGCTAATAAGGACAAAAGTAAGGGGGTGGGACATTTTTTTAAAAAGAAAAAAAGATTAATTTTTAATAAAGAATTTAGAATAATTTAAGGTGGGTAGGCCATAATTAAATAAAGTTTCTTAATTTAAAATGGGGGAAAACAGGAAATTTTGCTTAAGGAAATAAAAGTTGTTTATGGTAAAAAAATGTGGACGAGTATAGTAGCTCTCCACTTTTTGCGCACCTTTGTCTATGAGTTCATCTTAATCTCATGTCAACTTTTACTCAAATTTTTGAAATTACTGAAGGAGCCAAGGAGGGGTGATTTTCATTGAGTAAAAGTTAATTGGCACTTATGGTAAAAGTTGTGTGTTCGTAGTATAAGTATTGAACACTTCGTATTAATGTTAACGCTTTTGATATGCTTTTACATAAATTTAGCTTGGGTATTTTTTTTAGTTATTAGAAGGGGTTTGACTGATCCAAAATCAGCTCGGAACGAAACACGAGAATACAATGCGAAGATCCAAAATTAGACTTGTTATAAGTGCCCATAATCATACCAAATGGTCCGTAAAGAATAAAAGATATATACTTCCTCCGTTTCGCAATACTCGCAATGTTTCTTGTTTGTACACTATCCAATGCAATATTTTGAACCTTAATATCTCTGACTTATTAATGATAAGAAAATAATTATAAAAAGTTAATATTATGATAGTACGCATTAAAACGAATCAAATAAGCCCTCATTTGACTATATTTTTTATTACACACTTGAGAAAAAAAATGTGACATAATATTGATGATCAATAGTGGTTATTATGCTAGTGTTGCGAGTATTGCGAAACGGAGGAAGTATAAAATATCAAAAAAATTAACTTATAATGAGGAAAATTTTGAATTTGAACAAGAAAATAAGCATATTCATCCCAACCACATGTATTATTGGGTATGTTTTCGCTTTAGCAATATTAAGTTTTTGAGGATACAAGAGAAAAAAAAAGTAATCATTAAGCGCTTTACATATTTATAGGTGAAAGTTGAAACCGATCTACTTCAAATGGCAAAAATATTATACCGTACCAAAATCCAGAAAATTAAAATTCTCGATCTAAAGATCGGACCACTTCACTCAATTCCCGCCCCTTACTGGTGGGATCTGCTCCATGTACAAGTCCAAGCCAGATTTCGAATCGTCCTAATTTTTTAACAGATTGGAGTACAATATATAAAAGTTGAATTGCTTGTGAACTCTGCAAGGAGATTATTTTAAAATATCTCGAATTGCAAATTTTGAGAGGGCGAAAATGTAGTCATTCAAAATATATAATTGCTTTTTTTGTTTAATTTATGAAAATCTTCTCAAGTTCTTTGAAAATTAATTAAACACACTTTGGGAGTTACTAATTTCCATTACACTAAAATAAACTTCCAGGCCAAATAAAGAGGAGTTAAGCATATGTTTAGATGTTAATGTTTTATATATTTCACCTTTTGGAACTCCAATGTTTTTTTCACCATTTGAGTATTGAGTTTAGTTTTCAATTAAGTTAACTCATCTTTAACTCATAGTTTTCACATTTAACTCACCTGAGCTTTTTTAAATCAATCTTCATCCTAAAACAAAAAAGCAGGTAGTCTTCACTTCAGCAGGTGGGTAGTAAAGAAGAGAAGACAGCAGAATAGTGTGATTTGCAACACTCATTGAAAATCAAAGAAAACGATAGTTTTTCCAAAGAAAGTTACGAACATAAAGTGTGGGCATAAAATTCAATTATGTTCATCTATCACCTCGTATGACCAAAATTCTTAAACACTAACCGTCCTACACTGTTACAGCTTGCTTTTCCTCATCAAAAATTTCTTTCAAAAGTCAACTACTTAACAAAAAAAACAATTAAAATGAAAAACGAACAACAAAACATAACAACAGAAAAAATTCATCGGAAAAAAAATTGAAATTTGTTTTTTATTAAATTGACTCAAACCCTAAACGAACAACCGTAAGTGTAATCATACAAATGAATTACTGGATCAAGTAAAAAAAAGAGGGTTAGCATCGTTATCCAGAAGAAGTTCGCGATTTTGGGAAGGAAAAAGGAGTTTGAATTGAAAAATATAGATATATCTTATAGTTTGGTTTAGTCATTTTTCATTAACGATCATATAGCCTAATTGAGTAATTGGCCACATTCATTATTGAACCATATTTATGATATTATTATTATCATTGTTAATCTAATTTAATTTACTAATTATTATTATTATTATTATTGATATATATTCATTATTCAATATCATTATAAATATTAATATTATTATCATTATTATTATATGATTACTTTTAATAATAATAGTTATAATAGTAGATAGTATTTTTATTATTATAATTATCATTAAATACTGATATTTTTTATTATTAATATTAGTTCATTATTATCAATTACTACTAACTGTATCATTAATTATTGTTTATAATATTATATTATATCGATTTAATATTATTATCACTATTATTTATTATTGTATTAATTACAATTGAATTCCAATTTAGTTCAGTTCCACTCGAATCTATTCAGTTTAGTTCAATTCAGGCAAAGAGAACATGCCCTAAGTCTTAAGGTTTTGATCTATCTATATTTTTAGCGATAGATTCTACTAAAACTATAAGGTCTTAAATATAGATAGATCTTATATTATTTTCATTGTGACTTTAATGAAAATTAAGTTGTGGCTAAACTACTCAATTATAAAAATGAATCATTATAGTCATTTTTCATTAATTATTATAGAAAATTTTCATTTAAGACCTTATAGTTCAATGATAATAATAATATCATAAATATGGTTCAATAATGAATGTGGCTAAACTACTCAATTAAGCTATATGATCTTTGCTTGCGGCATTTCTATTTATCCGGTTAGCGTCTTTCATTTAATGAATTACGCCACTATTTATGAGTGTAGGTTCGATGATTCATGCCATGTCGAATTAATTAAAATAAATGGAGCTGGGCTGATCTAAAGTGAACTGAACGGTACCAAATGGAGCTGAATCGCATAGAACTATGAGATAAGTTAGGGGAGAAGAGTCTGAAGAACCCGTACTGGAAAGTCGAAAACTGATGGTGGATATGCTAATTTACCAATCAAGATATCTATGCATCAAGCACGATTGGTTCATGTAAAGTTACTAAAAACCATGAAGAAAGAATGTTTCTTACATAGTTTATCAACATCGTTACTCGTGAAGTCCACAAAATCAGACTTACGGCCTAAAAGTATACGGCTAACTATCATCCAACTTTCAATTTTTTCTCATTTGATTTGAAGCTCCACTATAAAAATTCCAAGACAAAATAGTATGAAATTAACTACAAACATTACAAACTCCAATAAATTCGTTTTAATCAAATTGTTAAAAGTGTAGTACTTGCAAGTTATGAAATAGCAACTGTACGTAGGTGGTGGGAGGCGCAGCGCACAGCAGATAGTGCAGCTGCTGCAAAATGCCATGTTAACTGCCCGAGAAAAATAGGGGTGAGGCAGTATTTGGGTGACTTATCCGCATATTCTATAGTTTTGCTATGTGACAAAATTAACCACATTGTTTGTTGACTTGTTCTTCTTTTATGTATTCTCTCTGTCTTGTTATATGCATCGGACTCTTATGCTTTTGCATGTGTTTTGTTTACTTCATCTCTTACTATCGAACAAGACAAATAGGCATTTCAAATATTAACTTACTGGTCGTCGGCGTTGCAATTACAAGTACATTGCATGATGGAAAATGCATGTTTTCATAATAATGATGAATATTTCACTACCCTAGTTAGGACATATATATAGTTATGGTGCAAGTTTTTTTTTTAAAAAACAAATCATTGCACTTTGAAAATGCATTTTGTCTTAAATATGTTGAACTTTTAGCTGAGCTAATATAAGGAAACAGGTAAGATGGTCAAATCTCAATAGCGGGAATATGGATTAAACATAAAATTTTTGGTTTGGTCTTCAGTTATAGTCATTAATTGAACTTTGGGTTTTGGTGCAACCCGGTCCAAATCCATAATATATTTTGGCTCATATTATGAACTGAATTTTTTCGATTTTTTAAATAGTCTGTTTTAAGATCCTTGAAAAATCTTTGAAAAGAAAGTACAATTCGGTCTTCGACTCTCCGGTCCTCATTTTTGAAATGTAAGCTTTTTAGCTTAATAGATCCTAACTCTAAAATTTTCAGCTCTGATATTTAGTCTATAATTTTTGAAGATTTCAATTCGATCACGGCTGGTCCAATAATCTTGGACCAATGAAAACCCCTGTGAGCAACTCATCATTTACTAGTTGCAAGCTTGTCATTGAGCTTGTAAATTTGATGTCATAGGTTTGATTCCTATCGGTTATGGTTATTGGGGTAGATTCTGTGTGAGAAGGTTCATATTGTAGTAGGGTCTCCATTTTTATAATTTTTTTAAATTCATGAATACCATATATAAATATCGAGAAGGAAGGGAAATGAGTAACATTAAGGCCCTATTCTTTTGGACTAGATAATCCAAAGATATTTCAGTTCAACTCAGTTCAGTTCAGTTCAGCTCCATTCAATCCAAAAGAACATAGTCTAAATTAGTGTAGTTTTGTTTTGTCCTTAGAGAAACATATATATAATAGAAATTTCGAAGAGAGCATAAGCTAGTAGCTGTTGTGTAGTATGGATTTCCTAGAAACGTAGAATGCCTTGTAAAGTGACTAAAAAGATCATGATGAAGGCTTAGGTAGAAGAACATTTCCTAGAAGCTGTCAAGCTGACTTATTCCTCCTCATAATCATTCTTATTAGTCCACAAAGTGTGTTTTGTGTTGTGGTATTTGAGTTGTATTTAAACTATTTATGAATAAGCTAAGTGTTATATGCTTATTTACCAAAACAAATGATTGTAAGTTAGAAATTCTTGATCTTATCTTCTCACGTATGGAACAACTGTCTTACATGTCATATACCTGTTCTTCTCCTCTCAAATGTGAAAATTAAGCTCCCCTAAGTGGAAAAAGGGTTAGAATAAATATAAATGACACTAACCTCTCCAAACAATACCTAAATAATGATAGATTAAGGGGGGCGTTTGGATTGGGGTTTTCAAGAAAGGGAAAGGGAAAGGAAAGCTTCAATTCCCTTTGTTGTTGTTTGTTACCCCATTTTCCTAATTCCCTTTATCCTCTTTTCTAATTTAGAAACCCCTTAACTCCTCTAACTTGATTCCCCAACCCCCCTCCACTTACAAATGAGGGTCAAGGAAAACCCCCCATTGACCACCCATTGACCGCTATCAACTTGAACCTCCGCCCCACCGTGACCATCTCCGACCACCTCCGGCGAACTGCCCCTCCCCCACTACCGAAACTCTCCACACATCCCACCTCTTCCGCCTAGGACCACCACACCTCCGCCGTCCACGACCACCACATCTCCACCAGAAATCACCAAAATTCATCCAACAAAACGTAAAACCACCGTACATCCCTCTAAACCACCCAAAGCCCAACAAGCACCATCGAAAACCACCAAATGCATCCCAAAACCACCCTCGAAAATCTTCCATACTTACCAAACCACCAGATCTACACTTACCCGGAATCAATGGAGCCCTAAACGAACCTAAGAGGGCGCGACGGAGAATGAAACAACTCCATCCCAGGCGTTAGTACCGGCGGCGACGGAGAATTGAAGCAACTCCAGCCCAGACGTTAATTCCGGCGCTATTCAAAACGCCCAGACATAGCACCAACGGGGAAGGGGACGATGAGGGTAGGGCGCGACAGAAGGAAGGGAGAGAGATGGAGGGAAGGGGGACGCCAGCGAGGAGGTAGCGCCAGACAGGAGGTCAGAGAGATGGTGTATTGGTGGTGCTATGGTTAAAGGAGGAGGATGGGAGAAAAAAATACTTACCAAACCACCGTTTACATGTAAGGGTTTTGGTTTCCTTTCCCTTCCTACCCCTTTCCTGATTTCATTCCCTTTTTCCTCTGTGAACCAAACGCCCTCTAAGGGTTTGAATGAACCCTTAGGATAGAGCGTGATCAAATAAATGATTCTCCTTTACTCATGGTTAATTGGTTAGTTCAATGGGTGGGTGTAAAGATAGGGTTACATTATAAACCTTTATGACTTCAGCCCTCGTCTCGTCAACTTTTTCTAATAAGTTTCAGTAAAAATAACTTCCGTTCAGCAAAAATAAGTTCATTTCATTAAAATAAGTTCAGTTCAGTAATCATAAGTTCGGTTCAGTAGAAATCAGTAGTATAAAGAAGAAAAAATAACATGAATCAGTAAAAATAAGTTCAGTTTAGTAGCAATAAGTTCAGTTTGGTAAAAATAAGTTTAGTTCAGTACTAATAAGTTCATATCAGCAAAAATAAGTTCAGTTCAGTAAAAATAAGTTCAGTTCAGCAAAATTCAGTTGACGAGAATAGAGTCTTCATCAATCGACTAGGGTGTGTTGCATAAAGTATTTTTTATTGATTAGGGTTAATATATATCCAAAATTTTAGGCCAATAATTTACAATAAGAGAAAATTAGCGAAAAAATAAGGACAGACTTAATATATCTTTATCCTTCAATTAGCAATTCACAATCGACACGCACAAGTTACCATGTTCGACCCATTAACTAGGTGACTTAAAAAATACAATCCATAAAATCTTGTATGTGTGACGGTAAAAAAAAACATATAACCCATCCAACACGGACTATCAAATCCCATATAAATTAAATGTGTTCATGAGTCAACATTCTTATTTACATCATAACAAGTACGACAATATGAGTGTGTCACTACTCACTACTAAATCTTTTACACCATCAAGCTTTAGTTACACCTTCCTTGCATAATTACTACTTCCCCCGTTTCTTTTTAATTGTAACAAAGGAATTTTTTATATCTCACAGATAATGCTCCTTCATTGCAATTAAAAAGAAACGGAGGAAATACTAAAAGTCACAACGCTGTTTCAAGTTACCATCATTCTCACTCCATTTCTCAAACATCTTTCTACTTTTTGTTTTTATCCGTTCCTCAAAGTTTTCCCTGCGTTTGTTTCTTCCTAATTTGACACACATTTCTTTTCCTTCTATCTAACATTAGCGTAGGATGTATTGTTTACCTCTAAGGATTTAGTAATTTAGAATTCAGCCGATCTATGTTAAGTTCATGTGTAATCGAGAAACCGCAACTAGATGTGATCATACATTAATCATTGCATCATAAACACCAACATTTGGATTCCTTTTGGATGTTATTATATGGAGTCATTACTTGGTTCCCTCACTCCATAGAAAGCTGACAAAACTTCAATTATGAAATGTAGAGCTTTTAAAAGTTTAATAAGGACAAATGCGGCTGATCTTAATAATAGTAATTAATTTGGCCTACATTAATACACGAAGTACAATGTATCTAGCAACTTTGTGCATATATTCTTGTATTATTGTTTATGCCAATATCTATTCTAATAGTAGCTACGTACACCATGAACTCTGAACTTATGATTTTCTTCTACAATTAAATAATATTGTTTCGATGTGCCTAGATTGAGTTGACCTGCCCTTTCATATTGGGTGCATGATCGATGGTTCAATAACATATCAAAAATCTTGAATCATTAATTTATAACCTTCTACTTATTAACTTTAGTCTCCTAATAGTTCCATATTCAATCTCATGTTATTGCAGATTAAGATTCTTTGGGCGAAGCTGGGAGAATATAGTTAGGGGGCGATGTAATACGCATATATATAAAGAGAGTCAAGTTCACGGGATCGGTATAATAAACCATACTTGGTTGAGGAGGAGGGAGCAGGGGTCATGGTCCTCTTAGGCCCAACCAAGCCTCGCCCATTCTTTCTAGACACCAATGACGATGATACCTAGCACAAGTAATTAAACCTAGCCCCCAAAAAAGCACTCAAGTGAATGTAAGTGTATCCTTGAATAGCCTAATGAGAAATATAACAAATGATAATGTGAAATCAAGATGGATCGCTAAAATAAAAGGTATAATCCTTTTTTCGAGACCATATTGTACGTGTTTGGGGAAAAAAACTATTCGAAATTGAAGAGATCCATAAAGTGTATGATCCTTTTTAGATTAACTAATTGTAATTACAATCATGCATGGAAAATACTATAGACATCGATACAAGATTGGTCACATCTACAAGTAGACTTTCATCTCTAGCAAGGGTTGTTCATGGATACTAGAGAGGGTACTCCAAGGCTCAAGCAAATTGAACTATATATTTGAGTTGGAGTTATTTCCTATAATCTTGTTATAACTGAAACGATATAATAAAATTTGTAAATAAGTTAAACTTATTGACAAAAATAGGAAATGGTTCATCACAGAATTACATCACTACTATAAAAATTCGAGGGTTATTTTAAAGATGACCACATAAACTATTATCCAAAAAGACAGTATTTCATTCATTGCTCTTTCAAAAGGTGTTAAATATGCTAGACAATTATAACGACTCCTTTTATAGATACCACCTTGGACATACTTGAAATCATGGTAATATTCTCGGGCTATTGAAGATAAAAAGAAAAACAAACTCCAATGTTAATACAAAGAGAAAATGTAAATTATTGAAGCAGAGTATGATAGAAGAGGTAATTACCATCCTTAGGGTCCGTTCTTTTTAACTTATTTTTGCTTATCTGAACTTATCTTAACTTATCTTAACTTATCTGAACTTATTAGACCTTATTAGACCTTATTCGACCTTATTCGACCTTATTAGACCTTATTCGACCTTATTAGACCTTATTACAACTTATTTGACCTTATTGTTATTATTATTATTATTATTTATTATTATTATTTATTATTATTATTTATTATTATTATTTATTATTATTATTTATTATTATTATTATTATTATTGTTATGATTATTTATTATTATTTATTATTATCATTATTTATTATTTATTATTATTATTATCATTATTTATTATTATTATCATTATTTATACTATTATCATTATAATTATTATCATTCTTATCTCTAATATAATAATAATTACTCTGTTATTACTATTTTTCTTATTATGTTAATTTTTATTATCATTAATACTGCTACCATTATTATATTATTATTATTCAAATTATTATATTATTACTATTATATTACTATAATTATCTATTATTATTGGTCTATAAGTCATTATCTATTGTTATTGTTATTATTAATTATAAATTTCTACGGAGGTAAACTTAAAAGATGCATATCAATAGCTTCAAGAACAACTATCAACTACAATAGTTTAGTGTTCATTTATAAACGACAATCCATAAAAGTCGATATCCCTTATTCATGTAGACGAATTAAATTCTCAAGCGTACAACAAGCAACGATGATAGCCGAATGAGTATAATAATAATAAATTTTATATAATAAATAATAATAGATAATAATAATAATAATAATAATAATAATAATAATAATGTTGTTATATAAAAATATATAAGAACCTTATTAGAACTTATTAGAACTTATTAGACCTTATTAGAACTTATTCGACCTTATTAGACCTTATTAGACCTTATTCGACCTTATTAGACCTTATTCGACCTTATTCGACCTTATTAGACCTTATTCGACCTTATTAGACCTTATTAGACCTTATCTGAACTTATCTGAACTTATAAGGACTGAAAATAAGTTGGAAAGAACTTATTTGGGGATGCATAAGAATCTCTTTTAAAGCAAAATAAGAATCAATTTAACTAGAGTAATAGGAGGAGACCGGGTTTTGACTAGCTTCTTAGACTAAAATGGATCGGGCTTTCTAGCAAAAATCATGTCAAAGCTCACAAATAATATTTCATACTAGATGTATTATAATGACAGTCACTGGAATTTATATTTATAAACTTCATGAAAAAACTAACTACTAATTCTTTATATATGTGGACTTGTGGAGTAAAATATCCATGGATCTTAACTAGCTTCTTGTAATTCTTTCAAAGTATTAAGATAATTTATCTAAGCTACATAAATACTCGAGGATAGGGCGGCTAATAGCTATGCATAGAGGCATAGAGGCATAGAGCATAGGGTATTATTATTGGAGGACTAGTTTAGTGATTGACTAGTTATTTCTTCCGGGGTCACCGAGATTTGGTTCATGAAAGTGAAGACCCTACTCCTCTTTACCCTCCTCATATTCTTAACGGGTAACGACTTTACCTGCCGACCTATATCATATTTGAACTTTGTAATTCGCGACATTTTTATTTTAATATACCTCATGGTTTCATTAGTTGTTAGCACTAATAAAACTCAATGGTTATGAAATTATGTTATAGGAGTTTTCAGTAGTACTGGTGGATCTAAATCTAGGGGTTATTATAGAACGAATCGAGATCGAACTTTATTTAGTTTGGCTCGTGTTCTTTTAAATTTATCCGAACTCGAGTCGAGTTGAAAACATAACGAACAAAGCCGTTATCGAAGCAAGTTTTGACTAAACGTTGATCGAGCTGTTCACGAACAAGATTGACCTATTATTGTTGTTAATTTATTTGCCTATTTTATTATTTAATCAGTGAATATTTTTTCTTTTGAATTTATTTTAAGCACTAAATCTATTAGTTTATTAAAAGATTAATCGAGCTTGTTCACGAGCTTTTTGAGCCGAGTTTAGCATAACTCAGCTCGGCTCTTCAAGGTCTCGAGCCGAACTCGAACTTAAACCAAGCCACCACGAGTCGAGGTTTGACCGAGTTGAGCCCGAACTCTTCGCGAACAGCACATGCTCATTCTCACCCCTAGATGGATCCATGATTTTCTACTAGGGGCGTAATTAATTAGGGGCGGAGCTACTTTCAGCTGTCCGGAGTTAATTGAACCTACTTGATCAATATAAATCGATCTATTTTAATCCTGTTTTGTTTAGAACAAGAAAAATCGAACAATAAGTTAAAATATTATGAAAATGGACTCACTTAGTGATAATTTTAGCTCCGCCTCTGTAAGTTATAGATGTTGGTAGTTATAAATTGAGATTGCTGAATTGATAACTAATAAAATTATTTTATTTTATTTTGGCATAGTGAAAAGGTATGTACAATAATCTACTGACAGTTGACATACACCTTGCCTCAATTAGAGGTGAGGGGTATCAAATCTCCGAGTAAAATTTCTGAAATTGGTCTAGGACCGATTCACAATTTTAGAACTTGAATGCGAATATAATCTAGTCTAGGGAATAAGGAGCCAATTTCGAGTACCCGGATCCGACCTGTTATCATTCCTAAGATTTGAATAAGTTTTAAGAAATTCATATAAATTCAGATAAGCAAAAATAAGTTCAGATAAACAATGATAAGTTAAAAAGAACATATGCATAACGTTCTTTAAACACACTTACAAGCATTCCAAACTCTCCACCCTTTTCCAATAATCTAAGCTCATTTTCATATATTCTAAACTTTAAGGAGTAGTAAACTTAATAGTAATCCTATTTGGTAAGCCATGAAGAAGAGAAGACCAATAAGTTTGTCCTGTATGAGGTTGCACATGGTGATTAGGTTACAAGTAACGTAGGGACCACTTGCTACGAAAGCCACGTACATGAAATCTAACAGGCTAAAACTATAGTTTCTTAACTACACAATACACATACATACCTTGCGTGTCCGCCGCTTCACGCCACTTCGACGGTGCCTGTGCCACATGAACATTTTAGCCTTTGAGCCAATAGGCGTTGCTTGATCACCCGTGTAACCATGTCCTCATTTTTAAATAAAAAAACTAAAATAGAAACTATTCAACTAACATGGATGAGAATATGATAGAGAATTTAATTTTTATTCTATTTTTTGAAAAGGTTTATTTAAAAGACCCTTCTTGTAAGGATATACCTTAATATATCTAGTAAAGAAAATATCTTGTTTGCTTTGTATCATTGTATGATAACCTTGTTTAAAAAGATAATAATAAAAAAACGGTTAGCTTCTTGGAATATGTGAACAATAAAGGTATAGCTGAAGCAGGATAATTACGAATGCACTACGCTTAGCAAATAACTCCCAAAATATGCGCTTTTTGCTTTAATGGCATCGACAATGAAATAGAATGAGAACTCAACTGAATATTGCCAAGAAGAGACAAAGAAAGAGAAGGCGTTTTTGTGTGTTATGATTTTTTTTTGAGAAATTCTGATACCACAATTACAGAGGCGAAGATCATGGTCGTAAATAGCGCTCCAAAGGGAACAAAATGGGCAATGGTTACAAAGTCACTAAAGTAACCGTCTGGCCCAGTTAACTTTGGGACAGGCCGCAAAAAATACATATATACCACACTCGCGAAGGAGTCGTGACTCCTGACAGCACCACACGCCCGCGACCTGGACTAGACCCGTGCATGTGTGTGGTGGAATATAAATATACCCTCTAGTCTCCAAACGTATACTCAAAGCATAGAAACATATATAAAGAAGTCAAAGTGTAGTAAAAATGTCCATGTGGGACTTTTGTGGCTTTGATAATCATAAATGAAGAAGAGAGAAACCACGTATAGATAGCAATGTAGGACTTGATCTTTTGAAGCGAAAAGTAGCTTGGAGTAATAACTACAACAGATCTTTACGTCGAATGTCGCAAATAAGAGTTTGAATATATCATGGTATAATTTTCCGTTAAGAATGTTGATGATGACTAAATTTTCATCTTTAATAAGCAAATCGGGTACGTTCATTTGTTGTGCTTGAAGGATAACGTTTCTTAAAGCAAAAGCTGAAAAGGGAAGATTTTCCTAGATTATAGGCTATTGCATCAAGAACTTGTCCATTACGACGGACAATATCCGCTACGGGCCTGCGGTTGAGGACTATCTAAGTGGAAGATTCATCAAATTTCAGCTTAATAAAATTTTGAGGTGGGAGATTCCAGTGTGCATGGATAGTAGGAGGAGTTCTACGAGGAAAGGGGTGAAGGTAGAATTGTTAGTGTCGATGAAATTTCACAAATTATATTCCGACAAGGTATGCCTGGCTCCATAAAAAAAAACTCGAGCTATCTGAAATGTCGTTTCTTGTTGGAAGTTAATATTGTTTCTTTCTTTACATAGTTATACGACGAGTAGGAAAAAAAAATTGTATAATTTATTTCGAGAAGATTTTGAGGATGGCAAAAATGGTTTGACTTTGAAGTGGTTAAACAGAAGTTCTAAGGACATTGGTAACCAATGAATAAATTCATGGGTTTGCGAAATTGGACAAGAGAGGAATAGATGATCAACATTCTCTGAAGATTTGACATTAGGGATGTTCCTATGGTCGAAATTATCACTAATATAGAGACCATTGTTTAGTGGAGTAATTACCAAATCAATAAAAAAATTTGATTTTAGGTTGAATATGCATCAAGATTCCAAATTCAGACATAAGGCCATTTTGAAAGTTGGAAGGATTCGCAATCATAGCATGCCATGTTGCAAGTTTAACCGCCAAATCTTCAAGAGGAAGTAAGTCCCCAACAACAGGGTATCTTTTGAGGTGTAACTCATTCCAGAACATGCATTATTACCCATTTCTCATGACCTTGGTGAGAGAGGAACTGAACGAGTATTGAGAATAATGATTGGCTAACCTGTTTAGGTTGTCTGGTATGTTATATATATAGAGATACAAAATATCTTTACAAGCCTACTAAGAGTCTAATTACCAAATTACCCTAATACACCCCCTCAATCTTTACAGGGAGGAACAACGGATAGATTGGAACGATGTTTACAAAACAACTCAGAAGAAAGACCCTTAGTAAAAATATCAGCAACCTGCAACTGTGTCGGAACATGCTTAACCTGAAGTCCACCTTTAGCAACCATCTCACGAACAAAATGATAATCAACATCGATATGCTTACTACGATCATGATGAACAGGATTGGCAGTAAGATACATAGCAGAAACATTGTCATAATAGAGAATGGTAGGCCGTCGATGAAAATACCCTAAATCAGCCAACAATTGACGTATCCAAATTGTTTCGGTCGCTGTGTAGGCAACAGCACGATACTCAGCTTCAGTAGAAGACTTCGAAACAGTAGGTTGCTTCTTAGAGCGCCAGGAGATCAAATTCTTCCCTAGGAAGACAGCATAACCAGTAGTAGAACGCCGAGTGTCAGGACACCCAGCCCAATCAGCATCAGAATAGGCAACAGTCACAGTAGGAGAGCCAGTACTATGAAGAAAGAGCCCATAATCAGAAGTTCCCTGCAGATACCTGGAAATTCTTTTCACAGCATGAAGGTGAGTAGTACAAGGCGCATGCATAAATTGAGAAATCGAATTAACAGCATAGGCAATATCAGGACGAGTCATAGTCAAATATTGAAATACACCAACCATACTACGATAATCTGTGGGAACAGCAAGAAGTTCACCATCTAATAGAGAAAGAGTGACACGAGAGACAACAGGAGTACGTACGGGTTTGACAGTATGAAGATGAAATTTCTGAAGAAGATCAACTACATATTTGTTTTGAGACAAAAGCAAACCCTAAGGAGTACGTAAAACCTGAATGCCTAAGAAATAATGCAAATCACTCAAATCCTTCATAGCAAACTGGACAGAGAGAACACTGATAAATTTCTGAAGCAAAGAGGAACTACTACCTGTAAGGACAATATCATCAACATATAGCAAGAGAATGATAATGTGACTACTGTGTTTGAGAGTGAACATAGAGGTGTCACAACTGCTGCACTTGAAACCAATAGAGAGAAGAAAGTTGCTGAAACGAGAGAACTAAGCTCGGGGAGCTTGCTTCAAACCATAAATGGATTTTCGTAACCGACAAACATGATGTGGTTGAGAAGGATGTTCAAAACCAGGAGGCTGACACATATAGACTTCTTCATTGAGGAAACCATGAAGGAAAGCATTTTTAACATCGAGTTGACGAATAGGCCATTTAAAAGTAGCAGCAAGAGTTAAAACTTAGCGAACAGTAGTAGGCTTAATTACAGGACTAAAGGTTTCAAAGTAGTCAATACCTGCCTGCTGATGATTACCAAAAACAACAAGCTTGGCCTTAAACCGCTCCACAGAACCGTCAGAATTATATTTAATCTTATACACCCACTTACAACCAATAGAGTTTCTATTGTTGTTGCGAGGCACAAGTTCCCATGTATCATTCTTAATCAATGCATCATACTCGTCACGCATGGCTTGTTGCCAACGTGAATCTTTAGACGCTTGCTTAAAATTAGACGATTCAGACTCAACAACATCGGTTTTAAATCCAATAAATTCCTAGTTGAAATAATCTCGTCTTTTAAGCGAGTGGTCATGGTATGAACATTAGTAGGATCGACACATTTAGACGAAATGCGAGGACGACGAGTGGGAGGGGGGACGGGAGTCGGGGATGATAAAGAGGTTGACTCACCTAAGGCCGGACTAGGAGGTAATGGTCTAAGAGAGGGGGGACACACCACATACGCTGGGACTCAACGTAGGAGTGATAGACAAGGGGGCTGGCTGGCCTGCGGGCGCGCGCAGGGCGTGCGGGTAGGCAGCAGTGAGCTGCGTGGAGCAACTGGGGGCTGCGGGTAGGCCTGCGGGCGCAAGTTGACGCAACACGTCAATGGCTGCGGGCGCGGGGCGTGCGTGCGGGCAGGCAGCAGGTATAGTGGGGGGGAGTGTGGTCTGCGGGCGCGGGAAAGGGTGTCCGCGGGCTGGTGTGAGGCGCACGTTCCTCGGGCACGCACACATCCTGCGGGCAGGTAGCGGGTTGCTGCTGGTGCCACCGTGATGCTGCGGGCTCGGGGAATCGAGACACAGGACCATGTAGCGCGACACGTGGCTCACTAGACGCAGGAAGACTCAGAAACCAAACTAAGGGTGGGTCAAGAGACTCATCCATAGACAAACCAATGGGTGTGCTAGACACAAGGGAACGATAAGGAAATGTATGTTCACTAAACAACACATGACGACTTGTATAAACTTTGCCAGAAACAGGATCAAGACATCGATTGCCCTTATAATTTGATGCATAGCCAATAAAAACACATTGAATCGACTTAGCCTGTAATTTATTGATTTTTGGATCTAAAAACAACGGAAAATAGGCACAACCAAAACATTTCAAAAACTCATAGGAGGGGGGACGATGAAAAAGTTTAGCAAACGGGGATGAACCCTGCAATGCCGAACTAGGAAGACGATTTATCGTATAGACCGCCGTATAACACGCATCAACCCAATATCGAGGTGGCAATTCAGATTGAATAAGCATAGTGCGGGCCATCTCGATAATGGTTCGATGTTTCCTTTCTGCAACACCATTCTGCGCTTGAGTCCGAGCACAAGACTTTCGAAAATAAATTCCTGAATCACAGAAGTGTTGTAGTAAAGGAGTGTTATCAAATTCACGTCCACCATCACTTTGGAAAAATTTAATTTTGGAATTAAACAAGTTCTCAACAAGTTTTTGAAAAGCTAAGAAGGTCGAATAGACATCAGATTTCAGTTTAAGTGGATATAGCCAAGAAAAACGAGAATAATCATCAACAAAAACCACATAATACTGAAACAACTGATTAGATTTAACGGGCAATTGCCAAAGATCACTATGTATCAAATATAATGGATAGGGGGCACGATGAGTCACAGACTCAAAAGGCAAACGATGTATCTTTCCTAATTTGCAATGAACACAATCGTCATGAAACTTAGAATTACATGAAATCAAGTTTTGTGAACGTAAACTTCCTAAAACTCTAGCAGAAGGATGACCAAGGCGAGTATGCCAAACATCTCCAGACTCCTTGGTTGCTATAAGAGAAGGGACAGACGACTCTGTGCTGACTCGGGAAGACTCTGAACCAACTCGGGAAGACGACTCTGACTCGAGAATGTGAGGCTGAAGAGGGTAGACACCATTCCTACTGATTCCCCGCAACAGAACTGCCCCCGTGGTCTTGTCCTTAACACAAACAGAAGACTCGTCAAAACAGACTATGCAAGAATTATCCTGACATAACTTTTGGACAGACAACAGATTATGCTTTAACTGGGGAATATGACACACCTTCGTGAGACGAAGGGGGCGACTAGGGGAAGACAGAATCAAATTACCAAGTTTATTAATGGGAAGTGGTGTGCCATCACCAACAACAATAGAACTCGAACCAATGTAAGGAAGAGCGTTAGATAGCTTACCATCCTGTGAGCTCATGTGAGAGGCGGCTCCAGAATCTGGATACCAAACGGAGTCATTTGTTTCACCACCAACAGACAGTGCAGCTAGGGCACGTGTGACACCATCAGGAGAAGAAGGCACAAAGCTATGATTAAAGCGTTGAGGGCAATAAGCTGCTTGGGGACCTGGATACTACAAAGACCACAAGTATCTGAAGAAGGATTGGTGGCTAAATTGCAGTTAGATGGATTACTTCCTGCTGAAGACAAATCATTAGCAATATAGTTGGCACAAGAATAATCAACATAAGAAACATCATGAATATTACCCATACCATTAGTCCGGCCTGCATTGCCACGACCACCCTGTCCTCCATTGCCGCGGCCTCCATTGTTAGAACGACCACCCTTGTTACGATTGTTGTTGTTGCGATTCTTGTTCTTACCACCCCCTTGACCCTTAGAATTCGAACCACCCGAAGAGGACGATTGTGAACCCGAAGAGCCAAACTGAACAGCAACTAAGGCCTGATGAGCAGTAGGCGTCTTAGCATAAGCACGCATAGCTTTAATGCGTTGCTCATGCTGAAGAAGCTTAGGGCGAAGATCATCAAACATCAAAGACGTTTGAAATTGAGACAAAATTGTAACAAGAGCATCATAGTCACGATCCTGATCGATCCAGAGCAGTCAAGGTATACTGAAACAAATCATACTGAGAGACAGGACACTGAATAGCAGCTAAGGAATCAACAATTATCTTAATATCACGTAAAAACACTTCCATAGACTGCTGATCAGATTTTTTCATATGACTAAGCCGACCTTTTAACTCCATAGAACGGGCCATACTAGCATGCAGAAAACGTGTCTGTAACCTATTCCAAATCTCAACAGCGGTACGTAACTCATGCACATCCATCATAATATCAAGAGAAATCGATGCATATAACTACAATTTAATTTGCTGATCAAGTCTCATATACTCATAAAACTGTGGATTAGGCAACGATTGACCTAAATTATCAACATAAGTTGGAGAAGGAACAAGAATTGAACCTTCTACAATACCAAGTAATTGATGCGTGGAAAGGAAACATGCCACCTGAGTTTTCCACATGAGATAATCTTCGGGTGATGCTAATTTGATGGTAACATAACGAGTGATATCTTGATGTGCAAAGGAAGTCGCGGACGGAAGAGAAGAAGGCACAAAAGGCACGGAAAAGGGGAGTGGGTGGCTGCTGCCACCACTCGTGGGAGGGCCGAAACCTGGTGGGAAATCAAGATGATTTCTTGACATGGGCCGCAACAAACTGGGGCTGGCCGCGATTGATGAAGACGCGCCAAGGAGTGTGGGTGGTGGCGAAAGCGACCACTGCTGGCCTGAGGAGGCGTAGCCACCACTGGATGCGGCGGCAGTGGTGGTGGCGGCTGCAAAGGAGCCGCTGTAAGGGCTGCCGTGAAACAGAGTCACGTGCGACAGGGTGTGGCGCACGTCATTCGTTGGCGGGGCAACGAGAGGAGAACGCTGAGGAAACGGCGTTTTGGGACTGAAAACAGAAGCATCGACAATGCTGGTGGTTTGGGCGGCGGACATGGTGGACGGTCGCCGGAGAAACACCGACCAAAGGTGGTTAGGGTTTCGAAAAAAAACTTAGGTTTTTGTGCGGAAAAATAAACCTGGACTCTTGATACCATGAACGAGTATTGAGAATAATGATTGGCTAACCTGTTTAGATTGCCTGGCATGTTATATATATAGAGATACAAAATATCTTTACAAGCCTACTAAGAGTCTAATTACCAAATTACCCTAATAGGAATCCTTGTCACAAGGACAAAAAGGTAAGATATGTTACTCTCTTTACTTAACCCACATACTTGCATAGTTGCATTGGTGTTCTTAATAGTAGTACAATTAATTTTGTTGGTGTTAGGGGGTTGTTTGTAGGGTTTAGTCTTCTCTTACCATAAATATGGTCAAATGTTTACCATTTAGATAAGGGTCGAATGCCATCACTCTCTTCTTCTCCATTAAATGCAGAAAGGAGAAAGCTAAGCACGGTCCTCGTACAATTACTCCCACTCTAGCTAGTCACGCCGGCACTTCAATTCTTAGTTAAACAGAAAATGCATGTCACTGCCATATACTTTAGTAGCTTAGACTGAGTGTCGTGAGTGAGTTGCAAAAAAGCACATATGATAATGAAAAGGAGGCCTAATAATTATTATGATATGCTTTTGTTTTTGTTCCACTCATGTCAAAATGAAGAAAACTTTTTTTTGGTTCGTGTCCCTACAATATCTCAAAAAATATTTTGCAATCGTTGCAAAAAATATACCCTTAAATCTAATCAACTAGTGATCTTAGTTATTTGACAACCTTCCTAACTTGTCTCTTGTCTCTTGTCTCTCTAGTGAGTAATGTGACAATGCCTTCTTCAACAGGGAGCTTATTAGCTTAGTCACTACTGGTGAGTGGTGACTAGGGATGACAATGAATTTTGGACCTGATCCAGATCCAGACCCATAGATTCATTTATAGGGGTTAGGGTCCAACTTTTTTAGACCCAATGGGTCTGGGTTTGGTTGGGTCAAGAGGTTATCAGACCGGTTTGGGTCCGTGCCAAATGTATCAGACCCAGACCCGGTCTAGACCCTACCCAAAGACCCATTTACATAAAAAAATTTCAAAAAACATTAAGTTGTAATTACGACTTTATGAGTAGTTGTGACCTTATTTTAAGACATGTAATGATGTAAGTTGAGACATTTTTAAGATTTTATGAGCTATATTTTGTTAATTGTTTCGATATAAACTTTAACTATGGTCACGCGAATCTAAAAAATAGGTGAAATAAATTTATTAGATTAAAAATGCAAATTAAACTTGAAATTCAAAATGACCCACTAAGGACCCTCTAAAGACGCTAGACCCATCAGACCCAAAGGATCTGAGTCTGGGTCTGAAAATTCCAGACCAGACCCAGACCCGACCAATTGCCATTCCTAGGGGTGACCAAGGCGGCTTACATATTGTTGAAAGTAAATTGCGCAAGGAGACTAAAACAATAAATGAGAACGATCTTACTTGAAGTATGGAAAACGTTAAAGAGATGAGCACTGTGTCGTGGAAACCTCCACTGTCCTTAAAGGTGATTTCGCCGCAGCACGGGTGCAAACTTCCTCCCGGCGACCACCCTCCAGGATTAGCACAGTACCGCCCGTTCGTGTGCACTCACAAGCAGACGGTTGGAGTGACAGATACAACCCGAATTGAGAGAACAGATTTTAGAGAGAGTAAAAATGAGAGAAGTATTTTTTCTGTGTGTTTTGTGCTAACCAGAGAGGGGTATATATAGCAGTAGTGGGAGAGAGAGGCGATCAGTTATTCTGGGAAGAGAATAACTGGCGGAAATCAAGGAGGCAATAACGGCAAGTCAAACGCGTCAAACTCGGAAACAAATCATTTCCGTTACAAAGATATTTTGAGAATCTTTCAAAACAGACGGGCCATAAAAAGATACACACCCCCACCCGCGAACGCGTCGCGCCAACGCCATACGCCCACGGCCCGAGCCCGAGCCGGCCCGGCCCGCGCGCGCGCGCGTGCGTGTGGTGGTTCCTAGAGTATAGTCTCTAGTATCCAAACAAGAGTTACAATGGCATGGGGATAAATATACTAAGCAATAAGCCCACTATCTTCCTATGTGGGATCCAAGTGCCTTACAAACAAAGGGAAAAATGTTGGCATTGAAATACTAAGGAAATAGCTCTAAACCCACCCATGTGGGACATAAACTTTGAGGCTTATTTCCAACAATCCCCCACAAGAATCAAAGTTTCGGAATAAAGAAAAAGGAAGAGAAGAACAATTCGGGTATTTGGCAAAGGAAGAATGCATAGGTGTTAATGTCTTGCGACTTGAATTAACACTTAGTGAGATAGACTTTGGAGTCTCGTTCAAACAGGTGATTTTCATCTTGAACTTGAGAGAACTTGAAACCTTCATCTAAACCACACATCCATCCCTTTAGAATCAGTCACTCCGCGATCAATGTGGCGCCTATACTGGCCATACGCCTTACCTGGATGCTCATAGATGCTCTAGAGAAACGACCCCAGTTTCTCATAGGAAGCGGCCCCACTTCCACATCTAAGTAGGTGAATCCCATCAAGTGTGTATCACCACACACCACCACACAACTGTGGATATGGGTTCATTAAGAGCCTTTTGCTCAACCTCAAACACAGGTGATATGCACTTCTCAATATAACTTTACACAAGAGGGATAGACAAAATAAAAGTGCTTTTATTACTTAATGTTGCCCTTTGAACTCCACTTGCGTGGAGTAGGGTTTCATTATTACATTCAAATGGGTCTCAGTCCCATCCCTCTGGATGCATCCTCAATTACATTTCTAGAAAGGCCTTTAGTAAACGGATCCGCAAGGTTCTTTTCGGACCTTACATAGTCCAGTGATATCACTCCATTGCTTATCAAATCTTTGACAACCTTGTGTCTGAGGCGAATGTGCCTTTTCTTTCCATTGTACACGTTGTTCTTTGCCACTGCAATAGCTGCCTGAGAGTCACAATGCAACGCAATTGAAGGAGCTGGTTTCCCCCACAATGGAACATCATTCAGCAAATTCCTTAGCCATTCTGCCTCATTTCCTGCCAACTCAAGTGCAACAAATTCAGATTCCATAGTCGACATAGCAGTACAAGATTGTTTACAAGATTTCCAAGAAATTGCACCACCACCCAAGGTAAAAACAAAACCACTAGTAGAGTTAATCTCATCATTTCCAGATACCCAGTTAGCATCACAATACCCTTCTAAGACCGCAGGAGAAGAAGAAAAGTGAATGCCCCAATCCATGGTCCCTCTAAGGTATCTGAGTAACCTGCGCAAAGCACCCCAATGGTCTTTGCTAGGGTTATGAGTGTACCTACTGAGTCTACTAATAGCGTAAGCAACATCACGTCTAGTGCAATTCATCAGATACATAATACTACCAATTACTTTGGCATACTCAGATTGACTCACAGGATCTCCCTTATTCTTTACTAGATGAACACTAGGATCATAAGGAGTCTTAACTGGGTCAACTTCAAATGAATTGAACTTTCTAAGTACCTTTTCTACATAGTGGGCCTGACTCAAGCTAAATCCATGAGAAGACCGAGTGATCTTTACTCCCAAGATAAGGTCAGCCTCCCCCATGTCTTTCATTTCAAACCTAGTACTTAAGAAGTCCTTTACTTCAATCACAAGATCTAAGCTAGTCCCAAGGATCAACATATCATCAACATATAGGCAAATTATTACACAACCTCGGGAGTCATTCTTAGCGTATACACATGTGTCACTCTCGTTCACAAGAAACCCAAAACTGGTTATGGTGCTATCAAACTTTTGGTACCATTGTTTAGGGGCTTGTTTTAAACCATAAAGAGACTTTACTAGCTTACACACCTTTTTCTCTTGTCCAGGAACTACACAACCTTCAGGTTGGTCCATATAGATCTCTTCCTCAAGGTCACCATTTAGAAAAGCAGTCTTAACATCCATTTGATGTACTATTAGGCCGTGAATAGCAGCTAAAGCAATCAGCGTTCTAATGGTGGCAATCTTAGTGACTGGTGAATAGGTGTCAAAATAATCTATTCCCTCTCTTTGGGTGAAACCTCTCACAACTAGTCTCGCTTTGTACTTATCAATGGAACCATCAGGCTTTAGCTTCTTCTTAAAGATCCATTTGCTAGAGATAGGCTTACAACCCCTAGGAAGGTCTGCTAATTCCCAAGTGTTGTTACTCATAATGGACTCTAGCTCACTATCTATGGCCTCTTTCCAAAATACAGCATCAACAGATTTCATAGCCTCACTGTAGGTTCTAGGGTCCTCTTCCAAAATAAAGACAGACACTAGATCCTCATTCAAGACACAAGATTCAGTAAGAAAGGAAGTGACAAAATCAGGCCCAAAGCTACTTTCCTTTCTAGGTCTCTTACTTCTCCTAGGTTCTTCCTCAACAGGTTTAGTCACTAAAGGAATACTAATGGGCAGTGCAGGATCAGCAGTAGAGGAACAAGAAGCAGAACATTTCAAAGGAAAAACATGTTCAAAGAATTCAGCATCTCTAGACTCGACAATTGAACCACAAGCATAGGAACCTCTAGCATCCTTAATAAGGAAACGATAAGCAGCACTATGATAAGCATACCCAATGAAAATAGAGTCACAATCTTTGGTCCTATCTTATCCCTTTTAAAGGAAGGTATGGCAACCTTAGCAAGACACCCCCACACTTTCAAGTATTTGAGATTTGGGATATGACCCTTCCACATCTCATATGGCGTCTTATCTAGTTTCTTATGGGGTACACGGTTCAATACATGACAGGCAGATAAAATGGCTTCCCCCCACATGTTATCAGGAAGTCCAGAACTAATCAACATAGCATTCATCATGTTCTTTAGTGTTCTATTCTTCCTTTCAGCTATACCATTTTGTTCAGGGGTATAAGGGGCAGTCAACTCATGAATAATCCCATTTTGTTCACAAAAGGTCTTTAGAGATGTAGGATCATATTCTCCTCCCCTATCACTCCTAAGTCTCTTGATTTTCCTATCCAATTGGTTTTCAACTTCAGCCTTGTACCTTAAAAACATCTCTTCTGCCTCATCCTTGGATTTCAATAGGTACACTACTGTGTAGCGGGAATAGTCGTCTACAAAGGTAATGTAATACTTCTTCCCTCCTCGACTTTCATAGTTCTTAAAGTCACCTAGGTCTGAGTGAACTAATTCTAGAAGTTCAGATTGCCTTTCAACTGTTTTGAAAGGTTTCCTAGCATACTTGGCTTCAACACAAATTTCACATTTGGGCAAGTCAGAACCTGAGAGTCTAGGAATAAGGTTCAGATTTTTCAACCTTTTAATAGAAGCTACGTTAACATGACCTAATCTAGAGTGCCACAAATCAATAGACTCAGCAATATAAGCAGAAGTAGAACCAGATTTATTCATGATTTCAGCAGTAGCATCCAAAGTAAAAAGCCCCCCATTACAAAAACCCTTTCCCACAAATTCCCCATTACGAGTAATGACAAGTCTATCAGAATCAAAAGACAACTTTAAACCAGCTTTCATCAACAGACTACCAGAAATTAAATTCCTACGCATTTCAGGAACATGAAGTACATTAGTAAGAGATAAGAATTTTCCAGAAGTGAGTTTGAGAGTAATCTTCCCTTTGCCATTGACCTTTGCTGATGCAGAGTTTCCCATGAACACATTTTCACCTTCCAACTTCTCATATATGTCAAACATGGATCGGTTGGTGCAAATGTGCCTAGTTGCTCCTGTGTCAACGATCCATTCAGCGGTGTCTCCAGCAAGGTTGACTTCAGATACAACAGCAACAATGGTGTCAGATTCTTCTACCAAGTTTGCTTGGTTTTTGTCTTTCTTTTTATTCCAACAGTCAGCAGCTTTGTGTCCAGGCTTTCCACATTCGTGGCAGGTTCCTTTGAACTTGTATTTCTGCACTCCTCCTTGAGCCTTAAGGTTGCTGCCCCCTTTGTAAGGGCCTTTTCCCTTGTGCCTGTTCCTGTCATAGTTGGAGTTTTTGGACTCCACAAGATTAGCTTTAGGAAAAACAGAATTGTTAGAAGGTTTGTCCTTAAGGCGGTTTTCTTCCTCGATTTTCAGATGTCCAACAAGTTCTTCAAGGGTAAGGTCTCTCCTCTTATGCATAAGTTGGTTCCTGTAGTCCTTCCAAGAGGAGGGTAGTTTCTCAATAAGGACAATAGCCTGGGTGTACTCACAAATAATAAGGCCTTCAGCAGCAATATTGGTATAGAGGGTCTCAAACTCATGAACTTGGTCTAGAATAGGTTTGTCATCGTCTACCTTAAAAGCCATCCACTTACTAATACAGTAGCGTTTGGTCCCAGCATCATCAACACCATACTTCTTTTCTAAGGTATCCCAAATGTCCTTAGCATGGTTAAAAGTCATATATATGTCAAGTAAAGCATTGGACATATAGTGAAGTAACATCCCCTTGCAAGTTCTGTCATCCTTAGCAAATTTGGTTTCATATGTCAGTTTTTCGGTCTCATCAGTAGGGACGACAGGATCGTCAAGAACATAAGCAACATCAATTTGTTCTAAGTAGAATCTAACCCTGACAGCCCAACGTTTATAATTTTTCCCATCCAAAGACTCAATCTTAGACATATCAGGAATGGAGTTACGCAAAGCCATGATAACAGAAACTCGAAAATCACCTTTAAGATTGTTGAAAGTAAATTGCGCAAGGAGACTAAAACAATAAATGAGAACGATCTTACTTGAAGTATGGAAAACGTTAAAGAGATGAGCACTGTGTCGTGGAAACCTCCACTGTCCTTAAAGGTGATTTCGCCGCAGCACGGGTGCAAACTTCCTCCCGGCGACCACCCTCCAGGATTAGCACAGTACCGCCCGTTCGTGTGCACTCACAAGCAGACGGTTGGAGTGACAAATACAACCCGAATTGAGAGAACAGATTTTAGAGAGAGTAAAAATGAGAGAAGTATTTTTTCTGTGTGTTTTGTGCTAACCAGAGAGGGGTATATATAGCAGTAGTGGGAGAGAGAGGCGATCAGTTATTCTGGGAAGAGAATAACTGGCGGAAATCAAGGAGGCAATAACGGCAAGTCAAACTCGGAAACAAATCATTTCCGTTACAAAGATATTTTGAGAATCTTTCAAAACAGACGGGCCATAAAAAGATACACACCCACACCCGCGAACGCGTCGCGCCAACGCCACACGGCCCGGCCCGCGCGCGTGCGTGCGTGTGGTGGTTCCTAGAGTATAGTCTCTAGTATCCAAACAAGAGTTACAATGGCATGGGGATAAATATACTAAGCAATAAGCCCACTATCTTCCTATGTGGGATCCAAGTGCCTTACAAACAAAGGGAAAAATGTTGGCATTGAAATACTAAGGAAATAGCTCTAAACCCACCCATGTGGGACATAAACTTTGAGGCTTATTTCCAACACATATGACCTAAAAGAAGAACTAAAGTTGTGTTGTTGGTCGCACGGAAAACTTTTTCAAAAGAATTTGATATTATATGAATAACATTTTCCAAGGGAAAGCATAACAGATTGGTTCTTTGTTTGGTATATCACAAGAAAAGCTACAAAGAAGAAGAAATAAAAATAGAATTGGGACAAGGGGAGAGGATGCAGGGATGGAAGCTGAGAGATCGAAGAAGGTAAAGAATGTTATAATACAGGTCTAACATGAGTGTAGACCTTAAGATAAAAGGTGGGTTTTGATGAATTCCGAGGTTGTGGTGAAATATGTGGACAAAAGCTATGTTTTTTACACTGAATGGAGTTAAACTGAACTGAATTGTACTAAATTGAAATTCCTTAGATGAACTGAATTGAAGAGAAATTAATTGCAATTAATCCACTCCAAAAGAAATTAAAAGGAAAAAAACAATAACAGTTGTTAAAAATAGAGGTTTATTTTCATCAAAGCGAGAATGCGCTTTCGGACCCATGGCTGGCATAAGAAGTAATGGGAAGTGGCGCATGCCCATGTACGCGGGTTTTCACTTGCCCGTCGTCAGTGGCGAATCCAAAAAATAACTATTGGGCGGGCCAAATGCATATATTATATGTATATTAAAAAAAATAATACAATGATTAGCAAATTTGTTTAGCTACGGAACATTTAATATATAATAAATTTCTATTGATAGGGCGGGCCATGGCCTAGGTAGGCCCGCGCCTGGATCCGTCCCTGCCCGTCGTGTGTAGTATCATATGTCTGTATGGTTCGTATAGTGTTGTACTGTTTGTGAAACATATTGCTCTTTGACTTGTTTAGCGCGGGAGTTTCCTTATCATAGTGTTGTCGGGATTCTAAAGGTGAGTTTATATAATAAGAAGCGACAACGTTGAAAAAACTACTTAGTGTTGTCGGGATTCTAAAGGTGAGTTTATAATAAGACACGACAACGTTGAAAAAACTACTTTCCACCTTTTATAAGCCAAATAATAAAGAAAATGAAAGAACCAATTTTCAAGTACAGTGTTATCCTCCTAACCAGATTCTCTTTCAATTGTTTCATCTAAACAAGCAATTAACGTTAATAAGTGAGACAGTTTCTAAAAGAACACCAAAAAAATTCCCCCATTATTTCAAGGTTATTTTGAGAGAATTACATCGACATATAACACGATTATATGGGAAATATTCACCAATAATATAAGTAGTCTTGACCCATACGCAAGGCAATTAACTTGAATAAGGAATGTACCCACGTCTTATTTCGCTAATCAATTCTCTTGATCCAACTCCATGCACTATCTCTAGACTCCATATACAAGTGTACTTAGAGTACCAAGTACGTAGTAATGCTAGAATATTGAAATTTCCAATTCATTCTATGATTGAAAAGTGTGTATGCTCTCATCTTCCATCCTTTATTGAATAGCGGAGTACGTATTATTCTATTTAAAAGGCCAAATCTAATTAATTTTATTTATTTGATAAAAAAACTACTCAAACATAGTATATATAACTAATTGACATTTACAATACATAAACTTATTTTTATAGATATCCAAAACTATAAGAAAGTACCTCAACCCCTAATTTCGCCTCGTCTTCACTTAATCGTCAACCATGCCAATTGGCAGTATAGACTATATAGACCACTCACCTAAAATGCTAACACCATAAATGAGAGGTATGCATCATGCATGAAAGCTTAGTCCAGTCAAAAGGACCAAACTACTACTACTACTATTCTTCACCATATATAAAATCATTACTCATGCAATGATATTAATTTTATATTCTTGCTGCTTAACTAACTGTTATCATTAAAAGAGAAAGCAACACACCAAACCTTTTTTGATTACTTAAAAGGCAAAAGTAGCCCATACCCAACCTAAAGCCATTTTATCATCATATTGAAGAAAATGACTTTAAGAACTTCTACCTTACTCAAATTATTAAGGGGGTTGGCTGGTTATTGTACATGCAAATAAATCATTTCTCATCACTATTATACTAGTGGTTGTGTGTAAATGGTAATTAAGATGGTCCTTTTCATTATCACTTAACTCAAGTCATCATATATATTTTTTATCCCCACGTTTTTGGAGTTCTTTTCTCTGCTGTTATTATGTTGATAAGCTAAGCTTTGTAGTATATTATTACCTGGATTTTTAATTTGTCATTTTGGTGAAGTTTAATAGTTGAGAGGTTCAATGTCATCTTAATAATGATGTCTGTGAAATTAAAATTTGATCATGCTACTTTACTAATTAGAAACACATTGACACAACTTATTATTATTTTTGGGCTGATTCTATTGTAGGTTTTTATTGGTGCGCATATGTTAGCTGCAAGGGTTTTATTTTTATACCGCAAGTGAACAGTTTAGTACCATAAACGGATCGAACACAGGGAGATGCAAGATTAAATACTCGTTTATTCTAGAGTATGAATATCTCTATGATTATAAAACGATGGCAAAAAATACTGTAACTAATAGCTAAACTAATAAACAAGATAAGATGTCGATGATAACTATGATAATAAAACACTAAGACTGAGCATCACTACTGAAAGATAATTAATTTCTTGATTCATAATGATGTACATCCTAAGTATATATAGCTCTAGGGTTACAAAAGATAATCATCTAATAATTAGGAAGCTAAAAGATATACATTAATCCTAAAAGATATACATTAACTATTTACATAATAAATATGAATAATGAAAATACAAAGATATATTTTCATATATTCTATCACACCCCTCAGTCGAAGCGAGAGGAGGTCGGACGCTGAGACTGTCCCTAAAGTCTTCAAAGAGGAACAATGGAAGACCTTTGGTGAAGATGTCAGCAATCTGATGTCTGGAGGGCACATGTAAAACACGAACTTCACCTCGTGCCACTTTCTCACGAACAAAATGAATGTCCATCTCAATATGCTTGGTTCGTTGATGCTGAACCGGATTTCCAGATAAATAAATGGCACTCACATTATCACAATATGCTAGTGTGGCTTTCTGAATAGGACGATGCAATTCAACCAACAAATTTCGTAACCAACAAGACTCAAAAACCACGTTAGCAACTCCCCTGTATTCAGATTCAGCACTGGAACGAGACAAGGTAGCCTGTCGTTTCGAAGACCAGGAGAGTAAATTGTCACCAAGAAACACACAATACCAAGACGTAGACCGTCTAGTGTCAGGACACCCACTCCAATCAGCATCAGTATAAGAAATGAGGGTGGATGTAGCAGAGGGATACAAGTGAAGACCATGATGAAGTGTGCCCTTAACGTATCGTATAATACGCTTTAGAGCATGCATGTGGCCATCCATAGGCTGATGCATAAATAATCAGACTTGCTGCACAGCATAAGTAATATCAGGCCTAGTAAATGTTAGGTACTGAAGAGCACCTGCAAGACTCCCATAGAGAGAGGGATCGGAGCAAGGAGTGTCAGATTTGGCACTAAGCTTGGACTTAGTGTCAACAGGAGTAGCAGAAGACTTACAGGCAGACATGCCTGCACGTTCAATAATTTCCCCAGCATACTTACGCTAAGATAAGAAGAGCCCACCTGCATGACGAGTAACAACAATACCAAGAAAATAACTCAATTCCCCCAAGTCTTTCATATATTCATAATAAATATGAATAATGAAAATACAAAGATATATTTTCATATATTTTATCAACTACTAACATGAATTGATCAAAATGACTAATATTCCAGTTAATGAATCGAATCTTAGGAAAGATGACATTCTTTTGAAAACGACTTATACCGTAAGACCACTTTCGTGACTACAAAAAACCCAAATAATATGTATGCCTTTTATTTTTATGGCCAACATACATAATTAGATGCATTAATATTAAGAGTTCCCTGACTTGTGTCCTAAAAAAATATTTGAACAAAAGAATACTACTCGTATATGCATTGTACGCAAAAAATTACACTTGATAGAAGTACTAGTATATGTTTTGATTACCACGCACAAAACAATAATGAAAAAGCTACTAAGCAACGGATGGAATATTAAATCAAAGGAAAAGTGGTAACTAAACTATGCATTCTGAAAAAGTATATGCAACTATCAATTCTGTATGAATGGAAATATTTTGTTTGCATTATTATTAAGGCTAACTAGTGTGTGGCCCCCGCTGATGTCTGGGTTTATTTTTTTAATTGAGTTAGAATAATATTTCTCATAGATTTAATTTTTTTTTATATTAAAATTTTGATGGCATAATTTAAGAATCAAATAAATAGATTAAAAGGAACATGAAAAATTGTAATGAATGATTTTACTTTTTTCCAAAGCGTAATCAAGGTAAAAGGAATTCTTAATTACAAGATGACAACAAAAAGGGATTTGGCTTGGTGGTAGAACCTATGACATTACAACTAATAGGTCACGTGTTAATATTATTTTTAAAAAATATATTGAATGTTAATGAACGACCCGACGGCATTAGTTAGCAACTAGCAAGCTCCTATCGGCTTGTACTGGATTTGTAAAGGCAATTGGCAAGATATAGAATTGTAGACTTGTAGTACTTGCGAAACCCGATTATTGGACAAGAGCTGAGAGAAACTTAACAAAAGTAAGAGGCGTAAATTCACATTTTCTGCTCATCTTCTCATAGATTTCAATTTGATAATTCAAAATGAGTGTCACGCGAGATTGTAAATTGGACTAGGACCACTTCATGAATTTCAACGAGAAATGAAATCTAAGAAGCTCAAAAGGATAAACACATTATGCTTCATATATACTTCGGGCCTGTTCTGTTCAGCTTATTTTCAGTTCAGTTCAGTTCAGTTCAGTTCAGTTCAGCTCTAATAAGTTCAGTTCAGTTCAGCTCTAATAAGTTCAGTTCAGTTCAGCTCTAATAAGTTCAGTTCAGTTCAGCTCCAATAAGTTCAGTTCAGTTCAGCTCTAATAAGTTCAGTTCAGTTCAGTTCAGCTCCAATAAGTTCAGTTCAGTTCAGTTCAGCTCCAATAAATTCAGTTCAGTTCACTTCAGCTCCATTCATTATTTAACCATTTGTATAATATTATTATTGTTGGTCTAATTTATTTTACTTATTATTATTGTTATTAAATAATAATAATTATTATTATTTATATGTATTTTTTTTATTATATCTTTACTCATTTTTATTACTATTATTATTATTATGGCTGAGCAAAGTTTGGGTTGGTGCACGGTTTAACCAAATTTGATGTCAATACGAGTATTCTAATTTGCAATTGTTGTTTTATTTTACTGAATAAAAAACACTATTACATCATACAAATAAGCTACAATAAGCTAGAAGATATGAAAAAATTACAAAGTTGCTAATAATACTGCAGTACTATTAAAATACAACATTGTCGTTACGTTGTATGTTAAATATACTTTGGCGGTTTGGTGTATTTCTATTATCGAGCAACCCACCACAAATCGTGGTTTGGTTAGAAGCACACATCAACCCATGTTTTAAGCTAATTATTATTATAATGGTAATACTATTAATTTACTTCTTAGACATTATATTATATCATCATCATCAAGTATTAATATATTAATACTAATAATTGTAATTACTCATTATTAATTATTATTATTATTATCAATAATTATTATTTTTAAAATTCATTTATTATTATTTATTTATTTATAACTATCATAATAACATCAAAAATAATATTATCATTATTCATTTGATATTATTCTAAATTATTAATTTAATTATTATTACTTAGAATTATTATTACTTATTATTTAATATTCATAATAATTATTATTTACTTATTATTCATATACGTATTATAATTTAATTCAATTCAATTCAGTTCAGTTCAGTTCAGTTCAGCTCCAATAAGTTCAGTTCAGTTCAGTTCAGGTCCAATAAGTTCAGTTCAGTTCAGTTCAGTTCAGCTCCAATAAGTTCAGTTCAGTTCAGCTAGAATTAGCCGAAGAGAACAGGCCCTTCGTATGGTGGACTTGGTGAGCCTAATCAAGCCATTTTTGAAGAAATATTAAATTCGAAATTGATTTTCAATTTTTGAAGAAAAAATATGAGTTTATTAACATGCTAAGATATTTTTATCTACAAGTAACCTACACTACAAGACTTTTTGAGGGCCCAAAATAATCTAAAATTCATTGTTTACTTTAGTTACATCGTCCAAATTCGAAACTTCTATAAAGATTTAATTATTGTTAGTTATATGTTTATCTGATAGAATATATCATCAAATTAGGTATATTAATATTAAGTTTAGGACCCAATTTTTATAATTAGTATATGACTTTCAATATGTTAAATCCTTGCTAAACATTTTTTGCAAGTCCTATCCGTCCTAATTCCTAAACATGAGTGTTTGAATGCATATAATTTTACTATTAGGGTAGTTGATTATTTATTAATGAGAATCTTAGTCTGTATTATTCAGGGACGTTTTATTCCTCTCTATATATAAAGTATCAGACAACCTAAACAGGTTAGCCAATTATTCTGAATACTCGTACATTGTCTCACATTCTTCTCTTATTCCCATATTTAGAAAGATAATATAATAAATAATTTCATACACAATGAACACCCTCTCCGTTTCCTCTTCTAGTAAACTTAGATTAGCAAATTTCATATTCTTAATTATTTATGTATAGTAGACGGCAACTGTGTAAATAAATTAGGTATGCAACATTAAGAAGATGAGTTGTCTAAAATAAGATAAAGAGGTTTCTTGACTCTTGAGCTGTGTGTGGAGACTTCAAAAGAGTGTCTCCTACAGTCCTACTACGCGGTTCCAGTAATGTATCTTCTGGTGGTTCATGTCACAATCATAATGTTACTTATCATGATAGATGGTTCGGAAGTTTGTCAAAAAGAGTGACTTCTTTTACAAGTACGGTTGTAAATGAGTTGATATATTTGACGAAGTATTGGCAAATATACTCGTTAAAAAACAATGAAAATCAAACAAGAATTCTACACCCGTTTCTTAAATGATGTCATACTTCCAGTAAAAGCTTGAACGACCATTAACAACACGGTACTTGTACCCGAAACCAAAACAGGTAGGTAGGTAGAGACTACCCGTGAACGCGAGACAACTCTCTCTATTTAATTTTCTATTTTTGTTTTTAAATCAAAAATTATCATGGTATTAGTAGGTTTGACCACTTTTTGGCTTGTTCGGTATCAGTGTAGTTTTTTGCTCTAAGAGGTATATCTGACTTTTAAAAAAAAAATTGCGATTAGTTACATATGAAGTATGTCTTATAATAAATCAAAAATTGGTCAAACCTACTAATATCATAATAATTTTAAAAATGGATAACAGAAAAGTGAAAATAACTTTTTCTGATTTCTTATTTTTGATTTTTTATTTAAAAAAAACTAAAAACTGAAAATAAAAAAAATGATGACAAACAAACCCAACTGTGTTTCTCTCTTTCATGTGGGCTCATTAAGAGGCCTAATATTCCAACTAATCGATGGTATTGTTTTTTTTTTTTTTTTGATGGGAATCGATGGTATTGTTTGAATTGCCGGGATTATTAATGGGTTTTGCATACCGGTGTCCAGAACAGGTCCAAAATGTAAGGCCTAATGGGTTCATACATTCAGAAAGTCGATTTTTCTGAATGTGGACTATTAGATAGCTATATGACGACAAAGAGGCCCATATAAAATGGAATATATTTCAAACACGATTGTGTTGTTTCTTCCTTTAACCGCGTAAAAATATCTATAAAAAATTTTCCAAACATATTGGCAACACTAATAGTTTTTTTTAACTTATTAGTACTTATCTACTTCCTCCGTTTTCAAAAGCTTGCAACAAACCAATTTTTTATGTCTCTCAAAAAATCCCCCTTTGTTGCAAGCTTTTGAAAACGGAGGAAGTATTTTTATTTAAAGCTTATCTGTGAGAGGGTCATACATTATTGATAATTGAACTAATTAATATCTTTTGGTACATATTTAAACTTATATGAACTTAATTTGCATGATAAGGACTGGGGAAAAAATGTTGAAGAGAACAGACCCTAAATATAAGTAGCCATCATAATTTTATGTATGGCTATGATATCTAACTAGTATTAAGCACTGGCAATGCCTTGGAGTTTTCGCGCTTTATAATTTATTAGTAGTTAAAGATAACAAATGTGAAAATTATCATTAAAAATTAAATATTTATAAATATGAAATCGAAAGTAGCAAGTTGCAAGTAACACTTGGTTTTCATCCATCTATCAATATTGATTTTGATAAAAGTAACAATAATATTGCATGTGATGGAGGCCGGAGGGATGGTTAGAGTTCTTTCTTCCCATACTTGAGGTTGCGGGTTCAAAACCTTAGTAATAAAAACTCTTTTTTTAATATATGTCAACGTTGACGTGAATAAATTACTATTGAAAGATGGATGATGGTACGTGTCGGATTACAACTCTTACCTACGCTTTTAAGATATATATGATGGTTTTTCCTTGAAAAAATGGCGTCTTAAATGTAATCTGATTTTTTGTTATTAATATTTGTATTAAACAATTTGCTGAGTATAAAAGTGTGTCTTAAACTGGTGATCTTAGTTCCTTCATACTCTAAGAAATCTTTTTTAGTCTTTTGCATACTATTTTTTTTAAAAAAAAATTTACTTATTAACAAATTTGTTAAATGTCAATTGTATAGTAAACTTCATTTAAGAAGAACCCTCTGAGGCCATGACTATAACTTATTAACTTTCTCCTATATATAAATCCACTAAGTTAGATCATGCCTTCATAGCAATTTGGCAATGGCTTGTTAAAAGGCCTTGCCATTAGCAGGTGTGTAACCTCGTTCGTTGTCACTAACATGATCGGGAAATTGATATTGGGCTTATTTAATAGAGTTCAAATTGGACTCTATCAAATAGATTGATATTTATGACTATGGACCCATTCTTTGGTACTGAATTAATGAAAATTAAGTTAAGTTTAGTTTAGACAAATTTAGTTTAGTTTGGTTTGTATTAGTTTTCTCTCATGGTTTTTGATAGTATAAATTTATTTCTGGACCTTCAACATGGTCAAGTCTTTCCATTTAGGATTAGCCTTGAGTCTGGACCTTAGTACTTGACCTTCAAACCTAGGCTTAAGCCATATCTTTCTCTCTAATCTTTACTTCTGAATTTATATCTTTTTTTATAAAAAGTAAGAGATTGCAAGGCACTTTCACTTTGACCAAAAACACTCTTCCTAAAATGATAGGGGATTCATAAGTTGATCAATGTTATTAATAGTCGATAACCAATTGGACCTAGATTGAATATAGCCTAATTGAATTAACCCCAAAGGCGGTTAAGCAAGTAATTTTATGTTATTAGGATTTTTCATATAACTTATATTGATAGAATAACGTAATAATCTTTATACACATATATAGTGATCTAAACCAACTTATACAATAATACCAGATGACAACTCTCAGTTCTAATTTGAGTTTATTAGCATGATCCAACCATGCATTTCACACCAATATTTAAAACTTCAAACACTAATAAGGAAACTACCTTGCTCAGTTTCTAAACTAAACTTTGATAGCCACCATCTTTATCTATTTGATCTTCATGACTAAGATATATGATAATGAAACATCATTGAGTGCAAAAGATGATAACAAGACTTCTAGGGTTCTATCAATTTGGGCATCTCATCCTTACATGTCTGATAAGCTTAAACTTTTCTTGTTTGACAAAGCCATTAAAGCCTTTTAATTAAATAAATTAGAGATAAGTACAAAAAAATTAAATATTAAAATTCTACAAAAGGTCCAATAATATTCCAAACTAAGATATATATAAATGGCACCATTAGTGTATTTTAATCCTGAAAACTATATTATATTCCCAAACATCAAATCATCAAAACAAGAATAATTGCACTTGAAAATGACAAATGGTAGGTTCCATTTCCACAAACAAAGCATATGCTATGATGAGCCTACAAATATGGATATATCTTCATCTTCATAGTTCTCAACAAGTCCTTGTAAATCTCATCTGGCAATTGTATAACTTGTAATTTTAAATTATGCTACAACTCATAAGTCTTTGTTGATCCAAAACAAAAGGCTAACTTATAGGAGAATTAATAAATTTTGTATATATAGATACACATGGCAATGACACCAAATTGTAGCCTGCCTTAGGAGACTTGTAGCTCTCAATTTCTTGTTATATTTTGGATAAGATGTAGATTATATCATGTATCAAACTGTACTCGCAAAATTGTTTCGAACTTGATTAATTAATTCAAATTTGAATTATAAGTAAAGTTATATGACTGAGTCTAACTCGAATTATCTTAGTCAACCTAGCTCAAAAGATAACATGGTTAATATTGAAAGATTTATCATAAATATTGATCAACGATAGAGATGATTATAACTCGTACATGACATGAACTAGCTCAAAACCGAACAGATTAACTCATCACCAAAATAGGATAAAAACTACACCCCCAAGGCCCCAATCTTAATAGCACATTTGCCAGTTTGCCACCTCCAAGATTTTAATACTTCCTCCGTTTTCAAAAGCTTGCAACAAAGGGGGATTTTTTGAGAGACATAAAACATTGGTTTGTTGCAAGCTTTTGAAAACGGAGGAAGTACTAAAGTGTATAACTCCATTAATCCATTAACATTCAAAATGCTACAAAAATTGCTGAGCGATGTATATGACACAAGATAATAATCAAAAGGGCCGGGACAAGAAAATCGTTGAATAATTTCAGTGATCAGCACATGACGTTTTCACCAACCAAATACCAATTAACTTAGTACTAAATGTCCCATTCAATTCTAAGTCCTATTTTCTTTCTACCTATCTTAACTTCTTTTTCTATAAATAAAAAATAATAAAAAAGGTATAAATTATTGGTCATCTTCTATAAAAAGTATGTATTATTGATTATCTATAAAAGAGCTGAACTATTATCCCAATTTGACAAAAACAATCCCATTGAACGGTTTACCTATTATAACACGGCTGAACTATTACCCTAAACCGGTCAATGAGATTGTTTTTGCCAAATTAGGGTAATAGTTCAAACCTTTTATAGATTATCAATAGTACAAACCTTTTATAGATTATCAATAGTACAAACATTTTATAGAAGATGGACAATAGTTTATACTTTTGTTATCAAATTTTCCTTTTTTTTTGGTAAGAAGAAGCAATCCGGACCCCACTCGGATTCTAATGGGCCAAGACTCTCTACTTTCCACTACACCACGCCTTGCTTGATTACCTATTTTAACTTAGTACTAAGAAAGTTGTGGTCAATCTAGTCATTAACACACCCACATACCTTGTCGTGAGAGTCGTATAAATCAATATAGCGCCCCAAATATTGGAGTGGTAACGCGAGGGACAAAGAGATTGGCTACTATGCTTGTGAAGTTATTGAGGAAAGAAGAAAGGGTGAGGAATTGGGATGCAAATTGAGAAGGAATAATATTAACAATAGAGAGACATCCAAATTTTGATGTCATAAACACCATTAGCAAAATCCAATATCTATAGATCATTATATAAACCTACATTTCATCAATCGTAGACTCGTAGACATGATCTGGATTGAATCTCGACTATACCATTTTCTGCTATTGACATCCATAATTCTAACATATAACTTTCCTATGAATAAAGTTGCCCCCAATAATTTTTTTAAGTCACCCCTTTGAAGGGTTGAACCTAAGATTTACAGTAATAAGGACATTACCCATAATGTTGACTTACCCCTCCCATAGCTTAATAAGACCTTGCATTGCATGCATCACCATTAAGCTCAAATTAAGAACTTAATCAACTCCATTATGCAAGAAAGTAATAAAGTATTTTATTACACTAAAACAACCATTCAATTATCACTAATCAAAATAATCACAATGACATAAGTTAATACAGCAAAGTGGAGCCAAAGCCAACTCACCAAACCACTCCCTTAATCACCCATTACACACCCCTAATCTTATAAACTAAACTCAAAATGGCCGGTAGATGATCATAAGACTTGATCAATGATTGGTGGACCTTATTTTCCACTACTTTTGGCCGGTGATCAACAGGAACATCCACCATTTGATCATATCTGTGTGCCACGTGTCAAAATCAGAACAGTCTGGAGGCTCCGACTATTTTCTATGCCACAAAAGGGTATTAACATCAAGCCACCACCCAATTGACTTATTAAACCCATATTCTTGTTATTATTTTCCACCAGAGAAAATGAAAAAGAAAATAATTATTGTAATAATAAGGAAAGAAGAAAACATTTACTGTTAAAAAACATATCTATGCCAAACTATCCTATATATATTAGAGGTTTAAAGCAGTATTATGCACCACAGAGCTAAGAGGAACAAGCTTAGTAATAAGAGGTTTACTGAACTAAACTTTGGCTAGCATTAAAGAATGGCGATCCCAAGAATCGAAATCGGTTCACCCGCCGAGGCTACCCATCCTGCTGCCCTCAAGGCTGCATTGGCTGAGTTCATCTCCATGCTTATTTTTGTTTTTGCTGGAGAAGGTTCCGGCATGGCTTTCGGTAAGTTTCACTTATCCATGATCATATAATCACTATGTATATAACAAGAGTCAGCTATCTTAATTGGTAAAGTCGTTCAAACGTTGAACTAGAATTTTGGTGCAACCTGTTTGCATGTAAACCCACAAAAAAGGCAGTTTCTTTTCATTTTGGAATAGGAAGGGTTTGAATATTTTGTTTCTGAAGTTACTAATGGATTTGGTTCGTTTTGGGGTACAGGCAAGCTTACAGGTGATGGTCCTGCAAGCCCTGCTGGACTGGTAGCTGCTGCATTGTCTCACGGATTCGCATTGTTTGTGGCCGTCTCAATAGCTGCTAACATCTCCGGTGGTCACGTAAACCCTGCTGTCACACTTGGTGCTTTCCTTGGTGGTAAAATCTCCTTCTTTAGGACTATCCTCTACTGGATTGCTCAGTGCCTTGGTGCTGTGGTTGCTTGCCTCCTCCTCAGCTTCTCCACTGGTGGACTGGTAAACAAATACGAATCCCTAATAATCCTTTCATGATGTAGTTCTAGTTTAACTGTTTCTCCCCCGCGCCCAAAAAGATAAAATAAAACAAAACACCACTTTCTAACAGTTTCTCCAGCAGATTCTAGTGAGGTAAAAGATAAGGGCATAAGAACAGGCTAGTAACATCCATATTGCGTGTAGTAGTCGTAGTAAACTTAATCCTTTCATGTTATTAACCAACTCATAGCGATTTCAAAGTCCAAAGCTTATAACTAACCTGAAGCTGGGTTTTTCTGTTACAGCCAACCTCTGCATTTGCTCTATCTTCCGGAGTGACTGTCTGGAATGCCCTTGTCTTTGAGATTGTTATGACCTTTGGACTTGTCTACACCGTCTACGCCACTGCTGTGGACCCCAAGAGAGGTGACATTGGCATCATTGCCCCCTTGGCCATTGGTCTCATTGTTGGAGCCAACATCTTGGCTGGTGGTGCCTTCGACGGTGCATCCATGAACCCTGCAGTGTCCTTCGGCCCTGCCGTTGTCAGCTGGACATGGAACAACCACTGGGTCTACTGGCTCGGCCCATTCATCGGTGCTTCCATCGCTGCTCTCCTTTACCACTGCATCTTCATTCAGCCAGACAACTACGAGGAGCTTCCCTAATTTCTCCACAACTCTATTAGAAGAAGAAAATTGTCCACTTCCATCAGCCTATATGTTTGAAAGGCAGCTGATGGGCTGTACATGTTCCTTTTTTTTTCAAATGGTTTGAGTGCTTTCTTCATCATGTACTTTTTTTGTCAACAATATTATGGCAGTGTCCAATTGTGAATCCTGGTGATAAGTTATTCCTTTGCTTCAATGAATCATTTGTTTCACTTATTACATTCAAGGTTATTTTGAAAATTTTCGCAGAACCAGGTTTTAGCATCTCTATTAACCAGATTATTAGGCATAAAGTTTGATTATGTCGCTAGGAAGCTTCTTCATAACAAACTTTGAGGTTCCCCATGATTCATTTGGTACATAATTAGAATTTCGGCTTCTCTAAAATCTGAGTAAATATCAAAATCTTCAGCTATATCAGAGGTACTTGATGGATATTACCAAAATATTAGAAAGTTTCGGTCCACGTTAGCTACTAGTTTGCTTGGAGGCTATTTTGCTAGGAGGCTATACCTAAAAGGAGGACGTAGAGAACCTATGCTACTTCAATACCCTCATTTGCCTCAAAAATCGAGTGTCATATTGTGTCGTGTCCGACACGACACTTGGATACTTCTTTTTAACTAAAAACTTGACTTTTTTTTCTACAAAATGGCCGAGTCGGATACTTGGAAACTGGTATCCGAGTAGACACTTAATCCGCATCTAAGTAACATAGAATAGAACTGTTATGTGGGCGTCTTCTGGAAAAAGCAAAAGGTCAAGTCTTTATTCTACCATACACAGCTCAGGGGAAAGGGGAGCTACATCATGTCATATTTTCGACTAAAGGTATCACAAAATTGGAATCAAATGGAGAATATTCAAGTAACACTAACAAACACAAATATGGACAAAGTTGTAGGTAGGCATGAGCATCACACTTTTTTCCTTTGTATAAACATTTGTCAATGTACATCAGTAACTTAGTTTTGCAATATATTGCTACTACTTAAATAAATAAAAAGTGACACTGACAGAAAGTAAATGATAAAAAAAATTCAGTCATATACCATAGATGAGAATATATATAACATGACAGAAAAAACAGGAAAACAAAAAGAGAAGAGAAATGCACTTTAGGTTGAATTCCATGAATCGAGCACCAATAACACAGGAGATACGTACAGGAAATAGCAAACATTAATCCACAGTGAGATCACACAGACTGTATTAGGATGATCACTCTTTTTTCTTTTCGTGGTGTTTACGCAGCTTAGACCTTCTTTGTTTCAGTAAATGCAGGTAAAGCTTCATCCAAAGAACTGGATAGCAGAGAAGCACCACCTAACACAAAAGGTAAATCTTAGTGTTAAACATGACGAATGACTTCAACCCCGTTCGGTAGCTAGTAATAAATTGAGATCAGAATTGTAAGGAATTCTCATGCCTATGCCTATGCCTACGCCTATGGTGATGGATCTTTATCCCCCAAAACATATTTTTTATTCACAAAATTCTTCATTACCACACAATACCACCAAATGCTAATGAATGTTAATGGATATTTATGAGAAAAAGAGGAATTTGAGGATAGACAAGCATTACTGAAGACTTTATTCACTAAATTCACCTATAAATCATGGAAATTTTGTTTTAAATAAGCCAACCTTTATCATATCTTCTAATATTAAGTCAACCTAAGCGTAATAAGTAGACCTTGTATGTCACTTGATTTTAAACAAGTCGAATTTTATTAGCCAGATACTCTTCAAATTTTTTTAACCTTCGTTCTCCGGCCACCCCCACAACCACTGAAACCCCACCTAAGCCCATCCCACACCCACCACAACCACTCAAACCCCACCTGAGCCCACCCCACACCCACCACAACCACTGAAACCACCTAATCAGCCACCCCCGGTTTGTCACTTTTCCCGCCCCAACTCCTTCTTCCTTCCTCTCTCTCACTACTCATCTCTTCTCAAATGATCTGATCAAACAATCCACCCAGGAATCATATAAGAACTCATAATCCCCCTTGTCAACAAAGACCTCACCGTGTTTTTTCCCTTTCTTCGTCGTGACAGTACGGGGTAGGGGTAGTGGTGGCCGACTAGTCGGGTGGCGGGGTTGAGTGGGTGATGGCGTCAATAGTGGTGTCCGGTGGTCGGTTCAGTGGTGTGGTCTTATTCTATCTTAGATATAGGGTGGTTGTCTCCCTCTCCTTTTCCCTCTCTCTCCTCCTCTCATCTCTAGGTGGTGGGTGCGATATGGTAAGGGTAGCGGGGTTGAGTGGGTGGTGATGACGTGATGTTAGTAATGTCGGGCCAGTGGTGGAGGTGGGGTCAGGTGGTAAGGTTGACGGGGGTAGGGATGGTGGGGTTAAGTGGGATGGTTGGTTAGGGATGGTGGTGAGGTGGGGTATACGGGGTAGGATCAGTGGTGGTGGTGGTTTTTTGGGTGGCAGTGTGTTAAACATCAGGTGAGTGGTTTTGTGGTGGTGGTGGTTTTTTGGGTGGCAGTGTGTTAAACATCAGGTGAGTGGTTTTGTGGTGGTGGTCAAAGGTAAAGAGAGTGGTCAAATTTTTTAATTTACCGGTCAAATAGGTAATCGGTAATTTGACGTGTTTAAATTCAAGTGACATACAAGGTTTACTTATTCTAGAATTATGCATAGGTGGACTTAATATTAGAAGACGGGATAAGGTTTGGCTTATTTAAAACATTTTTTCCCAAATTCTTACCATTATTTATTGCCCCACACCAAACAAGATGTTAAGATAATGATAATGTCCAAAAGGCGCATTGAACAAGTATTTATTGAATGACCTACTTGCAAGGATCACAGAAAGGGTAAAAACATCTGAAGTGCAACCAAGCACATCACTCTTCATTTTAACGACAAATATATGAAATATTTTCGACTGAAACTATAACCAGAACTAGAGCATGATAGGGTGATGAAATCATATGAGGCCTACACTAGGATAAGAATTTCCTCAATACAAAGGTAAAGAAGAGCATCATAGTCTATTGAAATATGAGTTATATATTACCTGGACAAAAGTAGAATAACTGAAAGGGAGGACACTGAAGAAATCTCTGTAAAGGTCTTTCGCCTTTATATATGGAAGTGCTTGGTACATGAGCCACACTGCAAAAATATGGAACGAGCTTAGTAGTAAAATAAGAGACAAAACAATCTCATGTTACAACAATAGATACTAAGATATGAAGCAACTGACTCACTTTCACCAGCAACTCCCACTGGGTACAGCGGAATGAAAGCAGTGTATCTGACAAAGGCAATAATAGTTCATACGAACAAGGAAAGTCAGCTACGTGGCAATTGTATTGCAGTGGAATAACAGATATGTCTGCTGGAAGCAAGAGTTTTCCTAGTAGCAAACCTGACATAGGTTGACCAATATGGAGAATTTCCAGTGCAACTTAAAGCATAGTTCGAATACCTAATTATCTGTATTTATTCTCAGCATTAGATGATTTACAAATGAAATAAACAACGAAGAAAGTTCACAGAAACAGGTAGTTAATGAACATGGGATGGAAATGGAAATTGCAGAACTACACGTAATAAATTATCAAAGTATCCAAAAGTGTATATAGTATTATGGTTGAATCAAAGCCTCTAGGATGAGCACTGAGAATAAGCACTTCAAACTCCTAATGACAATGAAAGTCCACTGAGCTTAACTTTCAGTACCTTATCCAGAAGAAAGTGCATAAAATTATATTAGGCAAAAACAGTTTATGGTCCTATGTTAGATCATTAATCGGCAACGAAAGTCTTTCCAGCATACTCCATTTCAGGGGGTGTGTCTCACATGAAAATCTTAGTCATTGGTCATAGAATTTCGACTTCCTTTTATATTATACTATGATAGTATTATGACTACGTTCTATCAATCACCCAAATTTTCTAGTACTATTACATTAAAAATCTATTATATTGAGAAGTGAGTTAAGAGTGCTAATTTTAAGACTATGAGAAACAGCTACTGCAGCAGATATCTATCTATCTGAGTTTGTTATCAAGCCTCATACATGGAAGCTAGAAATGATCTATTCTAATCTTCTAAAGTGCCACGGTATTTCTTCCCAGCCTCCTCTTCTCTTGTTCGAGGCACTTATAGTAATGCATCACACATAACATTTCCCACTTTGCAAGAATCTGATCCTGCATCTTTCCAAGGAATTTCAAAAGGTCTAAATGTACTCCAGCATTGATGCTTAGGTGATACTGCAACTTTATTCCAATAGTTGCTGCGGCTTCCTTTTAGTCCTAGCTCAAATTTTAACAAGCTTCATATATTTAATACCCCTAAGAATCGGTTCCCTTTTATCGCACAAACTCCTCCCACTAACAACACATCGCCACCATTGTCATAAATCCTAACCTATGTTCAACACGTCAAGGATTCTTGCACTGATGCAACCATCAAGAATTCAGATTTAGTCCAACTATCTATATATCAAGTTCCTTAAAGATGATCCCCTTCCGCAAGGAATCAAGAAGCTTTCGGTCATGTCTTATCTGTAAAACAGTAAGCACGACTTAAGACACCCCAAAGGTACAGCTACACTACACCCTTGTTATGCATCAAGTTAGACTAACTGTCAGGCTCACATATGAAAGGCGTGGCAAGAAAGGAAAATAACAGACCCAAGGCAATCACTAGCCATAACAGAATTATGATGAGATGACAGAGGAAGCAGTTAATGGCAGGCAAAAAGAATAGAGAAGGAATCTTATGTAATACATAGGGAACGACTGGAGCACTCGTAGGGAATGACTGGAGCGCTCGAATGTCTAGAAGTTTTATAAAGAGACTTGAGCAAAAAGCTTTCAATACAATCTGATCTGCTTCCTCAGAATTCGCCATCTTTACCTTTTTCTTCACCTCTCTTCTTTAACTGACTGTATTTTTGTTGTTTCTCTAAGGATCAGTCCTTAGAAGTTCCAGTTACAAAACTCCTGCACTCTTATTTGAAGAGAGATTGGGCAAATTCTGTACGGTGATGTATATTCGTGGATAATGGATTTAGACAGTTAAAAGATTGCCAAACATGCTACAAAAATCAGCTTCAAGTCTTTAATGAAAAATGTATGCTATTTTTCAATCGATTTGGAAACTCGAAATTTATCTAAACTCATTAGCATAAGCTTAACTTATCAGAATCTGTACCTTTAAAACAGTACTTATATAAACTTACTTGTCCTGTACTAGATTTATCTAGTTTTATTGACCCTTAATTGACCTAATCTAAACTTAATCCTTTTTGACTTATCTCAACTTATGCTTAATTTGGAAATGAACTTATAAGCCCTGAACCAAATTTATCTATGGCGAGAGGAGTGCTTTCATCAAATGATGCATGTGGGCAGAGCCATTCCCAGCAATGCTTATATAACCAGAATTGAATCTGCCTGAACTTAGTAGCCTTGAACTCAACCGAATCTATATCTTATTCCCCCTCAACTAAACTGAACCGAATTAATTACAGCAAGCATACAAAAACAAACACCAACACGCACACACACACACACACACACACACACACACACACACTATCACACACTATCACACACACAAACTAGGGTTTGTTCAACCATGGCCAATAATGCAAATTCACACCTCAAATTCGCAACAATGATAAAGAATTTCATAAACAACTGGTTGACATCGGCATTGAGTGATAGAAATTAGTGGACTTTGATAAACAAATTGAAGGTTACAGTGACAGGAAAAAACAATCGAATTCAGTAGTCATGTTTCAAGTGAAAGTTTCAAAGAGATGAGGCGAGTCAAAATAACTCACTTCACTGATGCTCCAGGCAACAAAAGTTATGAAAATGGTCGCAGACTCTTGTAACTGCACAGATTTTAAGTTGATAGTAGCTGTTAGTTAGAAGTTAGAACCTCAAAACATTGCTAAAAAAGAAACATTAACTAAGTGGAGCTCAAAAGGGATAGACAAGGATAGCTAATTAACCTCAACAATTTTCCCTACAATTGCCAATAGATAATGACTTCTTCCTCCCCATTGCATCAACGGCAACAACACTCCACTTGGGACAATACCTTCATTCCCACAAAAACAAATAGCTCAAAACTATTAAAGAATGTTATGATGATAACCAAGAGCTAAAAGTTACAACCATAGCAACACACTAGCACAATTTGCTCAAAATGCACAGATAAAACACAAAATATATGATGAAATATATTATCTTACTCAAATTTTAGAAGCTATGTTACTATGACTTTCTACAAGTGTCTATTCGAATACGAGTGTCCACGTGTCAGGCTCGTCATTTCATTGAAAAATGTCAAGTATTTAGTTCCCAATGAAGTATTCAAGTATCGTATTGTGTCCCACACGAAACGAGGTCGTAACGGGAACGCAAGGAAATTAGAAGTGTCGGAGTAACGTAGGTTAGAAGGACATACCCAATGCTCCATGTATAACTTCCAAAAATGCAGCCTTTTGCAATAAACCTATGCACCCACAAAAAAGTAAAATTAACATATGCAATGATGTCCCCTTTAAAAAATAAGTAGGAATATAATGTACATTAAGGCTCCGTTTGGTAGGGTGTAAAACGTTTTCGGATGAAAATGGTTTTCAATGGAAAACCTTTTACATTGGAAAATTTATTTTTATGAAGGTTTTCCGTTGTTTGGTTGCATGTAAAATGATTTTCCATTTTAAGCATTTTTCATTGTTTGGTTGAACTAAAAATCAATTACTTCAATTTTGAGGGAAAATGTTTTCCTTCCACTTGTGATGGAAAATGTTTTCCTCCCAATTTTGGGGGAAAATGGTTTCAATAAGGTGGAAAATGGTTTTCCACGCAAAGTTTTACATTTTAATGTTTTACTCTAAACCAAACAACGTAAAATGGGAAAACAATTTTCAAAGAAAACCTATTACGCCCTACCAAACGGACCCTAAGTGAAAAATATAAATGCTTACAAATAAGTGGCCCAGAAGAGGCAAAGGCGCCATTGAAGGTTTTGGATGAAGTAAACCCTGATAAAATTCTCAAGAATGCAACTGCCCTGCAACATCATGAACATAAAAGGAGGATATGCAATATGTTAAATTGATAATAAAATGATTGTAATTATAATAATGACTATGATAATTGGAGAATTGAATGTAGGGTTTTGCAGAGAAATTACCAACCAATAGTTTGAGTAAAGTTGTAAATGAATAGGTATAAATTGGACAAACGAGGCATTATGCTTATGTAGTTGCTAATATGGGCAAATGATCTGCAGAACTCCGAACTCCAACTGGGACAAGTTCTGGCCTTCTGGGTGATAAAACCCTTTTTTTTTTTTGGGGTATTTCAGATCATGGATTGCATTAGTTCTACTTCTTTTTCCTTTTTTCATGAGGGGTGCTGTTTTTTTCTTTTACTACGGTCAAATGCACGTGATGTGTAGTAGAGGAGTTAAAAAATTTTAAACGAGTAATTGTTGAAACAATTACAATAATTTTTTCTTTTTGTTTGGTGTTCACCCGTCTTCCCTTGTATAATACTAGTATTAAATGCACGCATCGCATATAAAATGGAAAGTCAAAAGGAAAATTCGATAATTTGTCTAAGGTGCATTTTTCAAAATGAAAAAGTTAATTATAGAGAGAGATTTGTTCCATTTAATTAGGAATTAAAAAAAATATGGATTTTTTGTATCCCCACCTCTTCACTTATAAATAGAGATATAATAGAGATAGTTCTAAACTACTCCGTATTTTCTTTTGAAAATTGATGTTTTGACTGTTGTTGGTACTTGCAAGTGTGAATATGTGATACTCCAATGAGATGCTCATCAACTTTGTTGGTTTTTGACATAATGGTTTTATATATGGTTTTCCCCTATTTGTGAGTTGATATGTATGTGTTATCGTGTCGTGAGGATCTATTTTTTACTAACTCTCTCCATCTAGTTGCGGGTTTGTGTCTTGTGCTGAATGTTAGACTTTAAGGAACTTTTCCCCATGATCTACCGTTTTGTAAATGCCATAGCGGAATGGAGAAGTATGTAAGCACTTGTGAGAGTACGAGGATGATTGTCGAGTGTTGAGACTTGGTGTAAAATGCCGAGGAAAGGAAGAATTGAAGGTCGCCCAATAGAGTGTTTGATTTTTCCCTTGGTCTAGTGTCGATCGTACATATGGCGCCTTGTCGTTGTTTGTGAAGGCTGTTCGATCGGCCGGGTGTGCCCGATGTCATCGGACGTTACGTTGTGCCAGCGCAAGCTGAAAAGAATTTCAAGTATATTATATAGCGCCCAATCTGATGGAGCGGTATGTGCCCAAATGGGCGATGTAGTCCGAAGGCATGTGTTTGTAATTTTTCACTTTATTTTTTTTCCTTTTGCCTACTCTGTTTAGGTTTAACCACATATGTGACTCTTTATTCTTTTTCTCCTTTTGATAGCTGTCATTCCTTAGTTTTTTCTCTAGTTTACAAACTTTTTAAAGCTTTCGCTCTAGATTTAGAATTCAAACTTGGATTATTTATGGCTTTCAATAAAAGTTCAACTTTTTCTTCTAGTATAATTCTTTTTCTGTTTGCTTTATTTTGTTCTTACTTAGATTGATTTCAATTACTTGTTATTGTTCCAAAGCATGAGTTTTCACATTGAATTTGTTGTTGCTTTCACAATGTAGTTTCATTTTAGGGTTATGGTAATCTATGTATGCACTCAGGGATTAATTGATTAATTTAAATGTATTCTAATTCTATTTATTTTTATCATTAGATTGTTCATGCTAGGTTTATGAATTGGGCTTGATTTACATAGGGTTTGTTCTCCACAACTAGGGTTGGCCACGAGCCGAGCCGAACCATAGTAGCGCTCGACTCGATAAAGCCTAAATTTATGAAGCTCAAGTTCGATTCGAACTATAAAAATGAGCTCGATCTCGGTTCGAATGTTGAAATTGAAACTCGAGTTCGAGTTAGTCTCGATAAACAAACAAACCGAACTTTTATTCGAGCCTAATAGATTCTTTAACTTTGATAAACATGTCAAATAAACAAACCCACGCATAATGATTTTTTAATTTGAAGTGACAACGAAATTTAACCCATATATACTTTTGAGCCAACAAAATATGAGTATAAAGGTAGGTTACATGTTCTCCATATACTTTTCGAACCGAACTTTTGACGAGCCGAACTCGAACTGTTCACAAACCGTTCTGTTCGTGGCCAGTCATATCCACAGCTTATTTTCAATTCGGTCTATCTCTTAAAAATACATTTACTCTCATAGTCTCATAATTACTGAAAATGTCTCTTCTTTTCCAAGAGATTTCCACTTCTGTTGATTGAATATTCCTTGCTAGTTGCCTTGCTGCATTTAGTAGTTTGGTACTCCTCCTATGAACTTTTCCTTTTCCATTTGGGTAAATTAAATACTTTTTCTTTTGGTGTTTGCACTCGGTTCATCCTTTGTACTGCATCCGGATCAAGGCCAAATTCGGGGGTGGTTAGGTTCTATTTTTCTTCTAAAAGTGTTGCGGTTATTCGAACACGGATCCGTACCCCAATACTACTAGATCAACACTTACTTGATTAAATGCAGCGGATAAATATAAAGCGGGAATCCACATTCTCTCTGTGATGTCATTGTTTCGTTCAAACCCTAGAATTCGCGCCATTACCTTCAATGGTTCGTTCATCTCACAACTTTCTCTCCTCTTTCATTCTTCTTCTTCTTTAATTTGTATTAATTTATTTGAATTTCTTCCTTATTGCTTGATAATCAGGTTTCATTTCACATCAAATTGCTTCAATGGCGTCCAGAAATAGGTAGCTTCTGCTCATTTAATGGAGGTAGTTCCAAATTTAATGATGATCGAATTACTGTTCCATTTTATGATGATCGCATATTCATTTATTATTATTTTCGATGAATTCGTAGTTGCTTTGTAGTATTGCTAATAAATCTATAATGTATCAAGAATTCAAGATCGTTCGATGTTCGATCCGCTACGATGATAATCAAATACTTTACGGAATTAATCCATAGTATCCTAATGTACGAATATTATCCGATAGTGTATCTCTAACAATTGCTGCTCATACGCTACTTTTTTGTTCCAATTATGTTGAATTTTTTGTCATAGTTGAAATTCTGTGAATTTTGATGATAAAATCAAGAGAAATTTGTCAAAAAGGACCTTCAAAAAAAAAAAAAAATTGTGAGAAGGGACCTTTAAAAAAAAATTGGTTTTTAAAGGGCAAAAACAAAAAAAAGTTTGTGAGGAGGGACTTTATTTGCTAATTAACACCTAATTAAACACTAATTATATATTAAATATAATTAAGCAAAATTATACCTAAAATTTTTTTCCCCCTCTCTCCTCTACCATAACCACCACCAGCAGACCATCACCCCCATCTCTCTCCTCTTTCCACTACCACCGCCGCCCTAGCCATCCCCCTGTTCGAACCCCCTAACCCTCTAATTCGAACCCAACACCCCACTGCAGCCATTAAGCAGCCACCACAAACACCACCCTACAAAACCGCAAAACACCGAGCAATTCAGCCTTCATAAACCAAGCATAATCAAGCGGTTGGGCGTTCGAAGCGGTGGGGCGTGGGGTTTAGTGGCTGTGGTGGGGCATGGGGTGCGAACAAGGGTTCGAATGGGGTAGTTGGGGGGTTTAGTGGCTACGGTGGGGAGGGGTTTAATATATAGTTAGTGTTTAATTAGGTGTTAATTAGCAAATAAGGTCTCTCCTCACAAACTTTTTTTGTTTTTGGCCTTTAAAAGCCAATTTTTTTTTTAAAGGTCCCTTCTCACAAAATGTTTTTTTTTGAAGGTCCTCTTTGGCAAATTTCTCTAAAATCAATGATAATCTATAAGGAAAAGGTGGAATCTCCTTCGCTGCAATATGAATAGTGGAGTACTTCCTCCGTAACGAAATAAACGCACCAATTGCACTTTTGACACTATTCACAGTTTTAAATTTAATCGCAATTTGTTACTTAAACATAAGGGAAAATATAGTTATGTGAGGTCTTGTTGGATTCGTCTCAACTTGTAGTTTTTTATGATCTAATGTTTATAATTTTTACAAATACATAATTAGAGATATTAATCTTTAAGGTTTTATCTTGGCATGCGTGCCCAAGCTAATTGATGCATTTATTTTGTTACGGTGGAAGTATTAATCAAGAGGGAAGATTGAAGTGACAGTGGCTACTTAAGCATAGGACATCTGGGAATTCTGATGTGAAATACTGATAGCAGAACATATTCTTGGAATTATGCCTGGAAACAACTAGTAAATATAGTAGGGTATAAGGATCTTTGGAGAACTAATGATTTATAATAGGAAATGAATCATCCCAAAGACTAATACCACAAGCTTCATCGTCATTTGTCGTTGTTAAATACTTAAATGTATATATGCGTGGTTGCGGTCCCTGATTTATCATCTTTGTTATCGATTTCTCATCAGACATGACATTGATCCTTTCACTTTGTTAATGTGATGGGGATAGTATGGAAAGAATAGAGTATAATTAGTTAAGTTACTTCATTTTTGTTTCTTTCTTTTTTATGTGGAAAAGATTATCTTTGCTTCTTTAAAGTGTAAAATTGCTTTACAGACACATCTTTTTGCCTGCTTTTCCAGCTCGAATGTGGAATTAAAGCTTTAAGTGTGCTATTCCTATTCAGATTCCTGTGCTAATATTCTCACTACAGTTGACTAACCAAAGTGGAATCTTTTCTAATCATGTCTGTGTTAATTAGGGTGTTCATTGAGAAGTTTTTGATTTTCTTGGCTTCAATTTCACTTTTGTTTTTTTGGCTTGATTACTAGAACCAGTAAGAAGAGATCAACGTTGAGGCACTAAACTGATTTAGGATTAATATACTCTTGTCTAAAAGGAAGATCAGTTTGATTTCAATTTTTTATGTTCGTTTTAGTTGGTATTAGGTGGAGAAAGAATAAAGTGATGATCATAGATTAAACAAGAGGCTACTTGCTATGCGGTAATATAATATGCTGAACCTTTAAGCAACATTGAGATTAAAAGGAAGTATTTTATTTTTGATATGATATTTGGAGTATCTCGAGCTATAGGAAATAATACCAAAATAATAACTTGGACATACTGCCGGAGAATTTTGATTGCAGTTGCAGAATATGGGATGCTACTATTTATAAATCAGTTTCTCCTACCATATCATCTTCTAGAATTATCAACATTATCATGTCAGCCTTAGGGATCAAGCTGGTAGAAAAAGAGAGTAATGGTCTCTTAATTTACCACACCTAAAGAGTTCCTACAATTCTACGAACTATTGTTCTTTTGTTGTGGTTTCTATGCCTCTTGTCTGAGCATCATAAATGGCTTGCCAATACTCATTCTTGGAAAAAGTTTTTGTAATATGGCATTTTTAGCAACTGTGATCTGATAATTATTTCTCCCGAAAGCTAGCGCAATCTACAACTGTTCAAAGAGTGGTGTTACCTAGGTCTTTGAAGGTGAATTACCTTAAAGCCTTTTTTTGGTTACAGGTTTTGATAAAACAGGATTCTGTTTAGATTTGGATTATTTGCACTATAGGTAAGAACTTGGACTTGTGGAGTGTATAAAGTAAAGCTTCGACCCCCACGATGTGCTAACTTTTTTCTTGAGTTCTTCCTCTCCTTTTAAGTCTTAATCTTGGGGTGGACGTTCGGTCTAATTATGCTTGCAAAGGCATGTGAACTACAAATGAAATTTGAATTAAATTTATAAACAAATAGTTGGTTAAGTTCATAAGTTGAAAGTGAAATGGTGAGAACACCCCTCCTTCAGTGAGGTGGTGGTATCACACAATGCAACATATCCTTAAAACTGTCTACTTCCGTACTTGGACCATTTAATGAGGCAATGGCTCCACAAACATCGCATCTTAGATGGATATTGTTTATATATTCCCTATCTACCCAGTCTTCGATGATTGAATCATTTATCACTTATCAGCTCTCCTGTTTTATTCTTAACCAGAGCATCCTGTAACCATCTCTTGACAGTGGTCTTAGATTTTTGTTCGTCAATATCTTATTGAAAGCATTCACAACACTGCAGAAGTGTTTAACAAAACTACAACGAACTAGGATAGACCCTTTAGAGGACCTTGGGAAATGCCAATAAAATCGGTGTAATGTACGTAAAGGCACATTCCTTGTAATGAATTATGTTCTGATCTTGTAACAGGCTAAGAGTCTAGATTTCATTATTAAATAGTATTTCCTCTTTCGAGTTGAAATCTGTGTTATGTATAGGGTGTTATACAATCACTTTAAAACATGCCTATGTTCCAAAATTATGTACTTAATTAAAGTCCATTCAACATTCATAATGCAATTAATGCTAACCAACTGGTCAATTGACACTCAACCTTTAGAAACTTAGAGTTGACAACGTGTCGTTCAGTCTCATACACCCTTGACCTTGAACGCTTAATAGATTCTCTAGTGAAAATCGAGTCAAGTTGAGAAAAGATAAAGTGATAGCAAGGAGAAGGCAAGAGAAGATCAAGTGCAAGGCAGGCCAAGTACCTCTATAGGCTCTTAGAGGATGGGTGTGAAGGATTTATGGCATTTCTGTTTCTTCCATAGCTAATAGTTTATTGATAAAGAATTTGATCAATCTTCTCCGTTGTTTCCGTTTTTTCTTATACTCGTCCTAAATAAGTGTTATAGAGGCACAAGCAAATTTATAACATATGGAACACAATCATATCACACACACACATAGGAAAATGAAATAGATTTGGGGGAGGTAATAGCAGAAAATATGGATAATATTGCTCGTTCACCTTCAACATAATTAATATGTTTATGATACATTACATCGAAGAACATACAACTTATTGGAATTCATACAAATAACCATGAAATAGAAAGTGAAAATAAACACTACCTAGAGGCTAGGTGTATAATCATGCATGAATGTTACAATGCTCATTGGACTATGGGTGGTGAAAGAAAGCTAAGTTTTCTATTATGGAGTCTTACTATACAGGTCAGAGTTTGCTTGACATGATATTACCGTTTTTGACATAGATAACATGATTAACGCTAAATTAACCAGTTAGAGACATATGCTCATGTTGATAACAGGGAACAAACTGATCACTAGGGGAGAAAAACATCTTACTTTCATCTACCTCCATCCTCCATAGTGTGTCTGGACAATATTCCCACAAAGGAGAAGCCATTGGAGGTCCTTTGCTGTATCCATTGTTTACAGGTTTTATTGGTTCTTCTGAGCTGATGTCTTTCCATATATCATCCATTGAATAAAACTCTTCCTCCCCACTCTCATCTTTCTCATACTTGTTTCCTTGCAGAGAAGACATATTAGGACTTACTGTTGTTGTCTCAGTAGCATTTTTTGAATTCACTGCTCGGATGTTTGATGAAGAAGAGGAAATTGATGTTGTGGTTGTGGTTGTGGTTGTGGTTGTGGTTGTGGTTGATGATGACGATGGTGATGGCTCTCTTTTCTTCTCCTGTGCTTTCTTCCTCATATGTGTTCTCCAATAGTTCTTTATTTCATTGTCAGTCCTCCCTGGTAGTCTTCGAGCAATTCTTGACCATCTACATGTGATCAGAAGGAAAACTTAACATATTAGCATATGCTTGAATAACAAAATTTTACTGTATGCTAGGAAGTACATACCTATTACCCCACTGAGAATGAAGTTCAAGGACAAGTTTCTCTTCATGAGGAGTCATCTTTCCTCTTTTGAGCCCGGGATGCAGGTAATTAACCCATCGTAAGCGGCAGCTCTTACCTGTTCTTTTCAAACCTACAAGAAAATTGGGTTAAAATGGATGCTCCTTGTAAAAGTTCCCCATTCTTCAAATAAGCATACCTATCATTTTTCTCCCGCCACCTTCAAACCTGAAACTTTAGCTATGAAATCCCATCGCCGATCTCCAAATAATCCTACAAAGCAGACCAGTTGAAGGTCTTCCTGCTCAGTCCATGGACCCTTCCGGATGTCTTCTTGAACCATTTTGATCTTTTACTTCCTTTTGCTCCAACTTCTTCTAAAGATGAATTTTACAAGTTATGGGGTTTTAGTGATACATGGGGCTGTCTGCTGCATACTACTAATATTTATATTAAATTTTTTTGCAATTTTTTAACCTGAGATAATCGTGATATTATTAGAAAAATGTTGAATTTGATCATCACCTTACATGTGTTCCCCACACTTTTGTCTTTTGATAGCCAACTTATGCATGTGATGTAAGCCACTAAAATTAATTAATATCTAGAAGAATTGATATGACACTGTTAATATGATTGTCTTTTCTTCTCATCAATTTAAGCTACAATGTTTTTACTTGTTTGTATATCGGTCTTGAAGCCACACCTTTTGTGTAAATACAACAGTTTCAAGTGTTGCTTCTGTAGTCCATATAACCTTCTCCACTATTTTCGGTTTTCATCTGTTTCTTGCTTCCTTGTTTGTTTTTTGGAAAATTTGTCAAAAAGGACCTTTTAAAAGAGTAGTTTTGTGAGAAAGGACCTTTTAAAATTTTTTTGGCTTTTAACAACCTTAAACAAATTTTTTTTTGCGAAAAGAGACCTTGAGCTTGTTTTCGATGTTGACTACCGGAAACCGGCGTTGACTAATATTTTCTTCCTATTTGCAATCCTAATCTGGTCTTTTGTTTCTTTTCGCTTCCCCTCTCATCCTCGTGGTTGGCCACCACGGACCTACACCATCACGAACGCATACCACCACCTGCCGCTGACACGACCACCTTCCTCGTCCTCCCCTGCTCACCTTTCACTCACTCAAACCAGCTTCCTCAGCTACGGCAGATTCAACAATGATACCATACTCTGGGTTCTCAACACCAATGTCAGCCTCTTGTTTCTGAACTCCCACCTCCATACCATCAGGATTTACATTCTCATCAACATTGGTGGTCCCTTGTTTCACAGCTCCCTCTATACATTATCAGGCTCCCCGTCTTCAACACCATTATCAACATCTTCTTGCTGAGCTTCCATCTCAATACCATCAGGCGCACCAATGTCTAACGAGCTCTTCCTTCAAACCCTTTGTCATCAACTTCCGTCTCTTGGGCTCTTCCTTAAGTTCCGGCGACGTCCTATATATGGTGGTGGTGTACCGTGTGGTGGCAGTAGCAAACAGAGGGGGGATTGAGAGGAGAGAGGGACAACAATGGATGGAGGATGCGGCAGGGTTGTGGGTAGTACCGTGTGGTGGGTAGCCTCACCGGCAAACTCCGGCAAAGATGGGGTGGGGGTGAGGTTGGCGGTGGCTGGTTATCTCAATATCTTTTGTGAGAAAATATTAGTCAACGCCGGTTTCCGATGGTCAACGTCGGAAAACAAGCTCAAGGTCTCTTCTAGCAAATTTTTTTTTGTTTAAGGTTGTTAAAAGCCAAAAAAAATTTAAAAGATCCTTTCTCACAAAAAAAACTCTTTTAAAAGGTCCTTTCTGACAAATTTTCCTTGTTTTTTTGATTATTGTATTGTAGGTATAAAGTTTTCTTTTTTATAATCAAGTTGGCAATTGTTCTCTTACGAATTTGAGCATAGGCATTGTTACGCTAATTACATTGAGCCTCACAGAAAATTGATTTTTGAATCTGAAGGCATTGCTAGCTCTAGAATTCTATGTTTGTCTGTCAATTTGCTCAAGTTGTTTACTTTTTCCTTATTGAAGTTGGTAGATCAGCGCCCTACCCATCCAAAATTGTGATGTGCTGGTGGCATGCCTTGACTTTGGTGGAGGCCAAAAGCTTAAAAGATAAAGACAAATGCTTAAAAGTAAGCAATGAGGAAGAAACACTTTCTGTGATAATTTGTCTTATCTGCACTCAGCAGACTTTTCTCTGCTTAGAGAAGATTAATTCTAATCTATTTTGATAAAATACTAGACGAGTATATACTTGTATAATAATCTTTCTACTGCATTTTGCTTCGTAATTGTTTAGTTCTCACGGCAATATTTAATGAATATGGTTTAGGATCAGAAGGAAGGGCTATTATGATAAAAGGTCTAAATCTTGAGATAATGTGCATAGTCCTTTTTTGCATTTTATTTATTTTTCATCTCTACTCTTTTTGCTTTATAAAAATTATGGTAATAGAGTAATCTTTCTCATTTACTTCTCTATTTTAGTTCTGAACAACATTTACTTGTATTTCCTTCAATCCACTTTTTTCAAATTTTGAGTGAGTTGGGTATGCGTGGAGGCATTTCATCAGTGTGTGTAGGAGTAAAACGATCAGCGTGACTTGCTTCCATCTCTCATGTTTTCTCCTTCGGAAAGTACTCTTTCCTCGATTAGTTTAGTTGAAAACCTAATTATATGCTTCCTCAGTTTCAGTATGATTGTCATTTTCCTTATGGTATTTACAATTGTTGTAGTTCCCTTTTCTCTCTATGCATTAAATGCATTATTACCTGAAAAACTTTTGAATTGCGTTGAATGGGGAGTTTGTCATGACTGTTACAGTGATACAGAGACAGGATTATACTTAATACCCTCCTCCCCTCAGTGAAAAAAGGGAATGGAAAATTTGTTTCAGACAAGTATTTGTTTCATGTTTTGTCTCGTACATACCTGCTCTGTAGTTTTGATTTTTTTGGTTGTTGCTGTAAATATGCATCTCAAAATGCCCCTTCACCAAAGAGAATGATAAAATGTACCTGGTATCTGTGTTATCGATTTATCATACATATCTTTACTCGATCCAAGGATTTCAAACTGACGTAATGACTATAGAGGCCTGAAAACTTAAGTTCCTTTGGCCACTAATAGGCGAAGAATTTTCGAGCACTGTGATTTCTATGCGAAGCCTTCTTCTTACATGAGAAAGAAACTATAGTTTCTAAGTCTCTGGTAGAATATGCTGATTGCTTTGTAGCAGTTTTATTACAAAACTGGTATAGTGGTATAACATGTTTAGTTTCCTAGTTAAGGATAAATACAAGACTTTCTACCGTTGCAATAGATAATCTGATTTTATGACTGCTATTATATTGTGTAGTCTAACAAGAGTAGCAAAATGTAATTCCTTATGGTAAGGCTCATAGTATTGAGTTGAGATTGCTGAGACCAGTTATTCGATTACCATAAATGATTTATCATATTTTAAAATTATTTGTTTTATTCTTCTGCCTATGCAATGATGGTGAGATTTGAAGTTTTATACTATATCCGTTTGATCCTTTTCACTTTAGCTCAACCTCCCACCTGGTGAGTCTGATGTCACACTTTAGCTCGTCCTCACTCATTTTAGGGGGAATCATGGCTTGATTTTGTTTTTAGTGCTTGCGAAGATTTTAGAAAAACTGAAGTGGGCTACCTTGACTTGTCTATTGTTTGTAATGTATTTATCCTTCCTTTCCATTTTTTAAAAATGCTTTTACTTACTTATTCTTGTGCTCTTACTTCAATTAAGTTAACATTTAATTATTATGTGATTAGAAATTGAGAAGCCTGGCTGAAAACAGAGTAAAGGTGTGGAATCCTTACAAGTTTTAGCACAGGAGCATACGGTTTTTTCTCCCATCTAGACTTTATTTACCCGATCAACTGTAGTTAGCACTGAGAAACTTTAGAATTAGAAGAAGTCACTAGATATGGTAATTTATATGCCAATGGCGTAATTTCCATTAGTTTGTTTGTGGTAGGGATGTTAGTACTGTGTCCGGCATTTTGCAGAAAGAATGATTCGTTAATATATTAGATGCTCTTTCCTTGCTTTAGGGACCGATATAGTGGAATGAGTATGAAAGTGTTTGCAAGAAGATGAACCAGCATGACGTGTAAATCACACTTAGTGGGTGACTCCAGCTGAAGCTTGAATTTTGACAAATCTAATACAGGGATGCTGCCAGAAAATTCTTTTGGCCTCAAACTCTCCTTTCCCCCACCACCACTTATGAACCCCCAAAATATTTGATCTCTGCCCAGCCTCTTGTACCCTTGGTGCGAAAAAAGGCTTAGGAAGATGGTAATGGTTGGTATTACACCAGAGTAATATGATGCTGATGCCTGTTTCTGTTTCTGTTTCTGTTTATCAGTTCATTCTGGCCCTGATCTTTAAAAGATGAAGAATATTATTTTATTTCTTCAAGTTAATTATTGTTTATCTTGAATAATGTAAGCCACTCCTTATCCTGTGCAGTTAGTGTTGTAACCACCACAAAGGCAAAAAACCGAGGATTTAATTATAATGCTGATAAGTTGATATCAATCTTTCAATATACTAATAAGACTGGACCACTTGCTTTCCAAAAGGTATGCTGAGTTAGTATGCATATTTTATAGAGATTAGATTTAGTATGATATGGTTTTTAATGTTACATATAATATTGTTGGATCATACTCTGCCCCTTTGGTTTATTTTGCTAATTTTTGAGGATGAAACGCATGATTGATTATATTGTTTCTGGGATGATGCTGGAGTACTGACTATAGGGTGAACAAGTGTCTTAACATTACTGAGTGAAACCTCTGCTCCTGGATTCTAGGACTTTGTCGCATAATATATATACTCATTAATGAACACTAATCTATGTTACCACTGTTTTCCCCTTTTTTGGGGTTTTTATATTCGTTAATTGTTGTGTTTAAGGAAATTATGAGCTCTGATAGTGACATCTATGTGATATGCAGTACCTCTTTGCAACCTTAGTGTCTATCTGGTCTTTCTTTCTAAAGGATCGATTAAGGGTCAGGATAATCATGATTAGAGAGTAGAGACTTGAATTGATAACCTGTGTGTTCATGAGGGTCTGAAAAGCTAAGGTAGTTATCAAGGAGCCATTATTAGGATTAATTATTGGTGGATTTTCGTTGCCCACTGTCTGGTTGCCATAGGGAAGGAGGCTACTACGCACATGGTCACATTGTCGTCTTCTTCTAGCTGGAGATTCTGGCCTTCCCCATAATAATATATTCTGTTTCTTCTTAACACAGTTTCTTATCACTGTTTTGGAATGTGCCATAACGATTTTTTCTTTTTCAAAGTAATACTATTGTGAGTAATTACTCTTAGATATACTCCTTTCATGATTTACAAATTCTTCACGTCATTTTTTGCTCATTTGATAAATTTATATGATTTATATTTAAAATGAGCAAAAAGTGTAAGCGAGAACACATAGCTCTAGATGCTCACGGAATTAAGATAGATGTTTTGTTAATGATCGTTCGAAGTAGCAACTAGCATGTACTTTTGATGTGGCTGATGCCTGAAGAAAGGAAAACTGTATTATTTAGAAGGCCACCCTCCGGTTACACAAAATTATGAGAAGAATACAATGTGATTGTAAGAGCTATGAAATTCAGTTTAGAATTTTACGTGTATGTAGGGTTGGATCTGAAAATATACATCACTAAACCAATTAAAACCCAACCATACCCCTATAGCTTGTGTCCAATTTTTCAAGCTAAACCCTACCCTTATGTCATGAACTGATGATGGAACCAAATGCAAACAGCTCCAGGTTGGGTGGCATGCATCTTGCAGTTGACTTCACCACCTTGGCATACCCTAATATGGAAGTTGATGGGGCAAGACCGCAAATCATTATTATAACTTAAAATGGGGGTTTGATGATCTGGACCTTGGAACAAGTTGAAAGGTTTTATCTCTCTCTTAGACATCAGTGATTACCTGAAATAATTGTGCCTTTTTACTTTTTCGTAGGTCTAAATTTTTTACTTCCTCCAATTTTTTAGACCCTAGCTTTCATGCTACCAATAACTTTGAGTCTTTGACTATTAATTTATTAAATTATCTTTTAATTAAACCCTAGAAATTCATATTTTTGAAATCAAGATAAAACATAGTAACATGAAACAAGGTCGGTGTTGTTGCTTTTTATTATTGTTGGTTTTTGCTCATCTTTACTCTACGAGAATGTTTGGCTGTTACTGTTGCTTGACTGGCTTTAATCATTGGCCTTTTAGTGCAAAACAGAAGCAAAAGTAAAAAAGCCGACATCAAAAGCTGGTATAAATAGCTTTTGGTTGGCTGAAAAGCGACCATAAAAGTCATTTACCAAACACTTCTTTATTTGTTTAACAAGATGAAAAATCCAAAGTCAAAAGCCACTTGAAAGCATTTACCAAACATCCAAGACATTTGCCTTTTGGATGTCAACCTTCTTCCAATTTTGACCACATTTGCCTTTTTTTGTGACTTTTGGAGCTATATATATATAAAAGATTTGTTAAATTTAATCTAATGTATATTTTCAAGATACCATCTTTTTTTATTGTTAGTTATATATAATTAAAGATATCGATGGTCAAGCTACTAGACGAAGATCACGACTAGTAAAAGTGGAGGTGTTAGTTTAATCGGAACTTCGGGAGAGAAAAATGGGGTAGGGTGTAACTGTAAGGGCTGTTTTGTGCTGAAATGTCTTATTCGACTCTTCTGCAACAGTAGAGCCAACATTTAAAGCCTCCAAGGAGAAGGAGCGCGGTTAGAGTATTTGTGGTAGGATTGGATTTACGAAAAATGATTTCCTTTTAAGTGGTGGTTTGAATGTTTACATGGACCAAAACCTCAGCTTTACTAGATGATAAGATAAGTGCAATGTGATGTTATGCACGTTTATCTGCAATAAATTTTGTGCACTAGTGGGAGTGAGAGAGTGCTATATTGTGACAACTCCATTGAGCAGGTTTAACGTAAGCATTTTTATCAAAGAATGAAGGTGGGTGGATTGAGGGTCCCCTATTCCATTTTGTGCTCTTCGACGTGGATGGGGTCATGGAACTCTCAATTTGTCATATTATGTGGTGGGGATTTTATTATAAATTCTCCTAGCAAATGTTATTGTAACGAATAAAAGTGATAACCCCAAATTGTGATTGGGTCTCGTGGGTAAATGACAAGATTGATTTATAAATTTGAGCACTTATTAGTCCATAACTTTGTGGAGCATGAAAAGATATGTAGTAGCAGCCTAGGAGGTGTAGACGTTAGATCTATTTGTCCATTATAATACTTGGAGATTTTTTGCTTGTTGCTTAACTTTTTGAGAAATGAATATCACGAATGCAGGACCTTTTGGTTGTGTTTTGTTTAATTTATTAATAATTATTTTAAAAAAGATGAGTGCAGGTAAGTTAATATGAGTTTAAATTAGTTCCAGTTAGAGTGAGTTGATAGAATACATCCTTAATGATACAAGGCATTTTATACGATGAAACAAACTCGAGTTGAATATAATTTCATTTGTCTGAACATATGTAGTGCATTATTATAGCTTAGACTGCTGTTATGATTCATTTTTTCCTTACATACCAATAATTTAGAGGCCCATTAGCCAAATGGCATTAGAATAAAAATTGTTCATTTGGTATTTTTAATAAATTTGGCGACTTGAACGTGTTTTATTTATGCAACTTTAGACTATTCTGTCATAGGATTTGGTTTCAAGCCTGTGTATTATTACTGAGCTTTTCCTGATTTTCTTCATATATTTAGGTTTTATAGCTATTTCTTGCTTCTTGCCTTATTTCCATAGTTGAGAATTTAGTTGGACATTGAACACACACCCCTTGAACTAAATTGTGGTGATACGTGATAGAGTACTCTTAATGGTTGCCACTCCCTTTCTATTTCATGGTTGAATTAAACACTCTATAAAGGTAACCTTATTTGTTACCATTCTTCTCCTCTATTTGTTTCCGTTCCCTTTCCATTCCATAAACTTGAATCAAACGATCCTTTAGCCTATATGGATTGTATATTTTTTACCCCTCTAGCGACTTCTTTTGAGTAATTTAATCATTTCATCCACCTTAGGTCTAAGCATTCACACCTTTTATATGATTCTTCTCATACTCTTGCAGAAGAACTCAAATTTGCGAACATTCTTATGTTAAGCCTCTCATGCTACAGGGAGTTTCTTGTATTGACTCAGCTTCTAATCTTTTTTATAATAGTCTTGGATTCTGAGTAATTATTAAGACTAATTGAGTAACACATGTTTGGATCAACTTGTAAGGAAGCTGTTCTAGGTTTTGAGTTTGAACTCTAGGAATCAGCATCATTTGTTAGTAGAGCTTTCCCCAGTTAAAGGCTCAGCCCAGCTCGATTTTCCATTGGTTGTAGTTAGTAGATTCTAAATTATCGGATGAAGTATTCTATATTAATGAGAAATGACTATATTGTTACCTTCTACAATTCCTGAGATAGTAAAACCCAAGGTGTAAGGATATGAAAAAATATTGATTCGTAGGATAGCAAAGACTCTTTTTGGTTTTATTAGTATTCTCTCCAGTACGTAAAAGTTTTGTTCTGGTACATGTCTTGTAAGAGGGAGTGCAATTGTAAACCACAGATTACTTGTAAATTCCTAATTAACTCTTCTTTAAGCCATAACTAAAATCTCCCTAGAGTTGTAGCAGTTAGTAACCATCAGCCAAGTGAGTTTCTGCCTTGTTTACATGTGTTGCAAACAAATTTTATAACAGTGGTTGGAGTTATCATCCAAGAACAAACTCATGTTGTTAACACCATCTTGGGGGGTTGAATGGTTCTTGTGCATGGATGGTTTTTATCCAATCACTATGAAAGGCTTAACACTTCTCAACTTGGGGTCTTGCCAGATACTTGTGCATGGATGGGCTCTTCACCCGAATTTCATTTATTTGAACTTATCCGAATGTACTGTAGTTCTGAATTGAATATGATTAACCTTCTAGCTGAAACTTATATCTCATAAAATATGATGTGATAGATATAGAACATATTTTAAGACTAAGGGCTTGTTCTCTTCGTCATAAATGAGCATAATTGAAAAAACTGAACTGAATGAAATAGTGAAATGTGAGAGTAAAAGTATTATGTAGAGCTGAATTGAACTGAAAATAACCGAACAAAATTGAATTAAACTGAAAATAAATCGGGAAGAACTGACCCTAAGTTCCTTTCTACTAGAAACCCTTTTATAGAGTAAACTTGTCTGAACTTATGGGCTCTTTCATGAACTATTTAGTTGTGAATTATTCAAACTCCCTTTTATTATTTGAACTCATTAGATGGTGCTGATATCCTGTAGATGGAATCTAAGAAAAACAATTCAGGCTTTATTTGCACTTTTTTCTCGTCAAACTTTTTTTTAGAAATGTAAAGATGAAGCCATGAAAGCCTTTGTCAACTCTATAGATCTCTGGCAAGATATGAGAGAGAGAACATGGAGGGTTGATGATGAGATTGAGAAGTTTGTGGTCGTTGAGCAGTTGATTAAGCATTAGGCTGCTTGGGTAGACCTCATATGTCGAACCCCCTTGACCATCAAAGGTGCAAGATTTTCCTTTGAAGGGCCATTAATATATAGCGTTTCATGGGATAAGCTTTCCTGATGCCATATGCTTAATGACTGTTTTTGGAATCTCAAATTGTTGGAGTATGTTACGAAACTCAGGATTAATATGAAACGACTAATAAGCTTGGCTCTTTATTAACTTGTATTAAATATTAGGGGACAACATTATCTATATAATGGGATTTTGGCAAACAGCTCTTGGGTGGTATTTTGATTGGCTTTCGGCTTCTGGCTTTTATTTCTCATCAAACAGAAAAAAAAAGTGTTTGGTAATTGGCTTCTACAACGGCTTTTCAGCCAAAAGCTGTTTTTACCAGCTTCTTTGGTTAGATTTTTGTTTTTGTTTTTATTTTGTACTAAACAACTAACAATGACAACCATCTTTACCAAACACTGTTTTTAACAGCCAATAATTATACAACCGGTCAAACAAGCCACTTAAAATGGTCGGTCAAACCAGCCAACATATAAAGTCACCAACCTACAGCTACCCGTCAGTTGCCAAGCACCCTCAATTGACTTGGAGAATAAGCTAATCTAGAATCTTAACAAAGATACTTACCTAATATTATAAGAATATTATACTCTTTCCTTCTTACTTCTAATCTATAATAGAGTAAAATTGTAGAAAACTATTCTTTTTCCGATCCTTGTTAATACTAACATTTTGATTTTGTTGGTGTAATGTATAATTAATATGAAGTATTCTATTAGTAATAGTTATAGAAGTTGGAAAAGAAAAAGGGAAATCATATTTAAAAAGGAAGAGTTTAACAATGTGGCAGAGATTATGAACTACGTCGAATGTAGGTAAAAAGGAAAATCGTAGCCAACGCTCACGCCTTAGCAACGACAGCTAGGAAAGGGAATCTAGTTTCTGTTTCGTTTTTTTTCTAGTTTGAAAATGAGTAGGCCAAAAAGAAGAATATAGAAGCTGATTAATACTTGCATTAAGATCACTGTAACAACATCTTATATACTTTGAACTGTTTGAAAGCTCACAAATTCAGGAAAACTGGAAAAGCCTTCCTTCTTACAAGGGAGTGGACTTCATTTTGGAAAATCCAACAATACACCAAGCTATAAACAAGAAGCCAAACTCCATACTAATCAAAGCCTTTCTTCTTACAATTGTTCCTTGTTTTGTATGAAATCTCCCTAATTATTCCACTATTTTCTTTCTTTCTTCTAGTGAGTTTATAGTGAGAGTTTAAATTTGTACATTTGTACTACTCACCCTGTAAGGGTTCTTGTACTTTCCTATTTTATTTATAGTGTAATTTTCGTGTTCGTTGTCGTGAGTTGTTTACCTCTATTTAGAGGGTTTTTCCCACGTTAAAATATTGTGTACTTTTTTTACTACTCTTCCTGCCATATTTCCAATTCTGTTTATTTTTCACAATCGATACATCGTTTAATTTGCTTCCTTTCGCACTTACCACCTTAACAATATTGATAAATAAAATTCAAACTTTGGAAAGCCACAATCATAGTATATAAACTCTGACAATTATGCACATCCAGGGTTTTTCGACCCGTTGTAGTTTTGAGATAAAATTAACTTCCTCCGTTTTTTAATACTCGCACCATTGAACCAGTTTACGCAACCCAAGGCACAATTTAGATGTTCAATATCTTTAATTATACACATATGCAAATTAGATTTTAATAATCTATACATTGAGACGAATCTAACAAGATCCCACATGACTATATTTTTTCTTACATATAAGTCACAATATTAATTTAAGTGGACTTGTGTGAATAGTGTGAAAGATAGAAATGGTGCGAGTATAAAAAAACGGAGGAAGTATCTAATACTCCCTCCGTCCCCCAAAGGATTTCCCATTTGCTTTTTGCACGATCTCCAATGCACATCTTTGACCGCTTATATCTCCTATTATTTATTAATAAAAATGATAAAATATTCATATTTTGAATGTACCAATTAATACAAATCTAACAAGATCACCTATGACAATTATTTATATTATATATTAGTTATAATTTATGGTCAAAGTTTACAAAGTTTGACTTCAAGAAAAGCAAATGGAAAATCCTTTGGGGGACAGAGGGAGTACCATTGAATTATTGATTGTAAAGGTAGAATTGATATTAATTACGAAAAATTATAATTCTTCATCAATGAACCAAGATTACCGTAATAGCGTAAGTCTACAAGTATTATCATGCACCCGGGTGCACCGTGCGCATGGTGCACCCGGTGGCATTATTGTAATTAAAGCGAAATCCTGGGAAATAGTATAAGTACTAAATGCATGCCACTATACCATGTAAGTAGTTTAGCTCAGTTGGTCTTGAGGTTTATGTACTTGACAGTGGTCATGGGTTCGACTCCCATACCAACCATTTATGTTTTTTTTAACGTTTGTTTTTTCCTCTTCTTTTGGCTTTGAATCTCATTGTTTAATTTTTTTTTGGTTTTTTATATTTCTTCCATAGTCTTAGTTCTTATTTTAGCTTTTTTTTTATTTTACCTTTTTCAATTATTTTGCATATTGTTGTACTATAATTATTTTTTTTGAGGGATGTTGTACTATAATTGTTATTTTTAAATTTCTAAAAAATTTATTTTACGGGTAGAATATATAATTATTATAACATGCCTTTTTTCTTTTTAATATTTTTGATACTCTGTTACAATATATTTTTTAAAAAAAATTTTAAAAAATCTTATTATATTATTCTTTTTTTCTCCACTCACTAACTTTTTCCATTTCTTACAATATATTTCACTCATTTGATCAAATGAGCAATCGTTTTTGTGCAGCAAGATCAGTAAACATTCTGATCACAATCGAGCGATTTTATTTTACTCATTTGATCAAATGAGCAATCATTTTTGTGCAGCAAGATCAATAAACATTCTGATCATAATTGAGCGGTTTATTTTACTCATTTGATAAAATGAACAATCTATTTGCAAATGAAGATCAGTAAAGATTTTGATCTTGAGTGAAGTAAAATAAATCTACTCATTTTATAACAATTAAAAACAAACAAAGAGAGTAAAAAATAAGGAAATGAGCAACATGATTTCCAAAGGAAAAAATGGAAAAATATGTTTGATATAGTTCACATTATGATTTGATATTGAGTGAGTTAAATTAACTCTACTCATTTACAAAATGAACAGCTTTATTTTACTCATTTTGATCAAATGAGCAGTTTATTTTGTCTTGGAGAGAAATCAATCTGCTCATTTTGACAAATGAGAATGTTTGTTTTGATAAGTAAACATTCTAATCTCAAATGAGGTAAAATAAATCTGCTCATTCACAAAATGAGCAGTTTTATTTTACTCATTTGATCAAATGAGCAGTTTTAGTTTACTCATTTGATCGAATGAGCATTTTTATTTTACTCATTAGATCAAATGAGCAATCTTTTTTATACAGGAAGATCAGTAAACATTTTGATCTTGAGTGAGGTAATAAATTTGCCTATTCACAAAATGAGCTGTTACTATGACTTAATTTTTTCTTATTATATTCTTCTTTTCTTTTCCACTCTCTAACTTTTTCCAATTCTTTTTTCAATGTGGAGAAATAAAAACTAAACAAACAATAAGATACCCATTGAAAAATTAATGAAATAAGAAATATAGCTTTGAAATGAGTAAATATGTTACTTAGTGCAAAAAAGTCCTTAAATGAGCAAAAAACTCTTAGAATATTGCTCATTTAATGAAATTATTAACAATACCACTGAATATTTATGGAGTAAAACATCCTTATAATGAGCAAACATTGTCTTATTTTACGGTGTAGAATATATAATTATTTTAAATTCACTTAAATTTTAAGCTTCCAATATATCACTAGAATGAACAATATATAGTTCGAATGAGTGATGTATCTTAAATGAGCAAATAAAATGTCTATTTCTAATGTCTAAAAAAAAAATAGTCAGAAAATAAACAATATTATTTTCTAATTTGTAGTAGCTTAACACTGGTACGTGGAAAATAAATAAATGAGTAATTTATCTTTTAAATGAGCAATTATATAATTCTTTATTGATTAGTAAACATGTATATACTGTGTCACATTGAAGAATATATTACTAAAATGAGCATTATATATTTCAAATGAGAAAATATATTTTCTAATGTGTTAAAATAAATACCAAATAGAGTAATCAGTTATAATACAAGTAAATGAGCAATATTGTTTTCGAATGAGCAAATAGATAATACTTAAACTTGAAAAATAACTAAATGAGCATCGTAAATTTCAAATGAGCAATATAACTTTTAAATGAGCAATAATATATTTCTTTTTAAAAAATAGGAATCAAAAGAAGATTAATAAAAAATGAGTTGAAGGAGGAAAAAAAAAACAAAGAGTGTAGTGGGGGATTCGAACCCACGACCTCTAACGCGGAGAGAGTATAAAGGCTCAACCACTGAGGTAGCTTCCATTTAGTGATGTAAAATGGAAGAAAATAGTATTAGAGTTGTTTTGCTGAAGTTGGCGAAAATTACCATAATGCCACCGGGTGCACCATGCGCATGGTGCACCCGGATGTACGATGCATGATCTCGCGTAAGTCCTCTCTAAAAGAAAGAACCTTATTAAAACAAAAGCATAAACATAACTAAAGAGATATAGTAAACAACAATGATATGTAAACTGGGGTACTGGGCTAGGATTTAAGATAGACATAGACTTGGTGGAGTTATGTTTTGTTCTTCTTCATTGTTCAATTCAACCTTGGTGATTTTCTATGTGAGTCTCTTTTCACATTATCGATTCTCAATCGTTTACATCCCCGGATAGTTTTCCATTCATTTTTCATCACTATAATTTCAGCCTTCTCTTGAATCAGCTCCCAAAGGCTATCAATATGGTATTTCTGAGTTAACGACCCACCAATAGCACAACGTATTGCAAATGTGTCTCCTATGACTGCATGTGTCATGTAAGCTTGGCCACTTGAGTTAATAGCTTCTAACAATATTTTGTTTATCACACTTGCATTCCCATCTCCAACTGGTTTTAGTCTAAAGCAAACCAAAGAAAATTTTCTCGGTACTACTAACTCAAACTGCTTATTCTTGTCGTTTATTATCAACGATTCAAAATACTTAGCCAACATTACGTCACTTCGTATATGAGACATCAAATAATCTGAACCGTATCTACGAATGACAATCCACAGTTTAAGGGCTCGAAAACGTCTACTTAAAGCAATCTGCCAATCTTTGTAGTCTATTACACCCCCGAAATCTGTTTCCTTGTTTTTGAGGATTTCTGGCTTAGTGGAAAGAGATTCTACAAGTATCTTGGGGTTTCTGAGCCATAGACAGGTGCAATCCATATTTGTTAAGAGCCATTTGTGTGGATTTAGGCTAATTGAATTAGCAAGTTCTACTCCATCCAAATAATGTCTAAATTCTGGGCATATACAAGCACTTCCTGTTAAGAAAATATACAAGAGATTAATTATTAGTAACTATATTGTCTAAGTTCTGGGGTATTTGTTACATTTTTTGGCACAACCGCACAAGCGACATGTTTTAGTTGTTATAGTGAATCACATCGCGTGAGTACTAAACAAGAAGGCAAATGAGAAGAAATTAAAGCCTGAAGTTAGTACCTGCAAAGGCGGCATCAACATGAAGCCAAGCACGAAATTCTTTAGTAATCTGGCCGAGGCCATCTATGGGGTCAACTGCACCTGATGCGGTTGCCCCAACAGTAGCACAAACATAAAGTGGTATAAATCCTTGGGATATATCGATTTCAATTGCTGCTCTTAGAATGTCAGGTGATAATGCAAAGTCTGTGTTAGATGAAGTTGGAAGTACTTTGAAGTTTCGAGGGGATATCCCTACAAGTTTAGCTGCTTTTTGGAAAGTAAAATGGGTTTGATCTGAAGCATACACCATCAATTTTGTTATCTTTTCTTCACCGTGAATTTTCAAGGCTTCATCTCTTGCTGCTGCTAGAGTGCACACAATTGCCTCACATGTACTACCTGTACAATTATATGTTAAGTCGTGGTTAGTAGATAAGAACTACAGCTAACATATTAGGTGTAAATTAATCTCAAACTACACTAATAAGAATGAGTGTAACTAATTTTAAAGCATTTTCTAATTACAACTCGCTTATATGTAATTATCCCATTTTTCCTCAAAAAGTATGAGAATGAGCCCTATCAAACCCGGCCCCCAAATTACCGGTAGCCTGTAGTTAGGTTTGATTAACCATGTTTTGTACTTTGCCCCAATAGGGAAACTATATTGCCATGCATTGTTGATTTGTAACGAAGGATTGATCCACGTCAAAGCATATACTCCATCCATTTCTATCTTATGGGGATATTTTGAATTTTGTTACTATTCACTTTTTACGTTTTGACCAAAAATATAGTTATGTGGGATGTTATTTGATTCAGTTCAATATCAACTTTTATAGTATTTACTCCACCGTGCTCAATATTTTGAAGAACAAAAGTGAACCGGCCACTGAAACCGATTCCTCCATGGGAGAACCGCTCCTACAAACCGGTTCAACCATGGAGGTACCAGTTCTATGAAACCGGTACTCCCATGGTTGAACCGATTCTTCAAAAGCTTTGTTGAAAGTTCTTCAAAACTTCATGATGTTCTCAAGTTGTGGTGGTTCAAATTCTATTGCTGCCCTTGCTACTCTTGCAGATCCGATCGAGTTGAACTTGGAATTTGTTAAAGAGGGAGAAAGGTACAATTGGAAGAATTGTGGTTAATGAGAGGAACTAGAAAGTGGGGAAGATGGTGTTTAAGTGGTTGTCCGGAGTAAAAATGGCCTATTGCATTGCTGTTAGGTGGTGCTGGGAAGTTTTTTTTTTTTTTAGGGTGTTTAAGTGTTTAAATAGAATTAGGGTATATTAGTCTTTTTAATTAAAAGTGTGGGTATTTATTGAATTTTTGTGGGCGCAGTTTAACAAACCTCCAGAGAGTGAAATTATAATAACTTTTTATCAAAGTTAGGCGTCTCTTATACAAGAATTTCAAATTTTTGATAGAAGAACAACCTAAAAGAATAGTACCATCATCAGTGGCGGAGTTAGGAATTAGGGTGAGGGGTAGCGTACTTCTGCAATAATATCGAGTATAAAAACGCTTTTATGTTCAAAAAGTTAAAAAAATAGAAATACAACCTAAATTACTTTAAGAAAAAGAAAGTTATAATTATTCACGTTGGGTGAAGTTTTACACATAAACTATATAATAAACAAATTTTTGTCAAGATAAGTAACTAAGTTATCGTTCCCCAATTGTTCACTACTACATAATTTATCTTAATTTTCATTGGATCTCCCTTTTGAAAAAAAAAATACTTGGAATATTTGTCCTTTGTTTTCTCTTCATGACTCTTGATATATATTTATAGATACAAAGATAAAACAAAAATTCACTAACTATAAATTATAGATATCTTCTTAATACTTGGAATATTTGTCCTTTGTTTTCTCTTTATGACTCTTGATATATATTTATAGATACAAAGATAAAACAAAAATTCACTAACTATAAATTATTGATATCTTCTTACTATACTTATTTTAAATGTTTGTAATTAAAAAATAAACCAATAGACACTAATAAGTAATAACTAAAGTCTCTCTATCTTATGTAAACTTTGACTTCGTTAAATATTTTGAATGTTCAAATATTTAAAGAACCAAAAAGATTACACTCTATTCGATCTTGTAGTAGTTCTACTTAGGGCATGTTCATTTCAACTTAATTTCAGTTCAGTTCAGTTCAGTTCAGCTCCAATCAGTTCAGTTCAGCTCCAATCAGTTCAGTTCATTTCCATTCTTTTATAATCATTTTGTATTGGTCTAATTTATTTTACTAATTGCTCTTATTATTATTATTATTATTTATTTTTATATCATTATTATGAAGTATTATTATTATTATTATTATTATTATTATTATCTGTATATTATTTTGTTTATTATAGATTTATTCATTATTATTACTATTATCATTAGGGAGGAACATGGTTTAGATTAAAAGCACAAATAAACCCGCATTTTCAGCCCATAATCCAATCAAACCACGTCAAAACGGTTTATGATGTAATTTTACACGGTCCGACCCAATTATTATTTTATTACTTTAATATATAATTAATCTAATTAAATTATTAGATATTATTTTTATTATATAATCATTAGACTATAAAATAATTTTTATTAATTATCATTATAATCATTAATCATTATTATTATTAATTTATGATTATTAATATTTTTTATTTATAATTAACATTTAAAAATATCTAAAATACAATTATTATTATTCATTAATAATTATTCATTATTATTACCTATCATCATAATTATTACTTACTATTCATATTATTATTGTTTAAATATTATTTATATATTTATTAAATTCAATTCCATTCTATTCAATTCAGTTAGTTCAGTTTAGTTCAGCTCCAATCAGTTTCAGTTCAGTTGTTTTCAGTAAATCTAAACAGGCCCTTAGACTCTTGCACTTCAATAATAGCCCATTTTGACAATTTCTTTTTGCTAATGTAAAACTGAAGTATATTTTTGCCTTATTTATATAAGTCATTTGATCATACCTTTGTAAGAATTTACAAAAGATGTTATTAAGTAAAAATATTATTAGATTTGTTTTAATAGTTTGTTTGAATCTTTGTTAATTTATAATACTTGATGAAAACAAGAGAAAGAAAAAAAGATGATATCATACAATTCAATGGGATAAATTGCTAGTAGCTAAAGTCAAAGATTTGAAAAAAAAAGGAAAAATGGGATAATTGACAACCAAAAGGAAAACCAAAAGCCTAAAGTCACCCGAGTAGTCTTGTAAGAGACGGTTAACTTTTTAATTAAAATTAGGGACAAACAAATCTAAAATTCAGAAGAGAACTAGTCCTATATGACTAATTTATTAGTCCTTTCTAGGACCTTTTTATTCTTTTCGGACCATTTTAATTTATTCAGTAATATAAATTTTCTTTTATTAGTGACTAATTTATCTAATTTATATTTCTTTTAGTGACTAACTTATTTTCCTTTGGTAAAAGATCTAAATTGTTCACCAATAGCTTTTAGTGAAGGTCTTTCAATACTCCTTCCGTCCCAGAAAGGTGTATACACTTGATCGGGCACGTAGTTTTAGATGATAAGTTGTTTGGTTATCAATTGTATTTTATTAAAAATGTAGATGTGATAGGAGTTAGTGGGGTATTATTTTATTTGGATGTGAGAGAGTAGTGGGCCATGGTTGAAAAATCAAAAGAATAAAGTAGTGGTGGGTCATGTCCAAAAATAGAAGTGTATAGAGTTTTCTGGGACAGATGAAAAAGGAAAGTGTATAGAGGTTTCTGCGACGGAGGGAGTAGCTTTTATCGAACATAAGATCTATTGTTCTGCTGCATGTTATAGTTGTCGCTAAAGGACCACTGAGCCAACATCATCTTTGTTGTTACAACACGCACAGATTCATTGTTATAGTCTTATAGACATTTACAATTTTACGTTTTCTCCCAAATTTTAAAGGGTTGCACTTGCTACCCCTTATTACACTATGGCTCTGCCACTGACCAACATGCAATATGTTTAGAGTGTTTTATTTTCTATGTAACTGTCCATGGCACGAGATTAAAACTAGTTGTTATATTTACGAAATAAGCATAACGTACCATGTATGACGCCACCACCACCATAAGAGAAAAGAAAATCTTGAGGGAGGTTAAATAATTTTCCCATCCAATCTATGACTATGGTTTCGAGCTCGGTTGCAGCAGGCGACGAAATCCAATTAAAACCTACCACATTAAGTCCAGAGCAAAGTATTTCCCCTACTAAACCAGCATTACTTGCAGTTGCTGGGAAAAATGCAAAGAAATTGGGACTTTGCCAATGAGTTAACCCTGGAACAATTTTGGTATGAATATCTTCAAGTATCTCATCTAGTGACTGAGGCAAATGTGGTGCATTTTTGGGTATGATATCATGAAGATAGCCCGGTTCGACTTGGGATCGAACAGGGTACGAGTGAACATTTTCGTAATACTTGGCTATATAATTTATGGCTTGTGAAACCTCATTTTGCAAAGTTTTTGGGTTTAGTGAAGGAATAATATTCATGGCTACTATACGTATTCAACAAAGTTTTGGTGAAGAGCTAATGAGCAATAGAACAATTATTGGTGTTTTTTCTCCTTTTTTTGTTTTCTTTTGATGCAAAGTGTGTTGGTGTTCAATTTATATATAGTTTGATCCACCACATGACGTGCTACACATTAACACATATACTCCATCATTTGATATTACTGCGCCCTATCATGTCAAAAATGCTTGGATTTTTTTGTTTGTTTTAGGATTTTAAAATAGTAAAAAAAATTGTTCATAAATGGAATTTAGCATATGCAGTTGTCATTTATTATACCAAAGGAATCATTTGATCCAGCACATGTCATTTATTAAAATAGTATGCTATTTATTATTTTTGACTTTCTTTTTCGCTTAGGAATCATTCACAAAATTGGAACTTTTCAATATATTCTAAAATATTTTTATTATAACATTTTTTACTTTATTCAATGATCATATAGTACTAAGCTAATTTGTTATTACTTAGTCCATTTATAAATATATAGTATATACTAGGTGCTAGGGTAGAAGGATACTACCCTTTGCTAAGGCAACAAGCCAACAATATCATATGCGCACCTTTTTTTTTTTTTTGCAAGGTGAGTTCTGTGATGTGATAATCTAAAAAAAGCTTGAGTATCAACCAAATTGTAGCATGCATTCATTGCACCGCCTTTTGACTTCAAAAACCTTAAGAATTGTTGTGAAATAAAGGTAAATGTGTTTAATTAGTTTGGAATAAGATATTGATAATATAATATAAATGAGAAAAGAAACAATAAGAATAAGTAACGACACGAAAATTTTAGTGTGGTTTCGTCAACTTGACCTAATCCATGGTTGGGGATTCGAGAGCTTTCTTTAAACTTCAATGGAAAAACTTGGGGATTACAAAAGATGAGTCTTTGGCTCGGAAAAGGTATTAAGTAAATGATAGTCTAAAGGTTCCTTTTTATAGTACAAAGAAACCCTGATGAAACTTCTTAGTAGCTGTTATAAACAAGACAAACATATCGGGAAAGATAGGAAATAATCTAGTAAAAGATATATCAAATAAGATAAAATCTTCAGTCAAAGATAAATCAAATTTCCTTCTTCGTCAATGCATAACTTTTCCTAACAAGGATAATTAAGTCAATATATTTTGTAATATGCACGATATTATGATTTGGTATTATGTGATTTTTTTTTTTGAAAAAATATTATGTGAAAATAAGGGTACATACATAAAACTCTTCTTTTAGTGATTGTATTAGATATATGGTTTTTCCTTTTTTTTTACTACGTACCACTATAGGGATGTCTCGTGTCTTATCGGTGATTCTTGTGGCCTATATATGATTTCTTTTTTTTTTTGAAGGAATGACCTTGTTTTCAAAAACTTTTTAAAAAAATTCTTAAAACTACCATTTTAAAAACTTTTTATCACTCTTGTCGATGCCATCTCCTTTGGCAACGGTTTTCAGTTGACGATTCATGTTAGCCGACCCCAAATCACTTTGGGAATAAGGCTTAGTTGTTGTTGTTGTTGTTGGCCTATATATGACTTTGAAAATGAAGATTGAAACTTGAAAGATTAAATGTACGAGAATTATGAATGATTGGCTGATCTGTTTAGGTTGCCTGGCGTGCTATATATATAGAGATACAAAATATCTTTACAAACCCTACTAAGAGTCTAATTACCAAATTACCCTAATACACCCCCTCAATCTTTACGGGGAGGAATCACGGATAGATTGGAACGATGTTTACAAAACAATTCAGAAGAAAGACCCTTAGTAAAAATATCAGCAAACTGCAACTGTGTCGGAACGTGCTTGACCTGAAGTCCACCTTTAGCAACCATCTCACGAACAAAATGATAATCAACATCAATATGCTTACTACGATCATGATGAACAGGATTGGTAGTAAGATACATAGCAGAAACATTGTCACAATAGAAAATGGTAGGCCGTCGATGAAAATACCCTAAATCAGCCAACAATTGACGTATCCAAATTGTTTCGGCCGCAGTGTAGGCAACAGCACGATACTCAGCTTCAGTATAAGACTTCGAAACAGTAGGTTGCTTCTTAGAGCGCCAGGAGATCAAATTCTTCCCTAGGAAGACAGCATAACCAGTAGTAGAACGCCGAGTGTCAGGACACCCAGCCCAATCAGCATCAGAGTAGGCAACAGTCACTCTAGGAGAGCCAGTACTATGAAGAAATAGCCCATAATCAGAAGTTCCCTGCAGATACCTGAAAATTCTTTTCACAGCATGAAGGTGAGTAGTACGAGGCGCATGCATAAATTGTGAAACCGAATTAACAACATAGGCAATATCAGGACGAGTCATAGTCAAATATTGCAATGCACCAACCATACTATGATAATCTGTGGGAACAGCAAGAAGTTCACCATCTAAGAGAGAAAGAGTGACACGAGAGACAACAGGAGTACGTACGGGTTTGACAGTATGAAGATGAAATTTCTGAAGAAGATCAACTACATATTTGTTTTGAGACAAAAGCAAACCTGAGGAGTACGTAAAACCTGAATGCCTAAGAAATAATGCAAATCACCCAAATCCTTCATAGCAAACTGGGCAGAGAGAACACGGATAAATTTCTGAAGCAAAGAGGAACTACTACCTGTAAGCACAATATCATCAACATATAGCAAGAGAATGATAATATGACTACTGTGTTTGAGAGTGAACATGGAGGTGTCACAACTGCTGCACTTGAAACCAATAGAGAGAAGAAAATTGCTGAAACGAGAGAACCAAGCTCGAGGAGCTTGCTTCAAACCATAAATGGATTTTCGTAACCGACAAACATGATGTGGTTGAGAAGGGTGTTCAAAACCAGGAGGCTGACGCATATAGACTTCCTCATTGAGGAAACCATGAAGGAAAGCATTTTTAACATCGAGTTGACGAATAGGCCATTTAAAAGTAGCAGCAAGAGTAAGAACTAAGCGAACAGTAGTAGGCTTGATTACAGGACTAAAGGTTTCAAAGTAGTCAATACCTGCCTGCTGATGATTACCAAAAATAACAAGTCTGGCCTTAAATCGCTCCACAGAACCGTCAGAATTATATTTAATCTTATACACCCACTTACAACCAAGAGCGTTTCTATTGTTGTTGCGAGGCACAAGTTCCCATGTATCATTCTTAATTAATGCTTCATACTCGTCACGCATGGCTTGTTGCCGACGTGAATCTTTAGACGCTTGCTTAAAATTAGACGGTTCAGACTCAACAACATCGGTTTTTAAATCCAATAAATTCCTAGTTGAAATGATCCGTCTTTTAGACGCGTGGTCATGGTATGAACATTAGTAGTATCGACACACTTAGATGACTTTCTAGGACGCCTAGGGGGAGGGATGATAGGAGACGGGGACGACTCAAGACTAGACGGGGAGGGGACGTCACACCCATGAGGAGAGATGGCGTGTGACGGGGAAGGGAGCAGCAGACCTCCCGCGGATGCAGGGGGCTGCTGCGGACTAACAGCAGGTGGGGGAGACGCGGCAGCTGCTCGCTGCTGCTGGACTAGGGCTCTGCGGGCGCGCATGGGACCTGCGGGCAGGCAGCGTGATGCTGCGTATGCTCGCGGGAACCTGCGGGAGCGGGTAGGAGAGGCGCGGGCTCGCATGCATTCTACGAGCAGGCAGCAGGTTGCTGCATGTGCTCCCGTAATGTTGCGGGCTCGGGGGAGGGGAGACTTGAGGACACAGGCCGTGGGTCACTAGACAAAGGAAGACTCGGGAACCAAACCAAGGGGTCAAGAGACTCGTCCAAAGACGGACCAATGGGTGTGCTAGACACGAGGGAACGATATGGAAATTTCCGTTCACTAAACAAGACATGACGACTGGTGTAAATTTTGCCAGAAACAGGATCAAGACATCGATAACCCTTATAGTTTGATGCATAGCCAATAAATACACATTGAATCGACTTAGCCTGTAATTATTGATTTTAGGATCTAAAAACAACGGAAATCAGGCACAACCAAAACATTTCAAAAACTCATAGGAGGGGGGACGATGAAAAAGTTTAGCAAACGGGGATGAACCCTGCGATGCCGAACTGGGAAGACAGTTTATCGTATAAACCGCCGTATAACACGCATCGACCCAATATCGAGTTGGCAACTCAGATTGAATAAGCATAGTACGTGCCATTTCGATAATGGTGCGATGTTTCCTTTCTGCAACACCATTCTGCGCTTGAGTCCGAGCACAAGACTTTCGAAAATAAATTCCCGAATCACAGAATATTGTAGTAAAGGAGTGTTATCAAACTCAAGTCCACCATCACTTTGGAAAAATTTAATTTTGGAATTAAATAAATTCTCAACAAGTTTCTGAAAAGCTAAGAAGGTCGAATAGACATCAGATTTCAGTTTAAGTGGATATAGCCAAGAAAAACGTGAATAATCATCAACAAAAACCACCTAATACTAAAAAAACTGATTAGATTTACCTGGCGATTGCCAAAGATCACTATGTATCAAATATAAGGGATAGGGGGCACGATGAGTCATAGACTCAAAAGGCAAACGATGTATCTTTCCTACTTTGCAATGAACACAATCCTCATGAAACTTAGAATTACATGAAATCAAGTTTTGTGAACGTAAACTTCCTAAAACTCTAGCAGAAGGATGACCAAGGCGAGAATGCCAAACATCTCCAGACTCCTTGGTGGCTAGGAGGGCAGGGACAGACGACTCTGGACAGGCTCGGGAAGACTCTGAAGAAACTCGGGAAGACGACTCTGACTCTAGGATGTGAGGCTGAAGAGGATAGACACCATTCCTACTGATTCCCCGCAATAGATTTGCCCCCGTGGTCTTGTGCTTAACACAAACAGAAGAATCGTCAAAACAGACTATGCAAGAATTATCCTGACATAACTTTTGAACAGACATCAGATTATGTTTTAACTGGGGAACATGACACACCTTCGTGAGGCGAAGGGGGCGACAAGGGGAAGACAAAAGCAAATTACCAAGTTTATTAATGGGAAGTCGTGTGCCATCACCAATAACAATAGAACTCGAACCAGTGTAAGGAAGAGTGTTAGATAGCTTACCATCCTGTGAGGTCATGTGAGAGGCGGCTCCAGAATCTGGATACCAAACGGAGTCATTTGTTTCACCACCAAACGACAGTGCAGCTAGGGCACGTGTGACACCATCAGGAGAAGAAGGTACAAAGCTATGATTAAATCGTTGAGGGCAATAGGCTGCTTGATGACCTGGATACCAACAAAGACCACAAGCATCGGAAGAAGGAGTATTGGCTAAATTGCCGTTAGATGGATTACTTCCTGCTGAAGACAAATCATTAGCAACATAATTGGCACAAGAATAATTAACATACGAAACATCATGAAAATTACCCATACCATTAGTGCGGCCTGCATTGCCACGACCACCCTGTCCTCCATTGCCGCGTCCTCCATTGTTACCACGACCACCCTTGTTACGATTGTTGTTCCTGTTTTTGTTCTTACCACCCCCTTGACCTTTAGAATTCGAACCACCTGAAGTAGATGATTGAGACCTTGAAGATCCAGACTGAACAGCAACGAGAGCCTGATGAGTAGGAGATGTCTCAGCATAAGCACGCATAACTTTAATGCATTGCTCATGCTGAAGAAGCTTAGGACGAAGATCATCAAACGTCAAGGACGTTTGAAATTGGGACAAAATAGTAACAAGAGCATCATAGTCACGATCCTGATCCAGAGCAGTCAAGGTATACTGAACCAGATCATACTGGGAGACAGGACACTGAATAGCAGCTAAGGAATCAACAATAATCTTAATATCACGTAAAAACACTTCCATAGACTGCTGATCAGATTTTTTCATATGACTAAGACGACCTTTTAACTCCATAGAACGAGCCATACTAGCATGCAGAAAACGTGACTGTAACCTAGTCCAAATCTCAACAGCGGTCCGTAACTCATGCACATCCATCATAATATCAAGAGAAATCGATGCATACAACCACAGTTTAATTTGTTGATCAAGTCTCATATACTCATAAAATTGTGGATTAGGCAAAGATTGACCTAAATTGTCAATATAAGTCGGAGAAGGGACGGTAATAGTACCTTCTACGATACCTAATAACTGATGCGTGGAAAGAAAACATGTCACCTGCATTTTCCACATAAGATAATCTTCGGGTGATGCTAATTTGATGGTAACAAAACGTGTAATGTCCTGATGTGCAAAGGAAGTCGCAGACGGAAGAGGAGACGGAGGATAGGACGCATGAACCGAGAGAGATTGGATGTTGCCATGACCCGTTGACGGGCCGAAACCCGGAGGATAGTCAAGAAAGGGTCGTGACTGGCGCAAAAAGGGAGGGCTGGCCACGAAGGCTGAAGAGGTTAGCCCAAGGTTTTATTGTGGTGGCTGTGAAGCCCACAATGGCGCGGACACCACCGTGCTGGTTGCGGCAGCAGGGATGGCAGTGTCGGCGGAAACAGCGGTGAAAGAACCGCTGTAGGGGCTGCCCTGGAACGGTGCAGCGTGCGTTGGAGACGAAGGGAGTGCAGCCGGTGGAGGAGCAGCGAGGGACGTCCGTTGATGGAAGGGAGTCCTGGGACTGACGGCGCCGGTGGCGGCAGCAGTGGTGGTTTGGGCGGCCGACATGGTGGTGGTCGGCGTGATTAAACCAAAAAAAATAATTAAAAAATTAAATTTTTAGGGTTTAGAAATCAAAAGTGGCGTGAGGCTAAAACAATGCGGAAGAAAAAAAAATTTAACCTAGGCTCTTGATACCATGTACGAGAATTATGAATGATTGACTGACCTGTTTAGGTTGTCTGGCATGCTATATATATAGAGATACAAAATATCTTTACAAACCCTACTAAGAGTCTAATTACCAAATTACCCTAATATTAAATGCTTGTAATATACTTCATAATTGCATTTATCAAATTCCAGATATATATATACCATCGTTTTCGACTTCTTGCAAGAAAAGATCAAAAAGATTCTTTTTCAAACTGTTATCAATGATGAACTTGATGGATCAGTTCATAATCATAGGTAATATTAATGAAATTGGAAACCATGAAGACAAGGGGCAAAGGGTACACATATAGGATCAAACTATAGGTAGGATTATTCACGGCAGATCGCACATAATTGAAATTATTTTGTCAATTTTTCTTTTTTGGAGTTAATAGGATCAAAGCGCAAACAAAATTGCACTGCACCTTTTTAACAGGATCGATGGATACCTATTTGATTCTTAACCAGTATTAGGCTTGAGTGATGCCTCGAAATCTTGTATGCTACAATTTAGCAGTAGTTTAAAAATCTAATAAAGTCATTAAAAAGTCTTTATAATATGGATTTCAATGTTACAATTTAACTCTTGAATTTCATTCATATATAACCATTAATTTTGATGAAAAATAATTGTACTACATTCATCCATATCAGTTGCAACGGTTTAACTGGCACATTTGCCAATACACAACTTTTGTCATTAAAATATTTAACTATAAATTTGTAAAAATTGTAAAAAAAATAAAATTAGTATGTCAAATTTATACATTGAGATAAATAGGAACATCTTATTACTAACTTTTGGTTTTATATGTTAGTTAAAAATCATGGTTAAAGTAAGGCATATGAATCTCTATTCTATAAGTCAAGGGGTAGGGGACATCAAAAATAGAAAAAGAAAAGAGAGAAAAAAAAGAAAAAACAATATCTTAACTAACTTTACTAAACAATAGGGAAAAGATGAAAAAATATCCTTACTTTCTACTAAGAAAACTGACTAAATAAATTAAACTAAACTCCCAAACCGACTAATTCACGACTCCTCTTTCATAATTTCATTTCTCCTTTCTTCTTTCCTCTTTCAAAATTCAAAAGTTCCATTTTCGGTTTGCTCCTTTTTCCTTCTTTCTTCTTTTTTTTGTTTATAGAGATTTAAAAAATTTTCTATGGATTAATTGGAGTGTTTTAAGTTTCTGTAAAATGAAATTATTAGTTTGTTGTAGTACTAAGATAATTATGAGGTAGAGATGGCATCTGGGCCGGGCCAGCCCAGTCCGCCCAGCCCAGCCCGTCTCGGGGGCTTCGCGGGTCAGGCCCGCTCAAACCCGCACCTAACCCGGCTCAACCCGCCAAACTTAAAAACCCGCACCGGGCTCGGAAACCACAACCCAGCTCGGGTGGAACCGCCCACCCAGCCCACCCGTAACCATTCGCAAACCCACCCAGCCCAGCCCAATTGCCCACCCGACCCGGACCACCCAGCCCACCCAACCCCCCACCCAACCCACCACCCAGCCCACCCAGACCGCACAACCAGCCCGCACCACCCAGACCCACCCCCAGCCCACCAGAACGCTTATTTGGTTCGAACATCGTCTGCTTTCAATAAAGTATTAAAGTTGATTCATTTCACATAAATCTGGTAATTCTTCTTCCATTACTTTTCATTATTTTAATTATTGCTTTCATAGATCTTAATTATGTCTTCCCTAATTATGATTGCTTTTGTTAACATACAATAGTTTAAAAACGACGATAATGAAAAATAGATAATAATAAATAATTACGATAATATAAAATTAATCATTACTCAAAATTATTTAAGAATACATTGGTCAATATTCAATACTCATTATAATCTTATTTTAATTGCTATATTAAGATTATAAATAAACGACATTACTAGGAAAGAGATGATATTAAATAATTACGTCATTACGAAATTATAAAAATTAATCATTATTCGTATTACTAACAAAATGAAATGTATAAAACCAAATATTTTATATTTGCAACCAACGTATTTCAAAATTATATCTAATTGGCTTATACAAAATTACAAATACAAATTCATATTCATAAACATATAATTCATATTAAATCAAACTTACTAATTAATATTATTTCAAGTTTTCAACACATCTAATACAATCCACCCACTAAGCCCACCCAGCCCATTAACCAGCCCAATCCAAACCACCCAGCCCACCCAGCCCATTAACCAGCCCAACCCAAACCACCCGCCCACCCAACCCATCAACCAGCCCAATCCAAACCACCCAGCCCACCCAACCCATTACCCAGCCCAACCCAAACCACCCAGCCCAACCCACCCGCTAGGCCCACCCAGCCCACCCACAAACCCGTTGCAGGCCAGCCCAAAACCGCCATGGGTCGCTCCTCTGACCCAGCCCGCCTAATTCCCCAGCCCGCACCGGGTCATATATGCACAACCCAGCCCGCCACAAACCCAGCCCAACCCAGCCCGGCCCACCCATTTGCCACCTCTATTATGAGGATATTCAATTCATCATGTATGAAGATATCAAGTAAATGTTTTTTTTGTTTTTATGCCTTATTTAGTACTCCCTCCGTTTCTTTTTGTTTGTCTTACTTTTTATTTTTGTCCATTTCTTTTTGTTTGTCCTATTTTTTCATCTTTCCTTATATTTATCACCCATCTACCCCTACTTTATCACTTTTTGGTCCCACATGTACCTTAAAAGTTTCTCTCACCTACTTTAATCACCACATTTATTATAAATTAAGTAGACTCCTTACTTGTTGTCCTCACCCACATGCATATGACATCATCTTTATTGACATTTGGAGGTACAGTAAATGGGACAAACAAAAAAAACGGAGGGAGTAATGCTTTACTCACTCTATTCTTCATTACATTGGACAGGGTGATGGCATTTTGATTCATTTTACTGTCAATTTATTGGTATTAGTGTTAAAAAGTAGATTTGAGTGGAAATAATGAATAATTTGATATTAAGGAGAAAGCAATGAATTATATTTGTACTAAATAGAGATACATAAAATGTAGATTTTCTTGAAATATAGAGTAACTCATAGTTAAAAGAAAGGGTAAATAAACATCATTTGTTTTTATTAGTAGGAAAATTTCCTTTTTAGGGGAAAACTTCACAAAATGTTATTGTAAAAATTTGTGGGTTAGGCAATTGAATGAGAAATGTTATGTACTTAATCTTTTTGTTTATTGTTGTTGAAGGTAGGTTTGAACAAGAATTAGGTTTTTTTTCTTCCACTTTCTTCTTATGCTTTTCTCCGATTATTTTAATTTGAATTATGAAGTGTGATTTGTGGTTTTTGATGCAGTTGTTGAGATGAGATAAAAACACATACCACAATCAAAATAATCACAATAACCAAAAGCACTAACTCATCTTAATAGCTGCATCAAAAACAAAAATCACAATTCACAATTTAAATAATTGGAGAAAAACATAAGAAGAAAGTAGAAGAAAAAAACCTGATTCTTGTTCAAACCTACCCCCAACAAAAATAACCAAAAAGATTAAGTAAATAACATTTCTCATTCAATACCCTAACCCACAAAAATTTTTACAATAACATATTGTGAAAGTTTCCCCTGAAAAGGAAATTTTCCTACTAATAAAAACAAAGGATATTTATTTATCCTTCCTTCTAAATATGGGTTACTCTATATTTTAAGGAAATCTATATTTTATGTATCGCTATTCAATATAAATCTACTTTATTGCTTTCTCCTTAATATCAAATTATTCACTATTTTTACACAGATCAACTTTTTAACACTAATACCAATAAATTGACCGAAAATGAATCAAAATGACATTACCCTGTTAAATGTAATGAAGGATGGAGTAAATAAAGCATTACCAAATAAGGCATAAAAACAAAGGAACATTTATTCGATATCTTCATACATGATAAACTGAAAATCCTCATAACTATCTTAATACAACAAATTAATAAATTCATTTGACGGAAACTTAAAACAATCCAATTGATCCATAAATATAATTTAAAATCTCTTTACTATAAACAACAAAAGGAAGAAAGAGGAGCAAACCGAAAATTGAATTTTGGATTTTTGAAAGAGGAAAGAAGAAGAGGGAGAAATGAAAGAAGAGTCGCGAATTAGTCAGTCTAGGAGGTTTTTGTTTTGAAGGTAAAATTAATTTATTAATAAAGAGTCATATGACGTATATAATAAAAATTAGAGATTGATAACATATACTCCCTCCGTCTCAATTTGATGTTTCCATTTAGAATATGGGGGAAAACCAATGCAAATTGAGGTGAATGTGAATCTTTTTAAATTTATATTGTATATAGTATACTTTAGTACCTTTTTACTTTTAAAAAAGTAAGAGAGAAAGAAAAGTAGGTGATTGGATAATAAAAGATTCTAAAGTCAGCCATGTGCAAGACAAAAAGTAAAAAAATATAGTAAATAATTGGTTGTTAAAGGGTAAGATGGGAAAATAAATATTCTTAAAATGGAAAATATTCAAAGTGAGAAGAACTTTTTGAAACGTCCCAAAAAGGAAAATGGGTACATCAAATTGAGACGGAGGGAGAACAAAACAATTTGGATCACGTAAGATTTTAATTTAACAAAACTACGATCGTTGCAGATAAGATCTGACGCTGATGAATACCCTCTTCTACACTGTTGTTTTATACAGCCTTCCACGAGGGGGTTTTCTGATTCGTTGTAATCTTGAAATTGAACTGAATCTGATACAATTGTTTGTGAATGTAGATCTGACCTATGTCGCGACACTGCACAAATCTTCATCAACAAATCAATTCCAGCAAAACTAAAGAACGTTACCAGAACTCTCATAAAGGGAGAGATAAAACCCATTATAGGGGTAGATAAAACCTAAGAATTGGATAGAAAGACTATCAAACTGAGAGAGAATGAATTTTTATTCACCATGAAATTAGAAAACCAATATTTCCTCCGTTTCTTTATATGTGCCTCAGTTTCCTAAGTAACCCACCCTCCCCCATCTCTCTCCTCAATAAACCACCACCCCCACCCGATAGAGACTCACCAAAACAACCACAACACCCACCAGAATCCACCGAAACTGCCTCTCCACCCACAATTAACCACCTTCGAACCCTCTCTCTATTCTTCAAACACCCACAATTATGCCCCCCACTTTCGAACACCCACCAGATCTGGCACAAAAACGCTTGTGGTCTTCGAAAAGGTTAGGGAAGATGAAGATCGCTGCTTGTCTAACAAAATCTCCCTCTAACAGTTGTCATCGCTGCTTGTCAAAAACCTTTTTCGTGGTCTTCCTCTAACAAAATCGCTGCTTGTCTTCGAAAATAGTCGGACGCTCGATTGATTAGGGAAAATAGGTGGGTTCTGGTGGCAGACCGATGGGTGGATTATGGTTTTGGTAGCAGATCTGTGTAGACGATGGTGGGGGAGGACGTTTTGGTGGGTTTTGATGGTGGGATAATGGATTTGGTTGGTTCTAATGGGTGAGGAGGTGGTGTGGGACGGTTCTGGTGGGTGGGGTGGTTGTGTCGGACAGTTCTGGTGGGTGGGCTGGTGGTTTCAATGAGTTCCGGTGGGTTGGGGTGGTAGGTCTGGTGGGTCTGGGTTTGGTGGAGGATATGGGTTAATAGTTAATCAAATTAAGTTGTCATTTTCCTAATACGTGTGGTCCTAACTTTCTTTCTCTAAACTACTTTAATGTGCTGTGTCTTTCTTTCTGTAACACTTAAAAAACATGTAGAAAGCAAAAAAAATAGGGAATTACCCTCAACCAAAAAGTTGACGGTAGCGCAACAAAGTTTTTTAGAGTTTTGAAGAAAAAAGAGAGAAGAGAGAAAAATGAGGAGGCTTCTATACACCATAGGTAATCCATCAATTAACTGAATTTGGGAATTTAATTTGAATTTTTTAGTCAGTTTTCTTAGAAGGAGGCTAGGATATTTTTTCATCTTCTTTCAAATTTTTTGTCAAAAACTACCTTATAAAATACCATTTTGTTAATTATAGTCATCATCTTTTTCTTGTGACTCATTGTCATGAAAAACTAATATCTAAGTAATTTGTTGTTATTTTTACTAATTACACTATTAATCTATAGTTTGACCGGTTAAATCATGTTTAATATTTTATAAATATTTTTTTATTCAATTTACCATATTTTAAAAATATACGTTTTTGATATATGACATGGTAATAGGCACTAATTCAAGACGACATTTAATTGCGTTTTTCAGACTGAAGACGACGTTTTTTAAAAAAAGGACACCGTTGTGCGTCTTTCAGGACACGAACTTCGAGAATCCCTACTGAACGAGTACCAAGTAGCCGGGTTTTCAAGCACGTACTTCAAGACGGGTTTTCCGAATTGAAGACGACGTTTTTTCGAAAAACGGACACCGTCGTGCTCCCTCTATAGTCACGAATTTTGAGAATCCCTACGGAACTAGTACCAAGAAGTCGGGTTTTCGATCACGTACTTCGAGATGGGTTTTCCGGACTAAAGACAACTTTTTTCGAAAAAGGACACCGTCGTGCTCCCTTATGGTCAAGAACTTTGATAATCCCAATGAAACGATTAACAACAAGCCGGATTTTCGAGCACGTACTTCGCAACGGGTTTTTCGGACTGAAAACGACGTTTGATACCACCGTGCACCCTTTGTGGGCACGAATTTCGAGAATCCCTACGAAACTACTAACAAGCCGGGTATTCGGGTACGTAGTTCCAGACGAGTTTTTGGGACTGAAAACGACGTTTTCTCAAAAAACAAGATACCATCGTGCACCCTTCCAGAGCATGCATTTTGAGAATCCTACGAAACGAGTATCAACAAGCTGGATTTTCGGGCACGTAGTTCGAGACGGGTAGTCCGAACTGAAGACAAAGTTTTTTCGATAAACGAATACCGCTGTGCACCCTCTATGGGCACGAATTTCAACAATCTCAACGAAACGAGTACCAACAAGTCGGGCTTTCATACATGTACTTTGAGACGAGTTTTTCGTGCCCATAGAGGCGTACGACGGTGTTTGTTTTCGAAAAAATGTCGTCTTCAGTCTGAAAAGCCCGTCTCAAAGCACGTGCATGAAATTCCCGCTTATTGGTACTCATTTCGTAGGGATTCTTAAAATTCGTTCCCAAAAAGGATGCACAGTGGTATCCGTTTTTCGAAAAAAACATCGTTTTCGGTCTGAAAAATGCAATTAAATATCGTCTCGAAATACTTGCACATTACCATGTCATATATCAAAAAACATATATTTTTAAAATACTGTAAATTGAATAAAAAAATTAATAAAGTATTAAACATGATTTGACCGATCGAACTTTAGATTAGTAGTATAATTAGTGAAAATTGCAACAAGTTACTTAGATATTAGTCTTTCATGACACTAATTACAAGAAAAAAAAGATGATGACTACAACAACAACTAAGCCTTATTCCCAAAGGGGTTTGTGGGTCGGCTAACATGAATCGTCAACTGAAACCGTTGCCAAAGGAGATGACATCGACAAGAGTGATAAAAAGTTTTTAAAAGGGTTTAAGTTTTAAGAATTTTTAAAAAGTTTTTGAAAACAAGGTTTACACCAAAAAGTTTTAAAAGAGGTTTTCAAAAGGTTTTAATACCAACACAATTGAGAAAAACAAATAAATGCAGTAATCACACCCCTTCCTCCACATGGATACTGCCCCTCCACCCACTTCTATCCAACGTCATGCTCTCCTCAATTCCAAGTAGCTTCATATCACTTTCAATTACCTTCATTCAAGTCATCTTAGGTCTTCCCCTACCCCTTACAATTTGATTACTCCTCCACTCTTCAATTCTTCTAACCGGTGCATCACCTGATCTCCTTTTCACATGACCAAACCATCTTAACCGAATCTCCCTCATCTTTTCTTCAATTGATGCAACTCCAACTTTTTCCCGAATCACTTCATTTCTTAATCGGTCCTTCCTTGTGTGGCCACACATCCACCGCAACATACGCATTTCCGCCACGTTCATCTTATGAACGTGGCATTGTTTCACCCCCCAACATTCGGTGCCATATAACAAAGCAGGCATAATTGCCGTATGGTAGAACTTTCCCTTCAATCTTTGGGGAATGCCAGAGTCACAAAGGAACCCGGTGGCGCTTTTCCACTTTAACCAACCCGCGTTATTTCTATGAGCCACGTTTCATCCAGTTGTCCATCCTTTTGGAGACTGGATCCAAGGTAATGGAAGACGTTCGATCCTTGAACCACTTTGCTATCCAAAGTGACCGCCCCTGTCTCGTTGCTTGTAACCCCACTTAACTTGCACTCCATATACTCAGTCTTACTTCTGCTCAATCTAAAACCACGGGCTTCTAATGTATCCCTCCACAATTCCAACTTACTCTCAACACCTTTCTTTGTCTCATCAATCAACACAATATCATCCGCAAACATCATACACCACGGTATATTATCTTGAATTGACCTCGTTAGTTCGTCCATCAATAAAGCAAAGAGAAAGCGGCTAAGTGCAGAACCTTGATGCACTTCGATCGTACTACGTATTTCATAAGACAATTTTTGACAAAACAAAATCTGTTTTTGCTACTATTTTAGTAAAGTTAGTTAAGATATTGTCCTTTTTTTTCCTCTTTTTCTTCTTTTATTTTTGGTGTCCTCTACGGCTCTACCCTTTGACTTGACTTATACAACAGAGATATGTGTTGTTTGATTTGACAAAATCCCAATTTTTTTTTGTTTGGTTTAAGTTATGGCATAGTAATTTGGAATTTCCCCCAATATACAGTTCCCTAACAGGATATTTCTCACCATACACTAGCTAGAAACATTTTCCTTATGCTGTGCACATCGCCAAATTTTATTTATTTTTTAAAAGTTCAACAATATAGCTGATACAATTAGCCACTTATTGTGTTGTTTTTTTAAACTTCCGTTTAGATTGTTTTGTAAAGAGGGTGGGTTAGTTTTTAATGGTCAAACTTCGCAAGAAATTGCTAATGAATTAGCAGTTTTGGTTCAGTTATTAATAAATCTAACTAGTTGGATAGTCATAATCTCATAGACCATAGTAGAGTGATGTTTTCGAAACAATGAAAATTATATTGTTGGAAAATTTCCTCAACCTGCTCCAAATTAGGCTGCGAACGCTGAGGACAATCAGGACATACAATATCTTAAGGTAGGTTGAGCTGATCGATAAATGATGAGCGCAGCAGGCTTTAGCTTAAAATAGGCCTGTTGATGTGTGTTTCCTTTCATTTATATGGTTCCGTGCTGGGCCTGAATTAGCCGGATCAGTGCAGATGAGAATGGCTTGCGTTAAGCAGAAGATATGGGCTCTTATACAAGTAGATTAATAAATTAGGTCCACGTGAGAAAGTGTTCTAGTTAATATTAGTTGAATTGAATTGAGTTGAACTGATATAAAAGAAATAATGAAATATGAGAGTAAAAGTATTGTGCGGAGCTGCATTAGAATGAAAATAAGCCGGAGAGGGTAGAGCCCAAAAGCTACAAAAGTTGTTCAAATAGGTGATCTAATTTAAACATAAAGTTAGACCAACCCAACCTCAGATGCTCCTAACAAACCATTCCGCTTCATGTAAACCCAACGGTATATCTGAATATCCTGTACCAATCTAGTCGTTTCTTTTCATCTCTTTTCTTTATTTATCTTTAAATCTCAAACTTTAGCAGACAATTTTGAAAAATAACTTGGTAAATTTATCGCATAGATTAAAATAGTTACTAAATGATTTAAACTAATCAATCAAATGAATCTAGAATATAATCACTAAATTGATTAAGTTGGTCACTAGATGGATTTAATTGGACACTAAATGACTTACACTAGTCACTATATAATAAAGATGGTCCACTCTCATCTTAATATTGGGTTGGGTATTTACGTAATTTTAATTTAAAAATAGGCGGTATTTTATAAAGCCAACTTCAAAAGCAATAGATCATTTTCCGTAATTAATTTCATAAAGTCATTGACAGAGGTGATCCATTCTAGTTTGGCCCGAAAAACCGAGGAATTGGGCAAGTTTTCCAGCTTGGAGCACTTAGTCCCAACTTGGCAACTTTTGCTCGTGGCTGCGCCTTAGTGTAACTTTATAATTTATATACATCCATTTGTTTCAAGTTTCGTAATTGATTTTTGCAGTGATTTCCACACATCCCTTTGTGAGAAAACTAACAAGAGAGCTAGAGGATTTTGTGTTAGGATCCTCTAGAGTTTTTTGTTGATAAAGCTGGTAGAGTTTACTAAATAAAGTAATAGTATAATAAAATTAGAGTGTAATTACAAATATACAAATTACTATCCTGAGTAAACCCTACCAACTCTACAAAAACATATACTGTAGAGTATCTCAACCCGAGGATTTCTGATTGTTGCTAAAGAGGGGCAACCCTGGACAAACAGAGCAAGAGAGGAAGCATATAGACATTTTTGCCTTTTATTCCCCTGAATCCTGGTATAACTATTGAAGGATTATATTATTATATCTCTTCTTTTATTAGAGAACCGTTAGCTAAATAGCCTTACTCTAAACCTATTCAAAAGCAATAAATGTTGTCGAATGCTCGTAGCTCGAATAAGAAACTTTTTTAAACAAAATCAGTCTCGTATCCCCTAAAAAAACTAGTCTCGTATTGTTCCTGACTTCCTGCAAAGCGAAGAACAATAATCTGTTATTTAAGCACATAGGCTATAGGAGATAATGAGCTACACAAGTCAAAGATTCCAGCTAAACCTAGACCATAACAGCTTCAACAACTTAGCTAAACTAGTTTTCTGTTATAACAATAATCTGCCTTGTTGGCATCTTAGACTAAGAGATATAAATACTCTTTCTCTCTCATTGTAATAACTAACACATAAATATTCTTCATTTCCCTCTCTTCTCTCAGTATGAAATTCTCTCTCTTCTCTTCTTTATTTCTCTGTCTCTCTGTGAGCTAATTCAGCTTCAATTGATGAAGCTAAAGATGAATTATAATCTCAATGAGAGATTATAACATGGTATCAGAGCATTCAAGTTAGATCCTGAACAAAATTCCGCGTTTTTTTTTTCTGCAAATTGGCGTTTCGTCTGCGAATTCTGTTGACTTCGATTTCTTAGTTGAAATCTGTTCTGTAAGTCAAATTTCTGTCTCGATTGTGCTAGAATCACTAATAGCTGAGGATTTATTGATTGAAACATTATTAACAATCAATTTGATGTTGCAATTGATTGTTAATTGAGAAATTGTGCGATTTGCTTGATGCTGCGTATTTTCGTTGATTTGCTGTTGTGAGAAATTGTGCGATTTATTGTTGTGAATTTGGAGTCTGGAATTGATATGTGAAGTGGTAAATCAGTTCTTCTCTGGATTATTGATTGTTGATTGTTGTTCGTGAGCAGCTGTGCAATTGTTGTATTCTGTATCTTCTTGTTGTTATTGTTTGTGAAAAATGACTTCTGGTTCTGACTCTTCTACACCTCATACCACACCTATTGATCCAACTGCTGTGCTTGGTAGTCCCTGTTACATTCATCCTGCTGATAGTAGCAACATTAAACTCACACATGAACTGTTTGATGGGAATGGATTCAATAATTGGAAGATATCCATTTTGCTAGGGTTATCCTCTAGAAACAAACTAGGTTTTGTTGATGGAAGTTTGAGATGTCCACCACCTACTGATGAGAAATACAAGGCTTGGCAGAGGTGTAATGATCTAGTTCTAGGCTAGTTGTTGTTCTCTTTGGATAAGAATGTTGCTAGAAGTGTATGGTTTTGTAAAACTGCTAGTAACCTTTGGAAGCATTTGGAGGAAAGGTTTGGACATACTTCTACTACACAACAGTTCTCTTTAGAAGAATCTCTGTCTGAATTGCGTCAAGAAAGAACTGAGTCCATTTCCAGTTTCTTCACTAAGATCAAAGCTATTTGGGATGAGATGGATAGCATTGATCCTTTGCCTTTGTGTACTTGCACAAACTGTGGTTGTTTGTTGGCACAAAAACTGCAAAAATCTCAGCAAACCAAAAGATTAATGATGTTCTTGATGAAACTTAATGATGATTTTGGGATGGTTAGAACCAACATTTTGATGATGGATCCATTACCTTCTATCACAACTGCTTATAGGATTTGCATGCAAGAAGAGAAGCATAAGGAAGTAAGTAGTGTTAATGTTCAAGAGCCTCTTGCTTTAGCTTTTGACAGAAGAAGATTTTCTGATAGAAAAACTCCTCATCAGCCTTATAAACCTCCTCATTCTGGGAATCAAAAATCTGTGGCCCCTACCAAGAAACCTTCTGGTTGGTTTTGTGACTATTGTAAAGTAGCTGGCCATGGAGTGGATAGGTGTTATAAACTTCATGGTTTCCCACCTTCTTGGAATAAAGAGAATAAACCTGCTAATATGGTGCAGAATTCTGAGGAACATGATCATTCTGCTCACAGTTCTAATGAAATGTCTCAAGATTGTGAAGGTGTTAACACCACATTAACTGTTGATCAGTATAAGCAACTGATGAATTTGCTAGGAAAGCAGAATAGTGCTGATTATACTTCTGAAAGTTCAGATCAATAACAACACTTTCACCCTAAGTATGCCAATGCTTTCCTGGCAGGTACTCTTTGTTTATTTTCTGCTTTCACCTCTGATTTGATTCTTGACAGTGGTGCCACAGACCACATTTCACATGATCTTTCTCTTTTTGAATCATATACTATTGTCTCTGATGTTGCTGCTACTATCACCATTCCTGATGGAAGACAAGTTCCAATCGCTCACATTGGAACAATTCATCTTAATGATCACATTATCCTTAAAGATGTTTTATATGTTCCTAATTTTCACTTCAATCTCATTTCTATTCACAAGTTGTGCTTAGATATGGATGTTGCAGTTACATTCACTCATAGTTCTTGCCTAATACAGGGGCCCAAGTTGACCCATCCACAGCATCTTGGTGAAGTGAAGCAAGGTCTTTATTGCTCTGAGTCTCTTTCTCCTCTTCATGACAAATCTGCAGCAACTTCTACTTCTGTTGTTAATGCTAGTGTTTCTTCATCTTGTAATAAGCTAGCTAAACTGTGGCACTTGAGATTAGGTCATTTACCTTTTAGTCAACTTCATCTCCTCAAACCTCATATTGGTACTAGTGGAGTTTCTGAGTCTATATGTCAAGTTTGTCCAGCTGCCAAACAAACTAGACTACCATTTCCACTTGGTTCTATTAAAACCACTAAGATTTTTGAATTGATTCATGTACATATTTGGGGTCCTTATCACATACCTACACACACTGGTTGTAGGCTATTTCTTACTATTGTCGATGATTTCTCGAGGTGTACATGGGTTCATTTCCTCAAATATAAATCTGATGCTATTAAAGTCATTCAAGATTTTGTTGCTTATGTTGCTACACAGTTCTCTTTGCCAGTTCTTGTTGTTAGATCTGACAATGCCAAAGAACTCACTGAAGGTTCACTTTTGCAATTCTATTTATCTAAAGGGATCATTTCTCAAAAGAGTTGTGCTGAAACACCACAACAAAATGGAGTTGTGGAAAGAAAGCATAGGCATTTGCTTGAAACTGCCAGATCATTGTTTTTTCAATCCAACTTGCCTCCTTCTTATTGGGGTGAATGCATCCTCACTGCAGCTCATATCATCAACAGGTTACCTTTGAAATCCTTAAATTATGCATCTCCTTTTCATAAATTATATGGTTCTCCTCCTACCTTGGATCATCTTAGAACTTTTGGTTGCTTATGCTATGTTTCTACCTTGAAGCAACAAAGATCTAAGTTTGCTCCTAGAGCACAAGCTTGTGTGTTTATTGGTTATCCTCCTAATCAAAAGGCTTACAAAGTTCTCAATCTTCAAACCAACAAAATTCAGGTTACAAGGGACATTATCTTTCATGAATCTCATTTCCCTTTTCATTTCTCTAAAAAGCCTCATTCTTCTCCTATTCCTTTCTTTGTTCCTTCTTCTACCTCTTCTACACCTTTTCTTTCTTTTGACCTTCCTGATGTCTTTCATATTCCTCCCACCCCTCCATCACCTTTGCCTTTGACTTCTGTTCCTTCTCATTCTCCTTCTTCTTGATAGGTTTTAGTCGTATCACCTATTCAAAGATAAACCTACAGTCCTCTAACTATAGTAGTCAATGGAAGCAGGGTCGAATCCACAGGGAGACAGAGTTTCTAAATTAATATTTAATCAATCAGCTACTCCAGATGAAATCAGGGAGGAATTAACTGAACTAAAGATTAAGCTAAAGAAGACAAATTAAATCGATGAATTAACTATGGAATAAAAATCTAGGGTATTAGGTCGGTCCACCATGCTTATACCAATCAAATAGGGTCAACTACTACCAAAACCTAAGTCAAGAGTCGGGGGATTAGAGCATGTGTTGAGCTATGGTTAAGACTCAACGCTCATAGTTCAACATACGCCGCATGTTCACTAACTTAATCAGAACTACTGACGTGTCCTAGGCCTCTAGTCGTAAGACGGATCTGTGCAAACAACTATTAACCACAAGCAATCAATGAAATTGTACAATGACATTAATTACTCAATAAGAACAAACCACATCACAATCACCCTAATCAAGCCCTAGAAGTTGATAGAAATCAAAATCACAATCATAGTATAAACATGGCTTTCCTATTTAACACCCTAGAAAGAGAACTACTCACTCATAATCGAATTAACAACAACAAAACTAATATGAAACCCTAACAATTGCATCATGAATAATTGAATAAATAAACTAAGCAATTAAGAATAATAAAAGAGATTAGGGCAAAGAAGAATACCAATTGACAGAAAGCAGGAACTTTTATTGAAATCGAATAGGTTCAATCACCTTTAATCTAATCTAAAGTGTTTAAATTAAACTAAGAACAATGAAATAAACTAGAGTCTAAAGCAGTGAAAAGATGTCTCTAAAATAATGAGGAAAAAGGTATTTATAATACCCCTCAAGTCTAATTAAAATAGGAAACAAAAGACGAAGTCCGCGACGAAAATGCACAGGACCCGATCGAGCCGCAGGCCACCCGATCGGGCCTATAGTGAACTATTTTTTTGGTCTTTGTTTCACGTTCCAGCGCGGCCCAGCGAGGAGTGTGCGAGATTTGGCCCACCCGATCGGGCCAGGGGACGAAATGGCCAGCCCAGCTTCCCTGAAAGCCAGCAGCAAAAATGAGACCTATGAGTACTTCGCCCGATCGGGTCGGGCAGAGGGCGCTCGATCGGGTCTGGTGTATGACCTCTCGCCCGATATGATCGGGCACGGCTTGCCCGATCGCGTCCGCGAATTTCATACCCGATCATAAATACTTTGCCCGATCGGGCTATTTTTGCCCGATCAGAGTACGGGAATCTCCTTTTTGACTCTTTGGCTCTCTAATCTTCACTTTTAGGGGTCTTGGGACCTCCTAAACTACCCATAAAGCTCGTGAGCCATCCTACGTGCCTCGTAACATCTCGTAAAGCCGTGGTTGCTCCCAAATGGCTCGGGAATAAGGAGAAAACTCCATAAAACATGCAATTCAACACTAAAACCCAAAACCACAACTATATACGATAGTTAGCACAATATAGCTCCCAAGAGCTCCAATGACGCACAAATTAGCTTGTAAATAAGGGAGAAAACTCTATATAAATACGTGATATCACTTCTCCATCTCCTCCATCATCTCCATCCCATTTCTCTTCCCCACCTTTCAATCCCACTTCTTCTCCCACCTTATCTTCTTCTTCCCCTTCTCATTCTTCTTCCTCTTCCTATTCACCTTCTCCTCCCTCACATATCCCTAGACAATCTACTAGACCTACTAAATTGCCTTCTCATTTTCAAGACTTTTACCTCACACTTCCTTCTCACAAAGCCAAAGCTGATCATTCATCTTCCCATTGGTGTAACTTTGTTCATCTTGACAAATTACCTACCTCTCATCATCTTTTACTCTCTTCTCTTTCATCTTTTCATGAGCCTCAATCTTATACAGAAGCTTCTCTTCATTCTCATTGGCTTGCTGCTATGGATACAGAACTTAAAGCTCTCACTAATAACCACACATGGGATATTGTCCCACTTCCTCCTGGAAAGAAGCCTATTGGTTGCAAATGGGTTTACAAAATCAAGCTCAAATCTGATGGTAGCTTGGAACGATATAAAGCCAGACTTGTGGCCAAGGGTTTTATTCAGAAATATGGCATAGACTATCAAGAGACTTTCTCACCTGTTGTCAAAATGACAACTGTGAGAGCTATTCTTTCTGTGGCTGCTTCTAAGCGTTGGGACATCTTTCAACTTGATGTGAACAATGCCTTCCTAAATGGTGATCTCCATGAAGAAGTGTACATGAAGCTTCCTGAGGGTGTTCCTAATTCCTCCAACCTTGTTTGTAGACTTAAAAAATCTCTTTATGGCCTCAAACAAGCTTCGAGACAATGGTTTGAAAAACTCATCTCTGAGCTCTCTCATCAGGGTTTTGTTCAGTCTAAGCATGACTACTCTCTCTTTCTTAAGAAATCTACAGGCCATTTGACAGTTGCAGCAGTTTATATGGATGACATTATCCTTACAGGCACTGATCCTTCTTCTATCACTACTCTTAAACTCCATCTTGATCACGTCTTCAGTATCAAGGATTTGGGCAAGCTGCATTTTTTCCTTGGCATTGAAGTAGGATATACATCCAATGGGATCACTTTGACTCAGCATAAGTTCACTAAGGAATTGCTTCAATTTGCTAAACTCCCTCCTTCTAAACCTGTTGCAACCCCTCTTCCTCTCAATTTGAAGCTCCTAGCTGATGATGGTCCCCTTTATCATGATCCTGAGTTTTATAGAAGTATTGTTGGCAAGCTGAATTTTTTAACCAATACCAGACCTGATCTCAGTTACACTGTTCAGACTCTTAGCCAATTCATGCATTCCCCACTAGTTGCTCATTACAATGCTCTTGTTCATGCTCTTAAGTATCTCTCTTCCACCATTGGTCAAGGCATTTTTCTCCAAGCTACTGATCAACTCTCTTTACAAGCATACACTAACAGTGATTGGGGTGCCTGCCCTAATTCCCGGAAGTCTATCTCAGGCTATGTTATTTTGCTTGGATCCTCCCCTATTAGTTGGAAGAGCAAAAAGCAGTCTACAGTCTCCAGATCTTCTTCAGAGGCTGAATACCGAGCTATGGCCAATGCTGCATCAGAATTCACTTGGTTAGTCTAGTTACTTGAAGAGTTGAGTATTCAACATCTCAACCCTGTTTCCCTCTACTGTGATAACCAAAGTGCTATTCATATAGCTCATAATCCTGTTTTCCACGAGAGGACTAAGCACATTGAGATTGATTGCCATTTTACTAGAGACAAGATACTTGAAGGGCTCCTTGAAGTTCATTACATGCCCAGCAACCAGCAGCTAGCTGATTTATTTACCAAGATTTTGCCTTCTTCTCAGCTCTCACATCTCTTATCCCAGCTTGGACTGATTCATTCTTCATCCCTGCCAAGCTTGAGGGGGGTATTGGAGATAATGAGCTACACAAGTCAAAGATTCCAGCTAAACCTAGACCATAACAGCTTTAACAACTTAGCTAAACTAGTTTTCTGTTATAACAATAATCTGCCTTGTTGGCATCTTAGACTAAGAGATATAAATACTCTTTCTCTCATTGTAATAACTAACACAGAAATATTCTTCATTTTCCCTCTCTTCTCTCAGTATGAAATTCTCTCTCTTCTCTTCTTTATTTCTCTGTCTCTCTGTGAGCTAATTCAGCTTCAATTGATGAAGCTAAAGATGAATTATAATCTCAATGAGAGATTATAACATAGGCTATAGTCTCTTCGCTGCCTAAACTCAGCCAGTCAGCCTTCTTGAATCTCTGCTTAATTAGATTGAACGGCTTAAAAGAAAAGATGATCGATTAATCATAGTACAATACCCAATTCAGAATATTAAAGATTGGAAAGATCAGTGACTCCAGACAAGTAAAAGTGACAAAAAAAAAAAATCCTAAAGTAGACAAAAGAAACGTAAAAGAACTAATAATGCTGAGGACATTGATGAGTTACTTCTAATTATGTAAGAGCTTGATATATCATACTGCAATAATAAATCTAAAGTTACGAGACTACTCATAAGTCATAAATCATAACCCAAGCTTCGTAATAAACTTAGAAAGAGAGGTTAAGTAATCATGTAATGGGGACATAGTCATGTGAAAATTATTGTAACGCAGGAGTAGTCCAATCATGGCTTTAGAGATTAGCATACACGAAATTCTATCTGATAGAGTAGTCCAATCACGGCATTAGCAAGCCAAGCATACACCACACCTATTTGCTAGACTATCTGAAGAGGCACCCTCGAGGCCGTCAAAGTAGGGCTCGACTAGAGACATTAACGAGCCGAGTTTAAGCCTTTTTAAATTTGACTTGAAAGCTCATAAGAAAGGATAATAGGATGTTTCCCAATTGATTGTTGGTGTTGGTATTGGTCGTTTTGACTTTTGACTGACTGTTTGTATTGGTTGTAAAAATATTTGGTAAAGTTAACGGTTAATGTTTGTTTAGTGCAAAGTGAAAGCAAAAGCCTAAAGACAACCTAAAAAGTCAATTACCGAACACTATCTTTTATAATTTGGCCATAATTAAAAACCAAAATCCAATTAAAAAATATCACTTAGCCATTCATCAAACCCTCCAATAATATCAATATACCCCTTATTCTATAAGATATTAAGAACGGTATGTGAATAGCCTTTTTCTTAGGTTTGCTCCATTTGGCCACTGCCGAATCAGAAAAGTAATATGCGGAGTTTAGTAGGCTTTGGATTACTGGATGGTTTTGAGAAAAGCTTGTGAAATTCGTAGCTCTTTTTTGAGATCCATGATATTGGGGTGTTTGGTAGTTGGCTGGTGGCTGTTAGCTGGTGGCTGGTGGCTTTATATGCTGACTTGTTTGACTGGCTGTTTTTTAGTGGCATGTTTGACCGGATGTATAATTATTGGCTGTTAAAAAGTGTTTGGTAAAATTGGCTGTTATTGCTGGCTGTATAGTACAAAATGGAAGCAAAAGCCAAAAGTCAACCATAAAAGCTGGTAATAGCAGCTTTTGGCTTTTGGCTAAAAAAGCCGGCTTTTCAGCCACTGTAAAAGTCAGTTACCAAACACTTTTTTTGGCTGTTTGACCACAATAAAAGCCAAAAGCTAAAAGCCAATAAAAAGTCAGCTAAAAGCCGTTTCTCCAAATACCCCCATTATCCTCAATCTAAGTTTTTGATACAAATTAAAATAAGAAAGATGTGCCAAATTTTTACTCCTTCCTGTAATTTTTCCAGTGTAATTTACCCAGTTCTAGTCCTGCCAGTTGCCATTGCTTTCACTTTCTTCTGATGGACGTGCCTTAATTTTCAACTTGAAGCCAAATGAGTCTAAATGAAATTGACAAATGTGTGTAAAATCGTTCTTTTGTAGAAATGACTAAAACTTTTGTCATCTCTATGTTTTGAATAAAGTGACTTTTTGGCTAGTGGGCCATTAGAAGTATGCATTTTTATAGGCATATTTACTTAAATTGGCCCGGTGAAAGGAAATGCTCTATTTTAAGCCCGATATTGAAAAGCTATTGTTAGTGCTACTGTGCAGTCCTAGTGCTAGTGTTGTAATTCCTCTGTTTTAAGTTACTTCCTCCGTTTCTAAATAGATGATATATTTGAATAGTGTGTACTATTTATTGATTAGCCTTTAATTAGTTTTGGTTATTTATATTTTAGAAAAAACATAGTCATGTGGATCTTGTTAGATTCGTCTCAATGTGAATTTTTTAATATCAATTTTTTATAATTTTTACTTATTGATAATTATAGATATTAATGTTTAAAATAATGCATTATTAATTGTGAAAACATGAAGTGTGTCACTTATTTAGAAACAGAGGAAGTATTTGCTATTTCTACCTTTTGCACAGTTTTTGAATGCGATTTTAAAAACTAATATCTCAAATTTAATATAGGAAAAATTACGAAAATATATATTTGAAAAGTTCGCATTGAGACAAACCAAACAAAATCTCACATGAGTATGTTTTCCATTACGCATATAAACTCAAAGACTGTCAAAGTAACTGATGCTTAAAGTCAATATATAGCAAATAAATTAAGATAGATGGAGTAATGCCGTGTAATTAAAAATATAAAATCGAGGATGTGGCTACGAACTACCCTCTGTAGCCCAGAAGGGTGAAAAGAGGAGGGCTCTTGAATATTAGAAATCATAATCATGCTATGTTATTTTATTGTTGTGTTTTTCTTTTTATTTGAGTTTAAAGATTTAGAGAAACTCCTGACGATTTCATCCTAAAATGGTTTTCAACAATCACTAAAGTGTTTTTGTTATTTTCATTAGATTAACTATTATGTTGTGGTTGGAGCTAGTTTGTTGCTAGAAAATGTTCGCTTGATATAAAAATGTATTGGTATTCCTATTGGTAAAAACAAATGCTCTTATGGTATTAATTTTAAACACTAATGGTACCAACAACTATTGATAAAAATTTTAATCGCTACTTTAAAATGTAATTTTATGTTAAAATTAGACCAACTTAAACTCATCACTATTAAAAATGCCTACAAAGGTGCTTCATTCTCTTCTTTATATTGGGCTCAGACTCTTGCCTAATTTTAAATTAAAATTAGACGGTCTCTTATAAGACCAACTCATAAATTTTTGGGGATTCCTCCTCTAATTTTTCATCTAAAGAGCCAAACAAAATACGACTTTAGATGAAAAATGGTTTTTCCCTTGAAAAATGATTTTCATGGCAAATTTTTTATATTTATTTTCCGTATAAAAGGATTTTCTATTCACCAATGCAGCTTGTCTTGTAAGAGATGCCTATTTTCAAATTAAAAGCAGGCATGCCCAAGCCTAGTATTAAGAAGAGAATAAACCATCTTTTTAAAATTATTGACTAGTTTGATCCACTTTGTGACTATATTAATCCATTTCGTGACCTGTTTAATCCATTTTATAAGTATAATGTTACTTCATTCAGTGACTAATTTAATCTATTTAGTAACTGGTTTAATTCTTTCTGTAATTCTGATGGTCTTTTTAAAAAGAGAAGGTATTGGGTCAGAAGCGTCTGACCATAACATTTGGTCAGACGACTTTCAGTTGGTTTCAATTTTGTTTCAGTTGGTTTCAATTTTGTTTCAGTTGGTTTCAATTTTGCTTCAGTTGGTTTCAATTTTGCTTCAGTTTGTTTCAAAAAAAATTCAATTGGATGTCTTTTAAGTTCAGTTAGTTATCTTATTGTTTCATTTACGTGTTTTATTCTAACTGAAAACAAAACTTAAGTAGCTGGAAAAAAAACTGAAGTAAATGAAAACAAAACTAAAGTAAATGAAAAAAAATGAGTGTTAAATGAAACAAGCTAAGTAGCTGAAAACAAAACTTAAGTAGCTGGAAAAAAAACTGAAGTAAATGAAAACAAAACTTAAGTAAATGAAAACAAAACTGAAGTAAATGAAAAAATGAGTTCTAAATGAAACATCCTAAGTTCCAAACACACCTAACACTTACCAGCATCATCTCTCTTCTCTTTCTCTCTCCTCTCTGTAATTTCATTCTTCTTCTTCACTCTTCAATGCCACACCCAGAGTTTTCAACAATGGTTATTCTCCTCTCTGTAAATCATTGCACCGTTCAACATGCTCCGTCTTTTCTTTTTTGTTGCTGCTACTTCATTGATGTTGCGGTTGAGATTCATCGGAGAAGCTGAGATTCGCCGGAAATCAGTCGTATGCGGTGGCGATAGCTTCGTCTGACGGTAAGATTGGGTCAGACGGTCTGACCCAATACTTTCACTTTTAAAAAATGATTTATTGTAGGTTGAGACTAAAAGTGAAATAAAGAAAGCAGAAGAGGATGGACGACTAGATTAATGCAAAATGTGAAGTATAAGGGTTGGGTTAAAGTGAGATTGAATGAGGTTGTTAATACAATATGAGATTAGATTAGTCTAAATTATGTTAAAATTAAACCGCCTCTTTTTAATAATTGGTGTAACCCATAAAACGTAAGTGCAATTTTATTCTCACTGGAATCGAACCCAAGGCCTCCGATTGAGTTTGTAAACCCGGAAACCTTAAGTTGTAGACTCGTAGAGTCGTAGTACATTGTTGAATCGTGGTTGTGATAGATGAGTAACTGAGTAGGTAACTGACTTGGAAGCACAATCACGTGAAATTTCACTGTCTTAAGTTGTACGTATACGACGCTAGCTTACCCACCATATCTATGAAACTGAGGATCTGCTTGGGATTCAGGTCTTAATTGTTTGTTCTTCGCTCCAAAATGAGTGAATTCCTCATGCAACATTCATTCCCAAACACTTCCCATTCTTTGACAACAACATTGGTTTTGGATGTAGCGTCTAAATATTGGACCCCATAATTGATGACCCCGTTGATTATTACTGTACGTCAAGGATAATATATGATCAAGATTCAAGCCCATTGATATGATCACATCATCCAACTTTACTCACTAGATAACAATCGCAAAATGGCCAAGTATCCTTGTTTTGTAGTTACCCTCTTAATCTCAATTTGGTTCAAACATACCTCTATGTACAAGAGTGTCGTTTCGGCCATTTTTAAGTCCGAATTAACAACTGAAAAAGGGCTATATGTTGTGAAAAGATGAAGACAGAAGTAAGAGAAACTAGACAGAAGAGATAAATACTGAGGGAAGATTTCACCCGGTGCAAATTTTACATTCACCCGAGCTTGGTATTTATATAACAACTAAGCTACTGCATCCTATCATGTAGCTAGATGTAGGGGTAGAAAATTATACAAGCATTTAATGCCATACATAGTACATAGAAAAGCATGGCCATTCATCTTTGACTCTCAACACTCCCCCTTGAATGTCCATCTTTTCTGATCATGATCCGTGCAACTTTATTTCTTTACATGCTTAAATATATTGTCTCGTTAAAAACTTTGTCAGGAAAAAAACTCAGTGGGATAAAAAAACCTGATCGAAAGGAAAAAGAGTGCACTGCATATAAGAGCTATAATACTTCCCCTGGAATGCCCATTGCCTTATTTACATCAAAACATGGTGCAACTTTATTGTGTTATATGCTGATATTTACTACCTCGTTAAAAACCTTGTCAGGAAAAACCCAGTGGGATAAAAATCTGATCGAAGGGAAAAAGAGTGCAGTGTATATAACCCTCCCCCTGAGTCTAACGTAGGTTACTGAGGAGACGCATTCCAATCTTGTGCACCAATTGTTCGAGTCTCTTTGAAGGAAGGGACTTGGTAAACAAGTCCGCAAGGTTTTCACTTGATTGAATTTGTTGAATGTCTATCTTTCCTTCTTTCTGGAGATCATGCGTGAAGAAGAGTTTCGGTGATAAATGTTTGGTTCTATCTCCTTTGATATATCCTTCACTGACTTGGGTGATGCAAGCAGTATTATCTTCATATATCAGTGTTGGATTATCAGTAACTAAATTCATACCGCATTCTTTTTGGATATGGCTAATCATTGTTCTGAGCCAAACGCATTCTCTTCCAGCTTCATAAGAGCAATCAATTCGGCATGATTTGATGATGTGGCAGTCAATGTCTGCTTCGTTGATCTCCATGATATTGTTGTACCTCCATAAGTGAATAGATACCCAGACTGTGATTTGGCCTTTTGAGGGTCGGATAAGTATCCAGCATCTGCATAACCAATGAGTGAAGCACTTTGCTTCGATTGATAAAATAATTCAAGGTCATGTGTTCCTCTGAGATAACGGAATAGGTGCTTAATTCCATTCCAATGTCTCTTTGTTGGCGCATTATTGTATCTAGCTAAGAGGTTCACTGAAAAAGCTATGTCAGGCCGAGTATTATTAGCTAGGTACATTAAAGCGCCAATTGCACTCAAGTATGGTACTTCAGGACCAAGAATTTCTCTTCTCGAGGTCGGAATGGGTCGTCTTTCACATTCAAAGACCCCACAACCATTGGAGAATTTAATGGATGCGCTTTATCCATGTAAATACGTTTTAAGACCTTTTCCGTATAATTTGATTAGTGAACAAAGATCCCGTCCTTCAAATGTTCCATTTGTAAGCCAAGGCAAAATTTTGTTCTCCCAAGGTCTTTCATTTCAAATTCTTTCATCAAGTACCTTGAAGTTATTTCAAGTTCTTTATAAGTTCCAATGATGTTCAGATCATCAACATAAACTGCAATTATAGCAAATCCTGATTTGAATCGTTTAATGAAAACACAAGGATTGATTTGATTATATTTGAATCCTTCTTTCGTAAGGTATTCACTGAGACGATTGTACCACATTCTTCCAGATTGTTTAAGTCCATAAGCGATCGTTTTAGCTTTATAGAGGTCATGTCTCTGGATGTGTACTTTTCTGGTAGTTTTAGTCCATCAGGGACTTTCATGTAGATGTCAGTGTCAAGTGACACATATAAGTATGCAGTCACGACATCCATCAACCGCATTTGAAGTTTTTCGAAGACGGATAAACTTACCAGAAATCTAAATGTAGTTGCGTCAACTACTGGAGAATACGTATCATAATAATCAATCCCTGGCATTTGGGAGAAGCCTTGGGCAACAAGCCTTGCTTTGTATCTAACGATTTCATTTTTCTCGTTTCGTTTTCTGACAAATACCCACTTGTATCCTACTGGTTTTACCCCTCTTGGTGTCTGAGTTATTTGTCCGAAAACTTCTCGCTTTTCAAGGGATTTTAGTTCTGCTTGGATTTCTTCTTTCCATTTTGGCCAATCTTGTCTGCGGCGACATTCGTCTACGGTTTTTGGTTCTACACCATTCTCGTCAGATACCATTTCAACCGCTATGGAGTAAGTAAAGACATCATCTATGACAACATTTTTTCGATTCCACTGTTTCTTTGTACAAGCATAATTAATCGAAATTTCAATGTTGTCGATACTTTCGTGTCCCTCGTTATTTGGCACATCTTCTTCTTTGTCTTTGTCTTTATCTCTTTCTCCATTTTGAATTTCATGATTTTCAATTAGAGGAACAATCATTTGTTCCTTTTCTATTTCATCTCGCCTTTTATTTTTTCTTGGTTTCGAATCTTTCGAACCAGGTGGCCTTCCACGCTTACGGCGTGCCATAGACTCTTTTTCAATTGCCTTATTATCTATGGGAATTTCAATTCGTGGGGGAGCATTCTCTGCTGGTATATGTCACTTCGTCACTTTTTTACTGTCAACGAATGCATCAGGCAATTGATTTGCAACACCTTGTAAATGAACAATTTTCTTAACTTCTTGTTCACAAGAGTTTGTTCGTGGATCAAGAAAAGATAATTGTGTTGCATTCCATGTAATTTCTATATCCTTTTTGTTTGGGTCCACTTTCTCTCCCCCTAAGGCTGGGAATAAGCGTTCATTAAAATGACAATCGGCAAAACGAGCCGTGAATAAATCACCTGTCATTGGTTCAAGATATTTTATAATTGATGGGGATTCAAAACCAACATATATTCCCAGCCTTCGCTGTGGACCCATCTTTGTGCGTTGTGGTGGAGCAATAGGGACATATACACCACATCCAAATACTTTCAAATGTGAGACATTTGGTTCTCGACCAGATACTAATTGTAGTGGTGAGAATTTATGATAAGCAGTTGGTCTCAATCGAATAAATGATGCTGCATGTATTATGGCATGACCCCATGCAGATGAGGGCAACTTTGATTTCATCAATAATGGTCTTGCAATCAATTACAATCTTTTTATTAATGATTCAGCAAGACCATTTTGTGTATGAACATGAGTCACTGGATGCTCCACATCAATCCCAATGGATATACAATAATCATTAAATGTTTGGGATGTAAATTCCCCAGCATTGTCGAGTCTTATTCTTGTAATTGTATAATCCGGGAATTGAGTTCTCAATCGAATGATTTGAGCAAGGAGTTTTGCAAATGCACTATTTCTGCTTGATAAAAGGCTTACATGTGACCGTCGTGTTGAAGCATCAATCAACACCATAAAGTATCGAAATGGTCCACATGGGGGATTAATTGGCCCATGAATATCTCCTTGTATTCTTTCAAGAAATGTTGGAGATTCAATAGCAATTTTATTTATAGAGGGCCTTGTTATCATTTTCCCAAGTGAGCATGATGCACATGCTAACTCATCTGTCTTTGGGATTTTTACATTCTTTATTGAATGCCCTATTGAGTTCTCAATGATCCTGTGCATCATTCCTGTGCCAGGATGACATAAACGGTCATGCCATAGATTAATTAATATCTTATTATCTAACTTCTTAGATATCATGTTTACTTCAAACGGACTTATATTAACATTGTATAGTCCTGAAGAATATGCTGGCAATTTCTCACAGATATATTTCTTGCCATTTCTATTTTCTGTGAGACATAGATATTCCGTTTCATCATTTATCATTGTTTCCAAATGATAACCATTTTTACGCACATCTCGAAAGCTTATAAGATTTTTTCGAGATTTACTTGAGTATAGTGCATTATCAATAGTCAATTTTGTCCCTTTTGGGAGTATTACACAAGCTTTTCCGGATCCTTCGATAAGTTTTGATGTCCCGGATATGGTGTTGACATCACCTTGAAACATTGTTAGTTTTGAAAAATTCTCTTTATTTTTCAGTATGGTGTGCGTTGTTCCACTATCCAGGAGGCATTGGTATCCAGATCCATTTTTAGGTTGATCCATATCTTCATAATAAGAAACAAAATTAAATAAGAACATGCATATTTCATTGATAATTAGATGGTAGTACAATTCTTAAATAAAACAAACATTAAATAAATACTTGATCAACAAGGAAATAAATATTTTCATAGCTAAACAATCAATTTTTCCCTAAATTAAAATCATTTTCAACTCCAACTCCATCCATAAAAAAATCTGAGACATCAAAGCTAGGCGGTGAGGTATTTTGCCTCATTCACAAAATTGGCTTCTGCATCTTTTCCTTTATTTTTCTTAGAAGCCTGGTAGAGATCTACCAAATGCTTGGATGTTCGACATGTACGCCCCCAGTGCCCAGATATACCACATCTAAAGCATATATCTTTTGCCTTCTGATTATCATGCTTGTGGTATTGTTGCCCCCTCTCATTGTTTTTGAAGTTATTATTATTTTTGGGGAAATATCCTTTACCTCGGCCTCGGCCTCGACCACGATTGTTTCCACGTCCTTTCCCACGGCCATTTCCACGCCCCACCTCTGTTTACAGCATTTGATTCAGGTAGGTCTGAGCTTTCTACTGCATTCGCCTCTTGGAATGCCAAAGACCCAGTTGGTCTAAGATTATGATTCTTTAGTAAAAGATCATTATTTTGCTCAGCCACCAGCAATACAGAGATTAGCTCAGAATATTTTTTAAAGCCCCTTTCTCTGTATTGTTGCTGTAATATAATATTTGAGGCATGAAATGTAGAGAGAGTTTTCTCTAGCATTTGTTCCTCAGTTACCGGATGATCACAATATTTCAGCAGCGATACAATTCTAAACAGTGTTGAATTGTAGTCACTGATGCATTTAAAATCTTGGAACCTTAGATTAGTCCATTCGAATAATGCCTTGGGGAGGAGAATATTTTTATGGTGGCCATATCTTTCTTTGAGGCTGTTCCATAGTTCTTTTGGATCTTCCACCAATAAGTATTCAGTTTTTAGGCTTTCATGCAGGTGGTGTCTCAAAAGAACCAAGGCCCTGGCCTTTTCTTGTTCAGTGGCCAGTTTAATTTGTTGGGCGTACTTGAGCCTATATTGACAGTTTGTTCTTTAATAGTATGCTCTAGTCCTTGAGCCTTTAAATTCATCTGGGCATCTACCGTCCATTCCAGAAATTTATTTCCGGACAAATCTAGGACATTGAATTGTCTTTTCATTAAATCTCCCATTATAGCTACAATAAGGTAGATAATAGTATGAAATTAGTAAATGATAACAAATCACATATAATATCTCCCCCTGATTTATATCATTTATAATTATAAATATTACAAAATAAAACAAAACAAGACATAACATTAAAATATTACAAGCAAAATAATAACTTACAATAAAAACACAGAAAGTACAAAAATAAGCTAAAATAACAAAAATACTTCCTAGAAATGCATATGAAGACAAAAAACGCATGCATTTTCACCGGAGAGAAAGTGTGTGATATCATGGTTCCGACTTGTGTATGAGGAGAAATATCATTAATGCCATGAGAAGGACAAATAAACCGGCTATAAGGAACAAGTAGAGTTTTATTTTTCTAAAATCTTCCTCAAAAGAAGAAGAGTAGGGTGGAGGGCGGTTGTGTTAGGCGTTGGGCATGATGGCCGGGAAAAATGGAGGAAGGAAAAAAAATTTGTGGGTTTGAGTAAAAGATGTAAGAAGATAAGAGATATATGGTGAAATTGGGGATGGGTAATCCGCTTTTATAGAGGGTTATCCTTAACTGTACAGTTTGTTGTATATTTATCTACAGTTGTTCAAAGAATATAATGCAATAAAATTTTAGTTGGAGTATTTATGTGTACTAAATATAATTTGTTACTATTATGCATGTCGGTAAGTGTAAAAATGATAATAAATATAACTACAAATGTCATATAAAGGAAATAACACATAGTAAAGGAAATAAATATGTAATACGCTTCTAGGTTAGCTACTCCTGCATATATTGACAATAAAAGAGCAAAAAAAGAATTTACTACTGTCAGCCAGCCATATAGGCGGCAAATAAAAAACAACCTGCCATATAGGCGGTAAATGAAAATAACCTGCCATACAGGCGGTACAACAAAATAAAGTAACATAACTTAAAGTGTCCTTACCCTCCATAAAGGTGGCGTTATTGTCAAATTATTATTTAATTTACGGGCTAGTGGCATGGTGACGTTTGCTACTAGTTCCTTCCTGTTCGTCCCTATTTCTTTTATTATTTGGTGGTGGTGGATTTTCAGTTGGTGGTGCTGGAGGATTATTATTGGTGTTAGGAACAGGGGTTTGTGGATTTTCACCTGTACAGACATTAGTACCGTTGTTGAGGTCAGTGCGAAAAGGATGACTTACAATCCCCCTAACTGGGTTGGTAGCGAAAGGGACGGTGTTACGTTCTACAATTAAATGTATACAACAGAGAGAAACATTGTGGAAAACAACATTGATCCCGTTACTTTGTTGATCCATGTTAGGATAGTGAAAAGGGTGAGACTAGAAAAATTGGATACCGGAGTTTGAAAGATTAAAGGTTAAAAATACCTTTTGGTTTTTGTAAGCAAACTCGTGCTGATAACGTGTTGTGAAAAGATGAAGACAGAAGTAAGAGAGAAACTAGACAGAAGAGAGAAATACTGAGGGAAGATTTCACTCGGTGCAAATTTTACATTCACCCGAGCTTGGTATTTATATAACAACTAAGATACTGCATCCTATCATGTAGCTAGATGTAGAGGTAGAAAATTATACAAGCATTTAATGCCATACATAGTACATAGAAAAGCATGGCCATTCATCTTTGACTCTCAACACTCTAAACTCATTTTTATTAGATAGTTACTGACACGTGAGGGGCACGTGCTTTTTATCGCCTGAATTATTTGGTCAACTATCGAATTACGGTCATTGGTATCATTTTCATTCTCGGGATCTTTCTAAAAGGTCTTCCGACTTTGAATATTTTCCAATTTAAGAATATTTATTTCCTCTTTTACCCTTCGATAACCAAATATTTACTATATTTCTTTTACCTTTTGTTTTACACATGAGTGACATGACCCTTTTTAAAATCATTTATTTCTCAATCACCCACTTTTCTCGCTCTTACTTTTTCAAAAACGAAAAGGTATTATACACTTTATACAATTTAAAATTAATACAATTTTTATTCACCTTAATTTGCATTGATATTTCCTCAGATTTTAAATGAGTATATCGAATGAAAATGGAGTGAGTATAAAGTAGTACAGACGTCTCAAATAGATAAATGGAGAAATAAAGTATAGGTGACCAAGAATGTAACTCTGGTTGTTGTCTGTGTGCTCATTCGTGCCTGTTGTTCTATACTTTGATGCTGTTTTCTTGGGCTCGCGTATAGTGACAGGATATTAGGATTAGCCTTTGGAACCCCCCAAGTTTAATGGGCTTTTTCTACAGTATTGTCAGGTTTCCAGTATTAGTAAGAATGTTCCAAATCCAAACTCTTAGCTTTTTAATTAGATAAAAACTTATTACGATCAACTTAGGGTCCATTTTGTATTACTATCAGTTTCTTATTTTTGGTTTTTATGATTTTAGAATCATCTGATATAAGTTGTAAAAAAAACCTAATTAGTCATATACAATAATCATGGTTATTCTGAAGACTAACAATAAAAAACTGTAAATTACTTTTTTTGGTTTTCTCATTTTGGTTTTCGTTTTTTTTTAAAAATGAAAATCGAAAACATAAAATAATAATGAACGGACCTTATCTATTTGGAATTATAATCTTCTTTTTCATAATTGTTGTACCATTGTTTTTTATTGTGCAAAATAAATCTTGTACCATTGTACTTGTATGTCACATCTTTTTATCAGCTGGTTATTATATATTTTAATTTATTTATTACTTATTTCATCTTGTTATAATTGTATGTTATATGTGAGTTTAACACAAATTTTTGTATCCGGTTGAGTAGATTAAATGAAAAGGTGAAATGGTGGGACCAAATATTATTTGTGTTAAAATAAAGTAATAAGACCATATAATAAATAAAGAAATTGTGCATGCTGTATACAGCGGAGGAAGTATAAGCTTGTAGGTCTTGGTGATAAATCGGATAAGAGAAATTTATAAAAGAGTGAAACATAAATAAAACTACAACTTCAACTGGATACGAGATTTGGATTCTTTGTGACGGTCATATACCAAACTCTGATCTATTGTTTTTATGTTTTAGGAGACGAAACTCTAAGAGTATGGTAGATGTACTAATTATAGTCTTTGAATTGGTTGGTTAGGAGATTTTCTTATTTTAACAAGGTGTGTCAAGCTTAGTTGCACTTATTATGGGAGGTTCGCCTCTAATTATGGGTTCATCTTCCTCCATTCATTTTGGATTAGTCATATACGACATCATGTTTTGTGATACACCCACTTAAACCCTACCCCCTAACCAACTAAAGCGAGATCAATTAACAACAAGATTAGCACGCATTTATTGCGCTGCTCTAACTGTATGTGTAATATATACCCTTAGGTGTTTAGGAGCCCACTAATAGATATTGTCGTCTTTGGCTCTAACTCGTAAGGATTTGCTTTGATTGAGGATCGTCATTCTGCACACAAAGCCTTTACTAGATTGAGGTGTCGACACCTATATAAAGAAGATTTTCACTCTGTTCAACTTTCGATGTGAGATAGTCAAGATATTATGCACAGTGCTATCCTATTCGTCGTAAATTTGACAATTTTTCGTTAGTATATTATATTGATTGATTTGACAATTCGGCTAAACTATTTTCACAACTATGTAGTCCCTCTGTCCCATATTAAGTGCTACATTTTGACAAAAATACAAGAGCTTTTTGGTCAAAATGTAGCACTTAAATTGGGACGAAGGGAGTAAAAAAGTCATCCAAAAATCCGTTCATCAAATAGCCTATTGATTAATTGCTGGTTGGCAATCTTAGGTGTTATGTAATTATGTATTTATGTTCGATCAATATTCAGGGCATGGATCACATTGTCTCATCAATCATTAATCCAAAATCTTTTTGCAGGGAATGACGATTGATAACTTGGATTGAGAAATTGAGTGCAAGTTTTTGAAATCAATGGACGGTAGTCAACGTTGTAGTAATTGAAGGTTAGACTCTTTTACACGTGTCATTGTGGGCCTAGGCCTTAAATAAGCCTGATACGATAGTATATCCATACAATTATACACGATATCTCCAAATTTGATACAAAATATTTAAACCTGGAACTGGAAATTAAATAATGTATTTTGGTGGGACGTTGAGCAGCGCATTCATCGCAACTTCCGACTAGAGTCAATCGTTAGGTAGCAGTCAAGTTTAAACCCAAATGTATAGTACTAGTACCTTTTTGGTCAACGCTGTTTTGAATTTTATATTAAACTTGGAAACCTTGTTTGAATTGTTAATGTGAAACCAAACTATTTGCTGTTGATTCTCACTTAATCACTTTAGACAAGTTTAACATACTTGTCAATTATTTAATTGTCTAATTGACCTTTTGGATTTAGACACTAAGAATTAAGAAAAATTGTTTATAACAGTTCCTAGCTATGTACTCTATTATTTCGGAATAATTTCAATTATTGACTAAGCCTTAGGGGTGGTTTCTGCGTAGGGATGACAATATGTGGGATTTGGATCGGATGGAGAATCACTCACATCCGTCACCCATTTATACCAACTCTAATTAGAGCTGTCAAAATTTTATACGACACGACAACAAGATACGAATCGGATACGAAATAAGTGGGTTAGTGTTGAGCATTCTTGACACGTTTACTTAAACGGGTCAACACGAGTTTAACCGTTTAATAAACAGGTCAAGTTAGTGTTGCGATTTTCAACATGAAACTGACACGGTTTTATCCATTTAATTTAAAAATATAGATATATATATATAATTATAGTATGATATGAAGGTAACAAATAGAAATTTTGCACTTCATTCTTTAAATTTTAATAGGAAAAAAGATTAGTGGTTAGCCAAACATGAATTCACACTATAAAAACACAAAATTAGGCACAAAAAATTGATTTATCATCATAATTTTTTAAATCATATGCCTTAAACAGGTTAAATGGGTTGACACGACTAACCGTTTAATTAAACAGGTCGGGTTAGTGTCAAGGGTCTTTGACACGATTAGTTAAATAGGTCGGGTTAGTGTCAAGGGTTCTCGACACGTTTATTGCTAACACGAACACGAAGTCGACACGACACGACCTATTTGACATGTCTAACTCTAACCCATCAATTTGTAACCCAAAAAGACTATCGCTAGTATTCTGTTAGGCGTCGATCCATCATTCGCGGGTGAACCGAGTGGATCGGGTGGTAAACGAGTGATAGGTCGGGTGATGGTGAAAAAGTTTCACCTGATTCCATCCATCACCCGCTCACCCGACTATCATCCATTTAACTCGATTTTCACCTTTTTTCTATTTTTCGGGTGGAGCGGATGATCATTGGATATCGTCACCCTGATCCTGGACCTTCAATTATTAGCTTAGGTTTTTGGTAGAGAATTGGTACCTTGTTATAGTATCAAGAGCTACTATGACCATAGGGTCAGCGGTCAGGGGTTCGAATATTGTTCACCCCTCCTTTCAAATGGAGTATAGTAGCACCAAGTATGAGGGAAGCTTGTGTTGCGTCCACAATCTCCATACTTCGAACCCAATGGGCTCTTGTGTGGATGGGTAAGATAGAGTATAAACCTATTCTCGAACCTTCAACCAATCTTGTATCAATGATGTAAGCTTAGTTGGCTGATGAGTTATTCGAATTGAGTTAAGCTAAGCTATATTGAGATGCATTATAACTAGCCTTGACACTTGATAGGTTAGGTCATTTTCTTAAGAGAAGAATCGCCCGAACTTTTCATTCTACCTTTTCGGAAAAAAATGTTACAATGTATCTATATAAGAGTGTACTTGTACTATTCCAATTTCAAACTTGCTTCGAAGTTTATTTCATTTAAGTTGATTTCGAACATTTTAAGCTAAAAAAATTCTTGAGATTAGGCTTGAGCTTAGATATAATCTAAGCTTTACGATTTGAAGCAAACAAACCTACATTTTGAGCTCAAGTCGACTAGTTGATAACTATAACTCTCGACTTATTTGTTCTATCAGTCCTACAAATGCTCAGCAGGCAAAGTTGATTATAAGTAGGGAAGAAACGAGACATATTATCCGAAAGGAAACCTTTCCCTCAAGTATCAAGAGTTTTTGAAATGACATTTAAATGTTAGGTGGTTAACAATATTTGTAAAGACACTGAGACACATTACATCATAAATGCTCTTTAATACTCCCCCTGGCATTCCCTATATAAAGCACACAATTTCAAATTGTTCGTACTACACTAAATATTTAACAAAATATAATCTTATGAAATTATTATTTTTTTAAATATAAATCTAATGTTAGTACTATTTATAATCTTTATCGGTCATACTATTAGAGGTATTTATAGTGAAAATTAATTTTCAAGATGCAGGTGTGCCTTATATTTAGAGAAGGAAAGACTATGTTTCAATTGTTCATCATTATTGCTTATCTCCTTTTGTAAAGATTAATCATACTACAGTTAACTTTAGAAAATTATGTTTTTGAAACCCTAGTATTGTGAAAAAGGGGAAACTTGACTTTATATCAGCTTTTTGTGCAGCAAAGTCTTCTTTGATGTAAATTAAGACTTTGGAGGAAATGGAATCCCTTCATGCAATCATGCTCCATCGTTTCAAAATTGCCTAAGATAATAAGCGGATAGCTTAAAAGCACCATCAAATGTAGACAAACACTATAAATGTGGGTGTTGCATTTCAAAAAACAGCTTTTTGAAAAATTGTACATATACACAATCAAATCTTGTCTTTTTCTATTATCTATTTAAAGAGTGAAAAAACAAAAAAAAGAAAATAATATAGATGAGTTTCGATTACACAACTTATTCACTAAGGACTAAAAACTAGTCTTTCTATTTTACGCATCTTTACCATATATATGTTATAATTAAAAATGAGATTTTTCTGGAGAATTAATCTTACTAATTAGAAGAAGAATACCTACTTTCTTTAGTTTTTATGTAATTTTGTCGATCAATATGATAACTTTCTCCATTATAATTAAGGTTTAAAGATCGAAGATTCAACACAACGATTTTCCTTTATACTTGTGCCTATGACCCTAAAGCATAAAGGAATTCTTTTGTGAAGAAGTAGTAATTGTGAGATGTTTGTGTTATTAGATTATTTTATACTTTCATCTTGTACTTGAAAAAAGACTTTGTATTGTATTCCACCTATCTTTCAAAAACTATGTTATCATATTTCGTGAAGTCACATGACCATCGGTTGAAGTGTAAAAAAATTATTAACATATAGTACCTTTTAAAGAGTATTTTTCGAAACAATTCTAAGGACATAATGTTTTATAGTTTTGAAAAATTCCTTTATTACTTGAAAGTCAAGTATTACTCGAAATATAATCTAAAATTTTTATTTTAAACAAGATGGTGTTATAACTTTTCACATGCATGTTCTTCTTGGGGAGAAAACCTCTATTATCTATTGCTCAATATTTCGAAATAAAATTGAAATCATTATTTAATTACTTATTTCATATTGATAAAAAGTATAGAAAGTCATATTATTCGAATCATATATACTTTCTACATTTCTTTATAGATGTATTTATATATTTATGGTAAATAATCTAGATGTATACCTTATGTTTATGTATAAACATTTAATGCTTTTCTAAACTAGTAAAAACAAATGATAATTAATACCGATTGGCGTTTGATTTGCCAAAACTTTCTCAATTTAATACTATTTTGGATAAAATAGTTAATGCTTAACTATAGCCATAAGGGCTATGAATATCAAAACCATATATTTATTGGGAACACTTATAAATATACAACTTTGCTCGTTTATTCTTTTATTGGTTATGCTATATGCAGCCCTAATGAAAATAAGTTGTGAAATTTGTTGCAAAAGTATGCATTAATCGATTCCATAAATTCAAAGTTAATGCATATAGCTTGTTGCTTCTTTTATTTGTACAGTGTCGAAAATTATCTATTTAAAATACAAGTTATATCTTGTAAATATACATTGAGAGTAACCCAAATATATATATATTATAATGTCATTTTTCGTTATAATTAAATATGGTAAAGAAATGCTAATATCTGAAGTGCAAAAATTCAACATAATACATATTTTAAGAAATGGAGGAAGTACTAGGAGTCTAAGGCAATATCCTTTTTCCGTTAGTTAGTGCCTTTTGGGGTTGAGCAAAGGTGAGAGTGTCATTGTTCAACAGAGGTGTTGCCCTAGGTACTCATGGACTCATTATCTATTTCTTAATGATTGCGCTAACGACTTTTTCTTCAGAAAAAAAATATTTCCAGTCTTATTTGAAATTGGAAGAAAACCAATGCAAATAATAGTGAATTAGAATCTAGTAGAATTATTAATATGCACGGTGTACTTCTTTGTTTTTGAAAAGTAAGAGAGAAAAAGAGAAGTGAGTAGTTTGGAAATAAAATATTTTGAAGTAGTCAAGGGTAGACAAAAAGTAAAAAAGATAGGGAAAAATAATCCAAAATAGAAAAGACGTAGGCTTCGTTTAGTTGCAAGTGAAACACTTTTCCAAAAAACTAGTGTCCTTGTTACTTTTTTATCCGAGGGGGTACTGTGCTTATTACTTTCTTTTGTTTGTTTTGTAAAAAGAGGAAAATAGTTTTCCTAATAATTAAAAAAAGTTTTCCCTGGTATGGAGAACATTTTCTTTCTTATGTGGAGTCAAAACACATTCCTTCCTATTTCACACCTTTCTCTTTCATTTCTCCCCTTATCCTCCCATTTATTTTCTACATTTTCCCTCCAACTTTTATGCGTAAGTAATCAAACAAAGGAAATAAATATATAACTGAGTGTTCTATTGAAAATAAGGAGTGTGAAGCAGAGTTTAGAAAATGTTAGATTTTAGATAGCTATTTTGTTGGAGAGAAACGTGATAGTACCTCTGAAAAGCCTACTTCGATGAAAGGGGTATCATTTTTTCTTGATAGGACATCATATTACTCAAAACTCAAAAGACATAGAAGTTTGATGTTCTAACAAAAGAAAAATTATACTTTATCCCTTTTTTTTAGCTGTGACAATTGGGAATTTTTATAAGAGGTACAAAATTCAATTGTTACAACTAAGAAAACGGAGAAAGTATCTTTTTCTCTGTTAGATAGGTTAGGTCACATCCTTGAGAGAAGGGCCATCTAATACTTTTCCTTCTAACAAAAATGATAGTTTTTTGTGATGGGAGATGTTAGGGCCTGTTCTCGTCATCTCATTTTCAGTTCAGTTCAGTTCTAATTAGTCCAGTTCAGTTCGATCAATTTAGTTCAGTTCCAATAATTTCAATTCAGTTCAGTTAAGCTCCAATAAGTTCAGTTCAGGTTAGTTCAGTTAAGCTCCAATAAGTTCAGTTCAGTTCAGTTCCAATAAGTCTAGCTCAGTTCATTTATTTAACCATTTTGTTTAATAATATTATTATTATTGATCTAATCAATTTTACTTATTATTGTTGTAGTTATTATTATTATTATAATAATAACAATTGATAATTTTAATTTGTACTTTATCATATTTTTACTCATTATTTTTACTATTATTATTATAATTATGGCTGAACATGGTTTGGATTGATGCGCGGTTTAACCAATTTTTTATGTCAACACGAGTATTCTAATTTGCAATTGTTGTTTTATTTTACGAACTAGATATTCACTATTACATCATATAAATAAGCTACAAAAAGCTAGATGATACTAAAAAATTACAAAGTTGCTAATAATACTGGAGTACTATTTAAGGTACAACCTTGTCGTTACGTTGTATATTAAAGATACTTTGACGGTTTGTGGTGGAGTTTGGTTTATAAATATTATAGACTAGCACACCACAAATCGTGGTTTGGTTAGAAGCACACATCAACCCATGTTTTAAGATAATTATTATTATAATTGCTAATTATTATTATAATGGTAATATCAGTTTAATTTACTTCTTAGACATTATAGTTATTATACCATCATCATCAAGTATTAATATATTAATACTAATAATAGTAATTACTCTCTTTTTAGTAATTTAAAATTAATTTATCATTACTATTATTTATAACTATTATTTAATAACATCAAAAATAATATTATCATTATTCATTTAATAATTATTCTAAATTAATAATTAGTACTCCCTCCGTCCCATATTACTTGATACACTTCTCATATTCATCCGTCTCATATTACTTGATATACTTCTAAATATAGCATTGTCCTACACTAATAATATATTTTTTTTACTATGGGATGAGTCCACATTTGTTCTATTGTATTCTCTCTCTTTATTTTTTTATTGTACTTTTGCAACAATTCATGACCCACATTGTACTTTATGCACTTAAATATTACCAACAAATAACTACTCACAATAAAATAAACAAGTCAAATAACACTCATAAAACTGGGCCGGTCAAACTGTATCAAATAATATAGGACGGAGAGAGTATTACTTAGAATTATAACTACTAATTATTTAGTATTCATAATAATGATTATTTACTTATTATTCATATATTTATTACAAATCAATTCAGTTCAGTTCAGTTTGGTTTGGTTCAGTTCCGATAAGTTCAATATAGTTATGCACAATTCCAATAATTTCAGTTGAGGCTATGTTCTCTTCGTCTGAATTTTTCTGATCTAGTCTGATCTGATCTGATCTGAACTTTTCTTATCTGGTCTAAATTCTTCTGATCTGATCTGAATTTTCTGATCTGATCTGAACTTATTATAGTTGTTTTTTGTTCTTATATTTTTCTGATCTGATCTGAACTTTTCTGATCTGATCTGAATTTTTCTGATCTGATCTGATCATTTCAGAAATAAGCACTAGAGTCCAGTTTAGTTCAACTCCAATCAGTTCAAGTTTAATTCCAATAAGTTTAATTAGTTCATTTTAGCTCCAATAAGCGCATGTTCTCTTCGGCTAATTCTAGCTAAACTGAACTGAACTGAACTTATTGGAGCTGAACTGAACCGAACTGAAACGAATTGAACTGATTGGAGCTGAACTGATCTGAACTGATTGGAGCTGAACTGAACTGAACTGAACTGAATTGAATTGAATTGAATTAAATTGAATTAAATTGAATTGAATTGAATTAAATAAATATATAAATAATACTTAAACAATAATAATATGAATATTAAATAAAAATTATAATGATAAGTAATAATAATAATAGTATTTTGGATATTTTTAAATGATAGTTATAAATAAATAATATTAATAATCATAAATTATTATTAATAATAATAATGATTACTGATTATAATGATAATTAATAACAATTATTTTATAGTCTTTGTATTAATATATTAATACTTGACGATGATTATATAATAACAATAATATCTAATAAGTAAATTAATATTACTATTTTAATAATTAGATTTAATAATATAATAATATTTAGTAATAAAATAATAATTGGGTCGGACCGTGCAAAATTGCATCATAAACCGTTTTGACGTGATTTTTGATTGGTTTATGTTTTTGACCTAAACCATGTTCCTCCCTAATGATAATAGTAATAATAATGAGTAAAGTTATAATAAATAAAATAATATATAGATATAATAATGATAATAGTACTTAATAATAATGATATAAAATAAATAATAATAATAATAATAATAAGAGTAATTAGTAAAATAAATTAGACCAACATAATAATAATATTTAACATAATGGTTATAAAAGAATGGAGCTGAACTGAACTGAACTGAACTGATTGGAGCTGAGATGAACTAAATTGAACTGATTGGAGCTGAACTGAACTAATTGGAGATGAACTGAACTGAATTGAAAGTAAGCTGAATAGAACAGGCCTAAGTTCAGTTCAGTCTAGTTAGAATTAGACAAAAAACAGACCTTGAAACTCTCTTAAAACTCCATTTAAAGACTACATATAAAACCACATTTATATTTGACAAAACTTGAGACCCGAGTACCCGACTCAAATTTAAATTCAAGTTCTAGGAATCGAACACTCGTCTCGAGCCAGCTCGACTAGACTCACCACTCATTATGTGAGGTTAAGAGATGGGAGACCCAAGACTACTTCCACATCGTTTTCGTATCATCTCTGTTACAGTACAAAACCAGGAGTTGAAAGTTGAATAATAATAAAGAATTAATAGACTAAAACACTGACCAAAGTCTGCCAATTTTTACTACTGAAAGCTAAACAAATTCTGCGTTTGTTTGTTAGCTTTTGTCCCATTATTCCGCCTCTTCTTCTCTCTCTTTCTCCCCCTTATAATTTTAAATCTCTCCTTCTTCCTTCCCACCTCCCAAACCTCCCTCCATTTCACTCACCCAAACACTCCCTCCCTCCAAAAACCCAAAAAAAACCAAAAAAAGCTTAAACCTTCTTTGCTCATTCATCAATGGCGGTTGCATTAACCAGAGGAAGAAGCGATCAGCTTCATCTTCAAAAATTCAAAGAGAAAGAAGATCATAAACAAAACCATCACAATCACAAAAACGATATGATTGATCAAAACCAGAAACGAGCTGTTGTTCCTGTTGTTTATTATCTCTCTAGAAATGGACAACTTGAACATCCTCATTTCATGGAGGTTCCTCTCTCTTCTCCTAATGGCCTTTTTCTTCGTGACGTCATTCATCGCTTGAATCTCCTTCGTGGTAAATCCATGGCTTCTCACTACTCCTGGTCCTCCAAACGGTATTTTTTTTTTCATTTTCAACTTCTTTCATCTATTAGACTCTGTTTTTTCGTACATAATCGATGCAAATTTATTCGTTCAATTCAGTCTAGTTCATTTCAATTTGTTTCAGTTCAGTTAAGTCCTATCCAAAATAACATAATGTAACTACAATATACTTCTTTTAGACTGGACTGAATTGAGCTGTATTGAAATCGACACAAATTGAAGTTGATGGAGCTGGAATTAACGCAACTGAAATGTTTTTCAATTAATCCAGTCCAAAAGAACAGCGCTAGCGTAATATATCTCTAACATTTATTTATTTATCTAAAAATTCGATTTGAATGTTTAGGAGCTACAAGAGTGGATATGTATGGAACGATTTAGAAGAGAATGATTTCATACAACCCGTTCATGGCGGAGAATACGTTCTCAAAGGCTCAGAAATCCTAATCGAAACCGTATCACCACCAACCATATCAAAATCCTCCGAAACGACGTCGTCATCTTCAACCTCAAAATCCACCGGAGTTTCCGATTTCTCGCCGGCGGTGAGAAACCGCCGCCGGAATCAATCCTGGGGAGCGATCGAGTACAAAGTCTACAAAACCGAGTCAACTCACGAGTTCGCTGAAAAAGCGGCGGCGGACGCGTCGACTCAGACGGACGACAAACGACGTCGTCGAAAAACGATGATCAAAGAAGAGAATGAAATAGAGGAGCACCAACAGAAACAAGTAGTAGAAGAGAGTACAACAGAGTTAAGTAGGGAAGAGATTTCGCCACCACCGTCGGATTCTAGTCCCGAAACACTAGAGTCGTTAATGAAAGCAGATGGAAGACTGTTGTTAAATCCTGGTGCATCGTCGTTGTTGTTGTCGTCGTCATCATCATTACAAGCCGTTAATCAAACTGATTGTAATAGTCAGACGGTTGGGAGCTGTCCGAGTGGTAGGATGAAAGCATCTTCTGTGTTAATGTCATTGATTTCCTGTGGTTCTATATCTTTTAAAGATTGTGGGTCTGCAGCTGTTAAAGATCATGGATTCTCGTTGATTTCTCATTATAAACCGAGGTTGCCGCGTGGCAGCGGGAATTCGACGGTGGATGGGAGTAATGAGATGATGATGATGGAGATTGAGAATAGTGTTAGTAGTAGCTTTGCTAAAATGGCGATTGAAGATAAGGAATATTTTAGTGGGAGTTTGATTGAGACTAAGAAACAAGACCAGTTTCCTGCTATGCTTAAAAGATCTTCTTCATACAATGCTGATCGGTAATTATATCTATCTCCTCTGTTTTTTCTGTTTTGTTGTTGATTCGGAATTAAAACCTATGTTGCGTGGAAACTTTATCGACAACGTAACTTTTTCATAGGCAGAATATCATTGTGAAGCTTTGTTTTTTGATCACGTGTCTATTTCGTATCTGTTTTCTGTTTCCGTATAACAGAAGAAAACTAGGTGGACTACGTAAAAAAATCTCTTTGCTTTGATCTTGATTCCTCTATTTTTCGATCATGTGTCTGTTTTTTGTTTCCGTATGACATAGAAGAAAACTAGGTGGACTAAAGTGAAAATATCTTATCTTGATTCCTTTTTGTTGATCATTATGTTTATTTTGGGTAAGAAGTGTACGTTTGATCTTTATTACTGAGTGAAAAGTTTGAAGGAAGAGTGATCTAATTTAGTGTAAGGTAATATTTGATGATTGATGGTTTACTTGTTCTGCTAGTTTTGAAGGTACGATTCTCTTTCTAAAGAGATAAGCCATACGTACATTTTTAATTTTTGTAGGTAGAGTTCTGATTTTATGATGTTGTTGCAGCTAGAGTTTCGGTAAAATCATGATAGGAGTACTGGAGTAGTACCCAGTTTGGTTCCGTGCAATGTGAAAATCAGAAGGTTTCTTCTGTGCGATTGTTATTGCCATTGCCTTTACCTATGTTAAAGAGTGATAAAGTACTCTTCAAGATTGGTCATATGTCCAATCTTGGAGGTAACTTTTAATGTATTTACTCTTGGTTGGTTCGCGTGTTCTTAGTCAATTAAGAGGGATACAGTATATAGTAAATACACTTTGATCTCGGATCATAGGAAGTGAAGGCAATCTTTTAGAGATATTGAGAGTAGTAGCTAGACTAGTACACGGAAAGTAGTATGTTCTTGCATTATGTTGTTGAATGATACCGAGTTTGTAGTTGCTTTCTATTAATATTGATTTTTCTAAGTTGAGACTTCATGGTTCATGCTAGTATAGAGTTGAGTTTTGGGCTATTTCATTCTATTGCCATCTTAAAACAGTATGTGGCTAATAAATTTCTAATGAACTTCCTAAAATTTAGTACTCCGAAAGTCACCGCGGGAGAGTGAGCAAGTGAAGGGTAAGAACAAGATTTTAACTTGATGGTAAGTTGTTGACATTATGCACATAATATAGTAAATATTAGCACATATTCGGTATTGGATAAGATGTTAGAACCCTCCTACATGAACAGTAAAGTAGTCACTACTTGAATTACGATATGTAAGAGAGTAAAGGATAATAGACAATAGGTGTTTAACATCGCATATTATAAGATTATTGTTGCTCGCAAATTTTATTTCATAATAATATTTATGTCCAAGTACAGTTTTTAAAAAAAATTGTGACTGTTTCAAGTCTACAGCCCCCTACATGGGCTACATCCTAGCTCTAAGCCACTGTTAGGTTAGGTATACCCGTACAAATATTTTGCAAGATTCCTGCTGATGACTCCCCCGCCCCTTCCGGCCCCTTTAGCCGTTTAGACTTGTTTTTATTCTAGAGTATAGACTATAGAGACACACCACACACAATATCAGTATTGGTATTTAGTACAAGTGTACAACACTGGTATTTTAGTGGTATATCCCTATGATTTCCGATCTGTCATCCATGGTTTAATTTGTTCAGACATACTGTAATATGAGTACTTATTTCAACAATCTCTCATATTAATCACTCTTCTGGGTTCACTGCTTTTAAGTTAATGAATAATTATATATTTTCCCTGCATGATCTATACTAGCAACTGAGCAAGTAATTTTCCCATCATGTGTAGATATCCGTGTTATAAGCCTCTTTTTGCTCCCTCCTAGTGTGATTGTGTTGGTGGACCTTATCTTATGCGTATCTTATGCCATTTATGCATTTTTTATGGTTTTTGTGCTTTTAAGTTTTACTATAATTTTGAGACATTTGATAGAACGAGATCCAGCTCATTAATTGCTAACGGGCTGTTTGTTTAGGAGATTAAGAGGTGGAATTGGAAATTTATATTCCCATTGGTAATATTCCCATATTTGTTTGGAGGATAGCTAAAATTTCATGGGATTGAGAATGAGATTAAACCCCCTTATCCCACCAAAATAATACCTAAGGGGGGCAGGTATTAGGGAGGGGGTTTAAATTTTGTAAGGAAATTACTCTTTTACCCTTAATAAAAAGAAAGGGGTAAGGGTATCTACGTAAAATTATTATTTAATCCCACATTATCCCCAAATCATACCAAACAACAGATAAAGACTATTTTGTCCTTATCCTACCTACCAAGTCCCAATCCGTCCCACTCTCTAATCCCTAAACTCTCATTCCCACGTACCAAAGACCAAACGATCCGTAGAAGGAAAAAGAGAATGAGGTATTAGAAAAACTTGTTTTTTATATAACTTGGTATCATAATTTGGAAATAGGAAATAGAGTAGAAAAAATGGAGAGAATCTTAATTCAGATTTCAGCGGCTCAATTATATACTTGTAAGTTGTAACAACATCAAAATATTGAGGTTTTCCATGTGGCATGGATTTTTATACAAAATAGGGAGGAAAACCTGTTTACATGTTGGACTAAAACAGTATATATCAATATTAAATTGTGGTTGTTGGCAAAAGAGGTTTATGAGATTGACTGGAGTCAAATACTCAAATTGGTAAAATCATGAAAGCAAGAAAGGTCATCAATAGCTTAGAATTCCACAATGCATTTGAAGATGGTTAGGAATTTAGGAAGTAGGCACATATTAGGGAGTCATGTTGGCCGGTACTCACATGCAATGTTAGCCGACATCTCTATAGTGTGTGAATTCTTAGACATGCTATTTTGAGTTTGTGCATTCACATGGAAAATAGGACTAGATCTTACTACAACAATATGCTCTATGTGATCACTGATCACACATTGGTTAAGTATTTGTTTTTGTGTTATAAGTGTAATATATACTAGTGTACGTGTGTATCTCTTTGTCCAATGTTCTTAAATATTCGTTTACATGCATGTAATATATGCCAAGAACAACAAGTGTATGATACTTTTAGTACGGTTTTTAATAATGCATTGTTCGGATACAAATAATTACATATTAGTGTATTTCTGATATATGGGCACACGTTTCGGATACTTACATGACGAATGGTTTTATTATTTAAGATTTTCTTTTCTTTGAATGTCTTTAATCTATTGATGAACTATCTTAGTATATAGATAAACATAATTGTCGTAGATTTTCATTCTTTGTACAAAAGTAGTATTATATTTCGACTTAACATTCTGTTTATTTTCCTAACAGGAGTTTGCATTTGAAGTTAGAAGAGAAAGAAGTGGAAGGAGTGAGAGCGAAATGCATACCGAGAAGGCCAAAGATTCAAACACACACGAGTAGGAAAGAATGTGACACAGAAATTACTCGCGGTACTGTCAACAGCACTACTCAAGAGCGGAGTCAAAACTAAATGCTCTAGCCCATATTGACTTTTGTAGTGTTATTAGAAGTTAGTGTAATGTAATATCCTCTATCGTCTGACCTACAAGATGAATAGTAGCAAATGTTAGGAAGAATGATGGAAACTAGCAATGAGGAAGAAGGTTGAAAAATGAAGGGGACAAGTATGGTTATGCCGTGACTAGTACGGTGGAAAACGTATATGAAAAACAGTAGGAATATTAGTATAGTAGTGGCAGATGTAGTAATTTTGGGAACTCGTAAAATCGTTTGTATTTTTATAGCTTATGTGAAGAAAAAGAGAACGATGAAAGCTCCATTTTCATGTGAATTGACTTTTTTTGTCTCTTTTTTAATGTAGATTAGAGCTCTAAAAGATGTACTGATTGCTTGTCTTTTTCACTTTGGATTTTGAGTCTTTTCCTTTTTGTTCTCTTTTTCCTTCTTTTTGGGCAGTTTGGTTATGGGGGGTGGACAATTCTAAGCAAAATTATGCATTGAGTTTGGTGTTTAATTTGGTACAAACTTTGAGTTAATTATGACCCAAGTATAACAATTTAGTTATAATAAAGTACATTATCGATTAATCAATACTATATTATGACTAGATTAAAGTTCTTGAATGGACTTCCGAGGTGGGAGAAAATTGATGTGCCAAACTATTGATAGTGGCTGAAGAACCGGAGAGAAACGGAAAAGCCACTACACTATGGAGAAACTAGAACTTGCTATGGTTGAGAACACTTATGAGAGAGATAAAGATAAAATGATAGTGATTATACAAATATTTAAAGAGAAAATATTTTTGGAGTGCATTTCTTATGGTTCGTCTCTATAGCTCTTATGAGGGTTGTCAACCAAGGATTATATTAGAGATAAGGATATAGATAACGAAAATATATTAAAATAGAGGTCTAGAATAATGAATTATCTTATGTTATTAGAAAAGTATATTGAGTAATATTCTAAAGGTTAGATTGTTTTCTAAGTTATACCCTAATCATTAAAAACAAGCAGTTTATCCCAAAAAATATTGAACTCTTAACATAACATGAGATGCGATGTATATATTCATTTTAACTATTCGAATTATGAGTACTTCAAAGGAGCCCAATTATATCATTTCAAATAAAATTCACAATTACATCCCATTTTTAAAGCGATTAATAGTTCATCTTCCAATCCTATCATTTGAACATAAACCAACATTTAACGAACTCATAACTAAAATTGTTACATAATTACATTTCATATATGACATTGTACAATATCCGTAATCCCACCATCACATAAATAAAACTCTAAGTCCCTAACTTCATGTAGAAACAAATTTTAGCAATAAACAAATAAACATTCCTAATAAATAATCAAACATCCTTCTTAAGTAATGCTTAATTGGCGAATTCCAAATTTCCAATTCAAATAACTTTTAAAAGAAAAACAAAACAAAACGTCACTTAGGGCCTGTTCTGTTCAGCTTATTTTCAGTTCAGTTCAGTTCAGCTCTAATAAGTTCAGTTCAGTTCAGCTCTAATAAGTTCAGTTCAGTTCAGTTCAGTTCAGCTCCAATAAGTTCAGTTCAGTTCAGCTCTAATAAGTTCAGTTCAGTTCAGCTCCAATAAGTTCAGTTCAGTTCAGTTCAGCTCCAATAAATTCAGTTCAGTTCAGTTCAGCTCCATTCATTATTTAACCATTTGTATAATATTATTATTGTTGGTCTAATTTATTTTACTTATTATTATTGTTATTAAATAATAATAATAATTATTATTATTTATATGTATTATTTTTTATTATATCTTTACTCATTTTTATTACTATTATTATTATTATGGCTGAGCAAAGTTTGGGTTGGTGCACGGTTTAACCAAATTTGATGTCAATACGAGTATTCTAATTTGCAATTGTTGTTTTATTTTACTGAATAAAAAACACTATTACATCATACAAATAAGCTACAAAAAGCTAGAAGATATGAAAAAATTACAAAGTTGCTAATAATACTGCAGTACTATTTAAAATACAACATTGTCGTTACGTTGTATATTAAATATACTTTGGCGGTTTGGTGTATTTCTATCATCGACCAACCCACCACAAATCGTGGTTTGGTTAGAAGCACACATCAACCCATGTTTTAAGCTAATTATTATTATAATGGTAATACTATTAATTTACTTCTTAGACATTATATTATATCATCATCATCAATTATTAATATATTAATACTAATAATTGTAATTACTCATTATTAATTATTATTATTATTATCAATAATTATTATTTTAAAATTCATTTATTATTATTATTTATTTATTTATAACTATCATAATAACATCAAAAATAATATTATCATTATTCATTTGATATTATTCTAAATTATTAATTTAATTATTATTACTTAGAATTATTATTACTTATTATTTAATATTCATAATAATTATTATTTACTTATTATTCATATACTTATTATAATTTAATTCAATTCAATTCAGTTCAGTTCAGTTCAGTTCAGCTCCAATAAGTTCAGTTCAGTTCAGTTCAGCTCCAGTTCAGTTCAGCTCCAATAAGTTCAGTTCAGTTCAGTTCAGCTCCAATAAGTTCAGTTCAGTTCAGTTCAGTTCAGCTCCAATAAGTTCAGTTCAGTTCAGTTCAGTTCAGTTCAGCTCCAATAAGTTCAGTTCAGTTCAGTTCAGCTAGAATTAGCCGAAGAGAACAGGCCCTAAGGCCCTGTTCTTATCAACTATGCTAATAAGTTTCAGCAATAATAAGTCTAGTACAGTAAATGTAAGTTCAGTTTAGTACTAATAATTTCAATTCAGTAATAAACTAATAATAAGGCAGTTCTGTAAAAATCAGTTTCAATCGTTAATTAAATTATTAAGAAATTTAATAAAAATAAGTTCAGTTGAATAATAATAAGTTCAGTTTAGTAGCAATAAGTTCAGTTCAGTAGCAATAAATTCACTTCAATAAAAATAAATTCAATTCAGTAGCAATAAATTTACTTCAATAAAAATATATTCAATTCAGTAAAAGTTATTCAATTCAACATAAATCAGTTGAAGAAAACACGGTCTTACGGTGTCGGACTACAGCGTGAGGCTTTTGGTGAGGAAAGAACAAAGAAAGTCCAAGATAGGACGTATTTTGTGTTTTGAGATATGGGCTTAAAGCTAATCTATGTACTAACTTTTGACTGGGCTTCTCCCTGTCTTCTTTTTCCTCGTATAGTGTTTGGGAATTGGGGTGGACTTATAGCATAATGTACTCCCTATATTGGAGAATTTTCCTTGATAATTTTATCTTTTTTCGTATATTGATTATGTAATCTTAATTTTTTTGGGTGACACTTTAAGTAATCTTATTAATATATGGTGGTCATACTCTACATAAAGAAGTAGTAGAAAGTCTAATATAGACCCGTTCTACACTAAACTTATTGTAAACCAAGGCCAAGTCCCAAAAGTTAAGGTTTTTTAAGCAAACGTTAAATTATAGCTCACCAAAAGTTAAGGTTTCTTTAACAAAAGTTAAGATTTTGTAATTAAAAGTTAAGGTTTTTTAATCAAAAGTTAAGTGTTAAAAATGAAAAGTTAAGGTTTTTTTTAGTAAAAGTTAAGATTTTATAATTAAAAAGTTAAGGTTCAGCAATCAAAAGTTAAGTGTTATAAATGAAAAGTTAAGGTTTTTTGTCGCAAAAGTTAAAGTTTTATTGTCAAAAGTTAAGTGTTATGAATGAAAATTTAAGGTTTTTTTTTAGCAAAAGTTAAGATTTTCGAATTAAAAGTTAATATTTTGTAACAAAAACAATTAAGTATTATAAGTGAAACGTTAAATGTTTATTTAGCAAAATTTAATTTTGTAATTAAATAGTATCAGTAAATATATCAGCATATGGAGGCAATTTTCAAGAAAACTTTCTCTCTCTTCGGTAATCATTGGACAAAATTCAGATCTACCTTTTTTCATTCTCTATTTCAATTCCTCACTTCACTTCTTCACTTCTCCCACTACCTTCGATCTACCTCTGTGTAATTACTTTTGAAACATTAATATGTAACAAGGGATTCAAAACTACTTTATAAAAAGGAGGTCAGATTAACGGAGAATTCAAAAAATATTGATGAAGAGAAGGGATGAAAGAACCTCTCTTAAATCATCCCTCCATGTTTAAGCTTCAAGGTGGTCCAAGAACCCTAGCCTAGATCCAAGCTCGTCTTCGGCACTTCGAAGTGTTTGCTGCTGATGCTTCGTTCTCCAATCATCTCTTTTAACTCGGTGGCGAAAATCCGGTAGAAATGTGGTCGGATTCCGGCAAATTTGGAGTAGAGAGGAAGTGGAAGAGAGGAGAGAGGATGTGGGGGGAGTAAGGGAAAGTGAAGTTGAAGAGGGGCAATGGCAGGTTCAACGGGAAGAGCTTGTCTTAACAATGAAGAAAGTGACCGGGTCTACACTATTTCTAGTGTGGACCCGGTCCACCCAAGAGTTTTGCAAGAAGTAGGCATGGTATTCACCAACTATAGTATATTACATAAAAGAATTATTATGTCTCCAAAAATGGTTTATTAATTAACATTTGATTTTTCTTTGTCTAGACTTTATTTGTTGGTCATGTTAACTAGAAAATAGGAGACCATTTTCTCTTTCTAATCATCTAAATTTACAAGGGTCTTCATGATATCATTTTTTCGTTGTAATGGTTATATAGAATTTGCATCTAGCAATTAGGCAATTGCCAATTTTCCCTTTAACAGTAGCAAATTTCCTTGAGAGAAAAGGATAACTTTTTTCCAAAATACATTATTACGCAAATACAGTATATAAAATAATTCAAAGAACTGGGGTGTGAATTCTTTGAACAAAGCAATCTCTCCTTAATTATGCCCTCATATATTGAACGAAAGCTTTTTTTTTTTTGAAAAATTGAACGAAAGCTTAATAATACATGTTTTGTCATACATTTTAGAAGAAAAAAATTATATTTGAAATTTAGACTATAAGCAAGGGCTCCCTTTTTTATAATTAAAAATAAACATATATGAGAAATCATCGTCATTGAGGAAATTATTATAATTAATGATGATACTCCTATTTGATTTAGGTCCCAAGAGCAATTTAAAATCGCCTATTATCTCCAATATACAGGTGAAATTGTTATCTACTTTCAATATTATTTACACTTGCATGCTACTATTGTTAAGATTTTGGAAACATCAGTCATTTTTCTTCTATTATTAGATAACCCACAATCTATATCTATACTAGATAATAAAGCCGTCCCGAAAGGAGCTACCACATCGCTTCACGTCATTATACATAATTAATTTATTAATATAATTTTCAAAAGACAATAATTAAAGAAAATGATTATATATTAAATAAAAATTACATTCCTTATCTAAAACTACTAATCCTTATCTAAAACTACAACTGATATAAAATTATAAAATAAGTCATAACTTTCATCTCAAATCTCAGAAAATTTTAATTTTTGCACCGTTAGATTCGTCTCGAAAAATACTTTGAATCAAGATCCACTTATGATATGTTTTATTATATATAATTAATTAATTTAATTTTCAATATAAATTAATTAAAAAAATGATTATATAGTAAATAAAAATCACATTCCTTATGTAAAGCTATAACTAATCCTTATCTAAAACTACAACTAATATAAATTATAAAATAAGCCATAACTTTCATTTCAAATCTCAATTTTTTTTTATTTTTGCACCGTTAGATTCGTCAAGAAAAATACTCTGAATCAAGATCCACTTATGATATGTTTTCTAGAATTGAAAAAAAAACAACTTATATTTTACTAAAAGTGTCAACTAGACCACTCATTAATTAATAAAACAAGTATTTAAAAAATTAAACACGTAGTCATAAAATAATCCAAATTGCGCAATGATGGATAATATCACTCATATTAATTGTTATGATGGTAATCATGCACAGAGGCAGCATAAGGGCATTTGCTATTTGGAAGGAAATGCCAAATGATGTTTTAGAATTGAAGAAACTGCATATCCTACAAAATACATGGGATAAAAGGTGATTTTTATTTGGGTGCATCAATTAGGGTTAGATCAGTTAAAATATTGTTTCAGCTGTTAAATTATAGTTGTTGCACCCTAACACAAAATATACAAAATCGTAAGGTCATTTTAGAAAATCTAGATATTTTGTTTTTATCATATGGAAAAAACAATTCTATATGGTCACTATAGTTACATATATAAAATCATATGGACATTTTAGAAAGTCAAAATATTTTATTTCCACCATGTAGAAAAACACAATACTACAGGTTCACCATATCGAATTTCCCAAAAAAAAATATTCGTCACTTATTAATTAATAAAATAAGTTTTAAAAAAGTTAAGTTGGTTTCTCAAAAACATATTTCGATGCACACCTTACATCTTTTTTCAAAAAAGATATTCCTATTTGGTCAACTATCAACTAGGCGACACAAGTAAGTACTACTCAAAAATAGTACCCGGTAAGAGAATTTCAAGTAAACGTGTGCAACGTAATGAATCTTGATGATACATGTAATATCAAACCAATGCTGATTATTGTCAAACACGAACCCACAAAATAAATGTAAATATATTTAAACATGCAATTTAAGTTGGGAATATAGATTTATACATCTCGAAATTGGTATGCAAATCAGACCCAAAAGGAAACCATGCATGCATTATAATCTCAAACTAAATAATCTCCATGGATGAGAAGCAATTATTTTTTACCTAGATGAATCATGATTTTTCTTCATAAAAGTTGTTCGAAATCATTTAGACACACCTCATTTCAGGGCCTGTTCTGTTCAGCTCTAATAAGTTCAGTTCAGTTCAGATCTAATAAGTTCAGTTCAGTTCCTTTCAGTTCAGTTCAGCTCCTTTCAGTTCAGTTCAGCTTCAATAAGTTCAGTTCAGTTCAGTTCAGCTCTAATAAGTTCAGTTCGGTTCAGTTCAGTTCAGTTCAGTTCAGCTCCAATAAGTTCAGTTCAGTTCAGTTCAGCTCCAATAAGTTCAGTTCAGTTCAGCTCCATTCATTATTTAACCATTTTATTTAATATATTATTATTGGTCTAATTTATTTTACTTATTATCATTGTTATTATTATTATTATATATTATTATTATTATTATTATTATTATTTATATATATTATTTTTGTTATTATATCTTTACTCATTATTATTACTATTATTATTATGGCTGAGCAAGATTTGAGTTGGTGCGCGGTTTAACCAAATTTCATATCAATACGAGTATTTCAATTTGCAATTGCTGTTTTATTTTACCGACTAAATATTCACAATTACATTATACAAGTAAACTACAAAAAATTAGAAATATGAAAAAATTACAAAGTTTCTAATAATACTGCAGTTCTATTTATGGTACAACATTGTCGTTACGTTGCATATTAAAAATACTTTGGCGGTTTGTGGTGGGGTTTGGCGTATCTCTATCATAGACCAACCCACTACAAACGTGGTTTGGTTAGAAGCACACATCAACCCATGTTTTAAGCTAATTATTATTGTAATGGTAATATTAATTAACTTCTTACACATTATTGTTATTATATCATCATCATCAAGTATTAATATATTGATATTAGTAATAGTAATTACACATTATTAATTTTTATTATTATCAGTAATTATTATTTATAAAATCAATTTATCATTATTATTATTATTTATTTAATTATGTATTTATTTATGATATCATTTAATAATATCAAAAATATTACTATCATTATTCATTTGATATTATTCTAAATTATTAGTTTAACTATTAGTACTTAGAATTATTATTACTTATTATTGAATATTTATAATAATTATTATTTACTTATTATTTATATATTTGTTACAATTTAATTCAACAATTCAGTTCAGTTCAGTTCAGTTCAGCTCTAATAAGTTCAGTTCAGTTCAGTTCAGCTCTAATAAGTTCAGTTCAGTTCAGCTCTAATAAGTTCAGATCCAATAAGTTCAGTTGAGCTAGAATTAGCCGAAGAGAACAGGCCCTCAGTCAAGTTTTATTATACGCCCGTGTGTATTATGAGCATGGTACACCCAATTGCTCATTGCTCATTTGGACGTCTCAACCGATGTTGATATCATGAGAATAAGCCATCATAGTATAATTATTGTAGCACAAGTTCTTCAACTGAATTGATGAATTTATAAAAGAAACGAAAGTGAAAAAGAGTAATTATGTGACTCTATAATGTCGACAATATCAATAATAGTATAGAGGAAACATGTTTGATGTGCTTTTTATTTTATTTTGAGAGTTAACTTACCAAAGTAACATTTGTGTATTATGACAACTTTAACTTTAACTTATTTTATTTTTCAAACCACCAAAGCATATAATGACTATTTGTAGAAGGACACTACTATACCTATAAAAGAAAGTAATTTTAAGTTCGAGATAAAGAAAATTATTAGCTCATAATATAAGAATCATTTAAACATTAAACAATTTTTACGTTAGTCGGATAAGAATTATATGTAAATAACTACCGAAATATAATATCTATCAGTTTACTAATTAGTTTATAATATTTTGTTAAGCTTAAAGTGTTTAACACTGGAATTTAAATAAATAAAAATTATAACTAAATAAAACCCAACCCGGGCATTGCCCGGGTCATAAACTAGTGCTATTATATATGTTAGAAAATCCAAATTTGCTATAATATTTTGAAAAAATATTCTATATAATATGCGTGATACACTACTTATTTTGTTAATTTTATTCTGAGTCTATTTTCACACGACATGAGACATATCTACTTTATTAAAGTCTAAAATATCTCATACAATCTACTGATCTAGTATGAACTAGAAAATGACACTGCACATTTTTATTTATTTATTTAACATTGCGAAAGTTCCATTGGCCTTTGCCTTATAAATAAATGTTATGCTTTCCTCAAGGACCTCAACCAAAAAAAATGTTACAAATTCATGACATACTTCACCTAAAAAATAGAAGTCCTGATATATCTAATAAGTATGTGACAAGAATCATATTTTTCTTTTGGATTTAAAGGAGGAGTCAAATAGAGGTCGTGATAGACGAGTCGGCCAAGCATATGTAGGCCCACTACCCAAGCAATCCTGCCCGAGTCCCACTTTTATTATAAAAACAAATTTGGGCCGAGGCCCAAATCGCTTAGCTCATTTTGAATGTCTAATCCACGACCTTCCTGGACCTTCCTCACAACACGATCAGCCCGTAAAAAACTCGGCCCACTCAAATGTCATCTCTATTTTAAGTTTAACCATCTTTCTGGTTATTCCCTTTTCTTCCTATACTCCAAACGTTTATATGCCCTTATTTGTTGACAACTTATTTGTTGATCTATTTAGTTTTCTTAAGTTGGTGAGTAATAGGGTCTGAACACGTGAGGCATTACCACCAAACCACATCAATTTTGTTGTCAAATTGCAATTAACAATTTTTTTTACCATCAAGATTTGTGAAAGAGTGAAGAGTTGTCCTTCATTTCAATTTTTCATAATCCTTTTATATTGTTTTATTGGTTCTTAAATTACGCCGCCTAATTTTGTTAATTATTAAAAATGAAAAAAAACTCATCGGTGAAGGATATTATTCAAACTCAATCAAACAAAAAAAATAGACCATAGATATCTCTAGGACCACAAACTAGTTTCATTTTATAACTTTATGATTGCGAGATACAAATCTTTAATATTAGATTAAATATGAACCAAGGAGTACTACGTAAACACGTTATTCAAAATATAATGTCCCAATAGATACAATACATTTGGTACACCGACCTAATGAAACCAAATGGTATCACCTCCAATTTATGTGAAGAAGATCATAAATGGAATAAGGTCGGTTTTCCCAACCAACCTTATCTAAATAGGTTTAAAATAACTCAAGACGACCCAAACTTAACTTGGCCAAAAGCAAGTGAAAAAGTGAGTGCTTATAAGAAATTGCACTTTTTCAGTGATTGAAATTAGTTTTCTATGGGATATAAAACATGTTCCTTCTTAAATACTACTTTTTTAGTGATTGAAGTTAGATGGAAAACACATTTTCTTCTATTTTTTACTTTTTGAATCGACAATTATCTCGGGAGATGAAACTATTTGCACAACGTGAAACACCCTCAACTTCGCCCTCGTTGCATTCTGCTCTTCTTGATTGAGAAGATCCCCTTGTAGTCACATTATTTGAGTTGAAGTAAAACGTAATGCAATATTCTGGTTGAAGGAATTCTCAATGAACTAATGCCAAGATAACCATATTAAAAAAATAAACAAGCTTAATTCTCCCATGAGATATTCATCTTCACATTTACTCAATATTCTCTTATGTAGGCAAACTAAGACCTAACTCATAGGTGTTTTCAGAACTTTAATGACACACTAACAACACTAAGAAGTAAGAAAGTAAAATGCAGGGCTTTAGTTGGTGATACAGGTATTGGAGATTTATGAATTTGGGCCTGTTGATCCAAGCCCATAAATACGTTGATCATTGAACCCTTAGTCCATTACATAGTTATAGACTTATAATATCGTCCCCAACTCCCCCACTAACCCACCCTTCCAAGAGTAAATATGCTCTTTACTAATTACTACAATCTAGATTCTTTTTCGGTATTGTAAGTATCATCTTACTTTCAGAAAATTCATCTTATTACCTCCACTTTATAAAATATTTATCAAAATGAAAAATGAGGGAAATATAAACAAAATATAGGGTCGGTTATCGAACTGGCTAGCTAAACACGAGCTAGTTCATAGATCTTTACAATGACTTGTTTACTCTTAACGTACCTTAATATTTTCCATCCACCTTGATTACACCTCACAATCGTACCACAATAATGTAGTGTATTACACACCTGCATTTGTTTAATAATTCATGCATAATGTTTGTTGAGTTCTAATGTTAGAATCAAAAACTCTCTTAACTTTAAAAGAAACATGTAGAAAAGTTTGAACTCATGACCTATGATTTGGAATGTAGTAACTCTACCACCATACTACATCCTTTTTTGTTTCTATACTTCAATTACTAATTTTTTAATTTTAATATAATTTTGGATTAAAGGAATAAATTTGTGCCGATTCTCTGTTTTTTTTACTAAAACCCACATCTTTAATAAGTCTTCCAACCTTCATCTCAGTCTTCTCCCCATTTTCTTTATTCTCCTCCTCCTACAAATTCCTTCCATATCTTTGGGAGTATACCCATGAACCAAAGTCCTGAAGCAAGCAATCTAGTGCTGATCTAATGGATACTACAATGGAAACATACAACTATTCAAGCCTCATCAATTGCACCCTTTCGTTTCCTTTCCAAATTGTTCAAATTGTTCTCATGATATACCTTTCAAAATTCAATTCAAAAAAATTACAAATTTTCTTGCCAATTATTGAAATTAGCTCATAATATTATTGTGCAATCTTTTTAGCCTAATTAAAATGTAAGATACTAAAAAGGACTTGGACATCGCTCGGACCAACAAACTAATTTTCCCTCAAACTCCTATTAGTATATAAGGAAAAAATTATCACATGAGATTATGTTACTTGCATCATAACATATGCATCAAATTTTTTTTTTCAAATATGTGAAGCATATTAACTAGAAAAATTGTTCTTGGGTCATAAACAACCACTGGATCAAACAATTACAAATGAAAATCATGGGGAAGTATGTACTAAAAGTTCTGTATTAATTCGGTATTATATTATAATAAATTACATATAAAAATATAATCTTACATTTCTTCCATTTTGAACTTAAAGGAATACTAGCTAATAATGTCCATGAAATACAAATCATATTTCTAAATTAGAAAACATACATCAGTAGATGATCCGCCATTTTTCGATTATGTTTGTTTTTGACTAGATTGAATTAAGTTAGAATGAACTAAACTCAATATAACCCAAAAATGAAAAATGAGTATGAAAGCAGAGTCATACATATCATATACAAGTTGTTTAGACTAATTTTTAATCGGATTTGTATCAAGGGGTCGGACTAATTATCCCTAATGGAATATCTGCCTTGCAAAAAACATACAAAGATCCAATTCGATCTAGACCAAACTAACACAATATAACTCCCCACAAACTCCATAGAAGGTACTTGTTTAGAGTAGCACAACATATTTATACCTAGAACTACAAATTACCTCAATTAAAAAAAAAAAGTATACGGATTCATGCTAGTCCAGATAAGTCCAAGTAATATGATAATGTCATATCATATGATATCTGTCAATTTTAAGTCCATCTATGTTTAGTTTTTCTTACTGCAAAAGCTACAATTTCATGTGCAGATCAAGCAATCAAGTATGTAAACTAATTTTCGATTTAGGTCTTTGAATAATCTTTCTTTTCACTTTCAGTAACTTGCAGTAGAAACAATAAAATATAACCGAGTTCATTAAAGCATTTCTCTCGCGTTGAAGAGATCTAAACTCGATTCTCATTCCGCCTACCTACGAGAAGCACCAACAAAAAAGTCTATTATACAAAACTACTGCCTCTCTATCTAACTTCTTCCTCCATATATAATCCTTTAAGCAAGGGCTCCCTTTTTTATAATTACAAATAAACATATATGTGAAATCATCGTCATTGAGGAAATTATTATAATTAATGATGATACTCCTATTTGATTTAGGTCCCAAGAGCAATTTAAAATCGCCTATTATCTCCAATATACAGGTGAAATTGTTATCTACTTTCAATATTATTTACACTTGCATGCTACTATTGTTAAGATTTTTTTTGGAAACATCAGTCATTTTTCTTCTATTATTAGATAACCCATAATCTATATATACTAGATAATAAAGCCGTCCCGAAAGGAGCTACCACATCGCTTCACGTCATTATACATAATTAATTTATTAATATAATTTTCAAAAGACAATAATTAAAGAAAATGATTATATATTAAACAAAAATTACATTCCTTATCTAAAACTACTAATCCTTATCTAAAACTACAACTGATATAAAATTATAAAATAAGTCATAACTTTCATCTCAAATCTCAGAAAATTTTAATTTTTGCACCGTTAGATTCGTCTCGAAAAATACTTTGAATCAAGATCCACTTATGATATGTTTTATTATATATAATTAATTAATTTAATTTTCAATATAAATTAATTAAAAAAATGATTATATAGTAAATAAAAATCACATTCCTTATGTAAAGCTATAACTAATCCTTATCTAAAACTACAACTAATATAAATTATAAAATAAGCCATAACTTTCATTTCAAATCTCAAAATTTTTTTATTTTTGCACCGTTAGATTCGTCAAGAAAAATACTCTGAATCAAGATCCACTTATGATATGTTTTATAGAATTGAAAAAAAAACAACTTATATTTTACTAAAAGTGTCAACTAGACCACTCATTAATTAATAAAACAAATTTTTAAAAAATTAAACACGTAGTCATAAAATAATCCAAATTGCGCAATGATGGATAATATCACTCATATTAATTGTTATGATGGTAATCATGCACAGAGGCAGCATAAGGGCATTTGCTATTTGAAAGGAAATGCCAAATGATGTTTTAGAATTGAAGAAACTGCATATCCTACAAAATACATGGGGTAAAAGGTGATTTTTATTTGGGTGCATCAATTAGGGTTAGGTCAGTTAAAATATTGTTTCAGCTGTTAAATTATAGTTGTTGCACCCTAACACAAAATATACAAAATCGTAAGGTCATTTTAGAAAATCTAGATATTTGTTTTTATCATATGGAAAAAACAATTCTACATGGTCACTATAGTTACATATATAAAATCATATGGACATTTTAGAAAGTCAAAATATTTTATTTCCACCATGTAGAAAAACACAATACTACAGGTTCACCATATCGAATTTCCCAAAAAAAAATATTCGTCACTTATTAATTAATAAAATAAGTTTTAAAAAAGTTAAGTTGGTTTCTCAAAAACATATTTCGATGCACACCTTACATCTTTTTTCAAAAAAGATATTCCTATTTGGTCAACTATCAACTAGGCGACACAAGTACGTACTACTCAAAAATAGTACCCGGTAAGAGAATTTCAAGTAAACGTGTGCAACGTAATGAATCTTGATAATACATGTAATATCAAACCAATGCTGATTATTGTCAAACACGAACCCACAAAATAAATGTAAATATATTTAAACATGCAATTTAAGTTGGGAATATAGATTTATACATCTCGAAATTGGTATGCAAATCAGACCCAAAAGGAAACCATGCATGCATTATAATCTCAAACTAAATAATCTCCATGGATGAGAAGCAATTATTTTTTACCTAGATGAATCATGATTTTTCTTCATAAAAGTTGTTCGAAATCATTTAGACACACCTCATTTCAGGGCCTGTTCTGTTCAGCTCTAATAAGTTCAGTTCAGTTCAGATCTAATAAGTTCAGTTCAGTTCCTTTCAGTTCAGTTCAGCTCCAATAAGTTCAGTTCAGTTCAGTTCAGCTCCAATAAGTTCAGTTCAGTTCAGCTCCAATAAGTTCAGTTCAGTTCAGTTCAGCTCCAATAAGTTCAGTTCAGTTCAGTTCAGCTCCATTCATTATTTAACCATTTTGTTTAATATATTATTATTGGTCTAATTTATTTTACTTATTATCATTGTTATTATTATTATTATATATTATTATTATTATTTATATATATTATTTTTGTTATTATATCTTTACTCATTATTATTATGGCTGAGCAAGATTTGAGTTGGTGCGCGGTTTAACCAAATTTCATATCAATACGAGTATTTCAATTTGCAATTGTTGTTTTATTTTACCGACTAAATATTCACTATTACATTATACAAGTAAACTACAAAAAATTAGAAATATGAAAAAATTACAAAGTTTCTAATAATACTGCAGTTCTATTTATGGTACAACATTGTCGTTACGTTGCATATTAAAAATACTTTGGCGGTTTGTGGTGGGGTTTGGCGTATCTCTATCATAGACCAACCCACTACAAACGTGGTTTGGTTAGAAGCACACATCAACCCATGTTTTAAGCTAATTATTATTATAATGGTAATATTAATTAACTTCTTACACATTATTGTTATTATATCATCATCATCAAGTATTAATATATTGATATTAGTAATAGTAATTACTCATTATTAATTTTTATTATTATCAGTAATTATTATTTATAAAATCAATTTATCATTATTATTATTATTTATTTAATTATGTATTATTTATGATATCATTTAATAACATCAAAAATATTACTATCATTATTCATTTGATATTATTCTAAATTATTAGTTTAACTATTAGTACTTAGAATTATTATTACTTATTATTGAATATTTATAATAATTATTATTTACTTATTATTTATATATTTGTTACAATTTAATTCAACAATTCAGTTCAGTTCAGTTCAGTTCAGCTCTAATAAGTTCAGTTCAGTTCAGTTCAGCTCTAATAAGTTCAGTTCAGTTCAGCTCTAATAAGTTCAGTTCAGTTCAGCTCTAATAAGTTCAGCTCCAATAAGTTCAGTTCAGTTCAGTTCAGTTGAGCTAGAATTAGCCGAAGAGAACAGGCCCTCAGTCAAGTTTTATTATACGCCCGTGTGTATTATGAGCATGGTACACCCAATTGCTCATTGCTCATTTGGACGTCTCAACCGATGTTGATATCATGAGAATAAGCCATCATAGTATAATTATTGTAGCACAAGTTCTTCAACTGAATTGATGAATTTATAAAAGAAACGAAAGTGAAAAAGAGTAATTATGTGACTCTATAATGTCGACAATATCAATAATAGTATAGAGGAAACATGTTTGATGTGCTTTTTATTTTATTTTGAGAGTTAACTTACCAAAGTAACATTTGTGTATTATGACAACTTTAACTTTAACTTATTTTATTTTTCAATCCACCAAAGCATATAATGACTATTTGTAGAAGGACACTACTATACCTATAAAAGAAAGTAATTTTAAGTTCGAGATAAAGAAAATTATTAGCTCCTAATATAAGAATCATTTAAACATTAAACAATTTTTACGTTAGTCGGATAAGAATTATATGTAAATAACTACCGAAATATAATATCTATCAGTTTACTAATTAGTTTATAATATTTTGTTAAGCTTAAAGTGTTTAACACTGGAATTTAAATAAATAAAAATTATAACTAAATAAAACCCAACTCGGACATTGCCCGGGTCATAAACTAGTGCTATTATATATGTAAGAAAATCCAAATTTGCTATAATATTTTGAAAAAATATTCTATATAATATGCGTGATACACTACTTATTTTGTTAATTGGAGTCTATTTTCACACGACATAAGACATATCTACTTTATTAAAGTCTAAAATATCTCATACAATCTACTGATCTAGTATGAACTAGAAAATGACACTGCACATTTTTATTTATTTATTTAACATTGCGAAAGTTCCATTGGCCTTTGCCTTATAAATAAATGTTATGCTTTCCTCAAGGACCTCAACCAAAAAAAATGTTACAAATTCATGACATACTTCACCTAAAAAATAGAAGTCCTGATATATCTAATAAGTATGTGACAAGAATCATATTTTTCTTTTGGATTTAAAGGAGGAGTCAAATAGAGGTCGTGATAGACGAGTCGGCCAAGCATATGTAGGCCCACTACCCAAGCAATCCTGCCCGAGTCCCACTTTTATTATAAAAACAAATTTGGGCCGAGGCCCAAATCGCTTAGCTCATTTTGAATGTCTAATCCACGACCTTCCTGGACCTTCCTCACAACACGATCAGCCCGTAAAAAACTCGGCCCACTCAAATGTCATCTCTATTTTAAGTTTAACCATCTTTCTGGTTATTCCCTTTTCTTCCTATACTCCAAACGTTTATATGCCCTTATTTGTTGACAACTTATTTGTTGATCTATTTAGTTTTCTTAAGTTGGTGAGTAATAGGGTCTGAACACGTGAGGCATTACCACCAAACCACATCAATTTTGTTGTCAAATTGCAATTAACAATTTTTTTTACCATCAAGATTTGTGAAAGAGTGAAGAGATGTCCTTCATTTCAATTTTTCATAATCCTTTTATATTGTTTTATTGGTTCTTAAATTACACCGCCTAATTTTGTTAATTATTAAAAATGAAAAAAAAATCATCGGTGAAGGATATTATTCAAACTCAATCAAACAAAAAAAATAGACCATAGATATCTCTAGGACCACAAACTAGTTTCAGTTTATAACTTTATGATTGCGAGATACAAATCTGTAATATTAGATTAAATATGAACCAAGGAGTACTACGTAAACACGTTATTCAAAATATAATGTCCCAATAGATACAATACATTTGGTACACCGACCTAATGAAACCAAATGGTATCACCTCCAATTTATGTGAAGAAGATCATAAATGGAATAAGGTCGGTTTTCCCAATCAACCTTATCTAAATAGGTTTAAAATAACTCAAGACGACCCAAACTTAACTTGGCCAAAAGCAAGTGAAAAAGTGAGTGCTTATAAGAAATTGCACTTTTTCAGTGATTGAAATTAGTTTTCTATGGGATATAAAACATGTTCCTTCTTAAATACTACTTTTTTAGTGATTGAAGTTAGATGGAAAACACATTTTCTTCTATTTTTTACTTTTTGAATCGACAATTATCTCGGGAGATGAAACTATTTGCACAACGTGAAACACCCTCAACTTCGCCCTCGTTGCATTCTGCTCTTCTTGATTGAGAAGATCCCCTTGTAGTCACATTATTTGAGTTGAAGTAAAACGTAATGCAATATTCTGGTTGAAGGAATTCTCAATGAACTAATGCCAAGATAACCATATTAAAAAAATAAACAAGCTTAATTCTCCCATGAGATATTCATCTTCACATTTACTCAATATTCTCTTATGTAGGCAAACTAAGACCTAACTCATAGGTGTTTTCAGAACTTTAGTAAAGTCTAATATAGACTCGGTCTACACTAAACTTATTGTAGACCAAGGCCAAGTCCCAAAAGTTAAGGTTTTTTTAGCAAAAGTTAAATTATAGCTCACCAAAAGTTAAGATTTTCTTAGCAAAAGTTATGATTTTGTAATTAAAAGTTAAGGTTTTGTAATCAAAAGTTAAGTATTATAAATGAAAAGTTAAGGTTTCTTTAGCAAAAGTTAAGGTTTAGCAATCAAAAGTTAAGTGTTATAAATGAAAAGTTAAGGTTACTTTAGCAAAAGTATAGATTTTGTAATTAAAAGTTAAAGTTTAGCAATCAAAATTTAAGGTTTTGTAATAAAAAATTCAGTATTATGAATGAAAAGTTAAGGTTTTTTTTAACAAAAGTTAGGATTTTATAATTAAAAGTTACGGTTTAATAACTAAAAGTTAAAATTAAGTAGCTAAAAGTTAAACCATTGTAACTAAAAGCACCTAATGATAAAAAGGATAAAAAGGAATAAAAAGATAAATTAGAGAATATATAGGAAAGACTCCTAATAAATCTTCTACCTAGCTCTCGTTATTTAGTATCTAGTATAAATAAAACCCATTATCCCTCTATAGTTTCTCACAAATCAAACTCTAACCCCTTCTAAGACTTTTGCAGAGAAGAAATCCAAAGAAAGAAAAACCATGTCGTCGATATTCAACCCACAAGCAAACCATTGGATCTAACCCCTTCTAGTATAAAAAATTCAGTAAAATTCAGCTCATCAAGCCTCCATTTCAGATTACATCAAACCCTTGGATTTAACCGACCAATATACTATCAACTCAGCTTCATTTGTACCTTCTCTTGCAATCATGGTGTTATTGGTGAGTGGAATTTCGTTAAGAAACAAGCTGTTTGCTTGGTTAGTGATACAATTGATGTACACTTCACTTGGATTTATGGGTTTGAACTATATTGGAGCCATGATGTCCAACGAAAGCATATATTTGAATGTGGATTTTGCCTTTGTGTTTTGTGGTGATTTGGTTTGCTTTGGTTTACTTAATCTCATCTGTTTACCTAGTTGTCGTCATTACCCCATATGACAACAAGATCAACCTAAAATCCGCAATTTTCTTCACTCTAACACAATCACAGAATCAAATTCAGAAGAACGAATTTTGAGAGAGCGAGATGGATTCCTCGCGAAGGAGCTACGCCGGCGAATTTGGAGGAGAAAGGAAGTGGAAGAGAGGAGAGAGAAAGTTGGAGGTTGAGCAGAATGAGCTTTGCGACCAAATCCTGGGAAGAAAAATAATGGATCTACATTATTGCTATTGTGGACCAGGTCCACCCAAGTCCTTTTGCAGAACTTTAATGACACACTAACAACACTAAGAAGTAAGAAAGTAAAATGCAGGGCTTTAGTTGGTGATACAGGTATTGGAGATTTATGAATTTGGGCCTGTTGATCCAAGCCCATAAATACGTTGATCATTGAACCCTTAGTCCATTACATAGTTATAGACTTATAATATCGTCCCCAACTCCCCCACTAACCCACCCTTCCAAGAGTAAATATGCTCTTTACTAATTACTACAATCTAGATTCTTTTTCGGTATTGTAAGTATCATCTTACTTTCAGAAAATTCATCTTATTACCTCCACTTTATAAAATATTTATCAAAATGAAAAATGAGGGAAATATAAACAAAATATAGGGTCGGTTATCGAACTGGCTAGCTAAACACGAGCTAGTTCATAGATCTTTACAATGACTTGTTTACTCTTAACGTACCTTAATATTTTCCATCCACCTTGATTACACCTCACAATCGCACCACAATAATGTAGTGCATTACACACCTGCATTTGTTTAATAATTCATGCATAATGTTTGTTGAGTTCTAATGTTAGAATCAAAAACTCTCTTTTTAACTTTAAAAGAAACATGTAGAAAAGTTTGAACTCATGACCTATGATTTGGAATGTAGTAACTCTACCACCATACTACATCCTTTTTTGTTTCTATACTTCAATTACTAATTTTTTAATTTTAATATAATTTTGGATTAAAGGAATAAATTTGTGCCGATTCTCTGTTTTTTTTACTAAAACCCACATCTTTAATAAGTCTTCCAACCTTCATCTCAGTCTTCTCCCCATTTTCTTTATTCTCCTCCTCCTACAAATTCCTTCCATATCTTTGGGAGTTTACCCATGAACCAAAGTCCTGAAGCAAGCAATCTAGTGCTGATCTAATGGATACTACAATGGAAACATACAACTATTCAAGCCTCATCAATTGCACCCTTTCGTTTCCTTTCCAAATTGTTCAAATTGTTCTCATGATATACCTTTCAAAATTCAATTTAAAAAAATTACAAATTTTCTTGCCAATTATTGAAATTAGCTCATAATATTATTGTGCAATCTTTTTAGCCTAATTAAAATGTAAGATACTAAAAAGGACTTGGGCATCGCTCGGACCAACAAACTAATTTTTCCTTAAACTCCTATTAGTATATAAGGAAAAAATTATCAGATGAGATTATGTTACTTGCATCATAACATATGCATCAAATTTTTTTTTTCAAATATGTGAAGCATATTAACTAGAAAAATTGTTCTTGGGTCATAAACAACCACTGGATCAAACAATTACAAATGAAAATCATGGGGAAGTATGTACTAAAAGTTCTGTATTAATTCGGTATTATATTATAATAAATTACATATAAAAATATAATCTTACATTTCTTCCATTTTGAACTTAAAGGAATACTAGCTAATAATGTCCATGAAATACAGATCATATTTCTAAATTAGAAAACATACATCAGTAGATGATCCGCCATTTTTCGATTATGTTTGTTTTTTACTAGATTGAATTAAGTTAGAATGAACTAAACTCAATATAACCCAAAAATGAAAAATGAGTATGAAAGCAGAGTCATACATATCATATACAAGTTGTTTAGACTAATTTTTAATCGGATTTGTATCAAGGGGTCGGACTAATTATCCCTATGGAATATCTGCCTTGCAAAAAACATACAAAGATCCAATTCGATCTAGACCAAACTAACACAATATAACTCCCCACAAACTCCATAGAAGGTACTTGTTTAGAGTAGCACAACATATTTATACCTAGAACTACAAATTACCTCAATTAAAAAAAAAAGTATACGGATTCATGCTAGTCCAAATAAGTCCAAGTAATATGATAATGTCATATCATATGATATCTGTCAATTTTAAGTCCATCTATGTTTAGTTTTTCTTACTGCAAAAGCTACAATTTCATGTGCAGATCAAGCAATAAAGTATGTAAACTAATTTTCGATTTAGGTCTTTGAATAATCTTTCTTTTCACTTTCAGTAACTTGCAGTAGAAACAATAAAATATAACCGAGTTCATTAAAGCATTTCTCTCGCTTTCAAGAGATCTAAAATCGATTCTCATTCCGCCTACCTACGAGAAGCACCAACAAAAAAGTCTATTATACAAAACTACTGCCTCTCTATCTAACTTCTTCCTCCATATATAATCCTTTAAGCAAAAGTTGAATATTATTAGCCTATTTCATTTTTCGCTTCTGTTGCTACATTGTCCTAAGAAAACCCATTTTCTTAAAAAGACTAGTTTTTTTGCATTGTAGGAGTGATATTACTCGTACATAGCAACTAACCCATTTGCACATCTCAAGTTTCTCAACCCTTTTGTTACGATTTTGTGCATGGTTTGCTACACAAAACCCACCATTTCAATTCTAATTCTTTGCTTATGATCTTATTTTAAGTACCTTTTTTCTGCTTTTGCATAGTTTATGACTATTCCTTTGTTAACAAATGTTTGTTTTTGATTGTTTTCTTGTATGTTTTGTTTTTGGTTGATTCAGCAATTTTTCTCTTGGGTCTGGTTTTGGGTCTCGAATTCAATTGACCGATGGGACCAGTGAGAGGGTCAAAGAAGAAAAGAAAGAGAGATTTTTCAGAGAATGAAGAGTCTGGAGATTGGTGGGTTGAGTTTTCTAAGGGAATTAATGGTATGTTCATGCTCAAATTTTTTGTTTATTTGCTTAATATTTATGTATCATAGCATGTGTTCATAACTGGGTTTATGTGAATTTACTGTTTTTAATCATTGTTTGGAATAATGAGCATCTGGGTTATTGTTTGTTCATAGTATAATTCATGTTCATGAGTTGAATTTAATGTTGGATGTAGTAGATTGATAGTTTTTTGCTCTGCTTGCCAATGGGTGGTGTTTGTTGCTTTGGATTGTAAATGTATTTGGATATTGCTTAGGAGGATTCCTAGCATTATCTTTCTTTTTAAGTTTTAGTGATAAGTTAGAATATGAAGATAATAATTTATTGTAAATTGGCCTTTTTTTGGTGGAACATGCTAAGGAGATAGTGTCTTTTCGGTACCCGTAGAAGGTCATTGAGATCCCAGTTATCTTCACTTTCCTCTTACCCTAGGAAGTTTCAGCAGATAACTGTGTATGGATTAAAAATAGTCTCTAGCTATCTCATCACAAGGGTATTGCTGCGTAGGTTTGACCGTAGAGGAAGTGTGTTAAGAGGTGTCGGTTTTGTTGATAATATATCGATGTATTTGGTAATGTCAAAGGAGAAGAAATTTGATGTGGAATATGCAAGGATGTAGGATTTGAAATGCAAATTACCCATGGGTTATGTTAGATCTGCACTGCACTAGGCATTTGATTTTTCAGTCTTTGCTTCCTCAAAAACGGCCGTATTGATGGGTGACTGCTTGATCTCAGTGCAAGTTGGCTGGTTGATCAATGACACATATTTGGGAGTTTTCTAGTTTAGAAGAGATGAGATCAGGACATGGTACTTTTGGTTATACAGTGGACCATAAACTTCCCTACAATCGATCATCCAATCGGCTCATGCAGAATACATTACGTAGCTGAAATCTTATGTTGATCATGGTTGTAGTATAGCTGATGCTTCTGGTGGGGATTAATGTCGGTTGTTTTACTGGGTTCGGTTTGAGCACTGAGTCCTTTTGAGTAATCATCTGCTATGTGAAACTATGAATTTCTTTTCCATGCTTGCCTTTCAGCCACAGATATTCCTTTGCTCCTGGTTCTAGATTCTTCTCCAAGAAGTTCAGGAGCCAGATTCACTTCGATTTGGGGTTTTTGTGATAGCTGACAGTTTGGTTGTCTGGCCTATGATACTGTAAATTTTTTGTTGCTTGAAAGCATGTAGTTGCAGCGAATCGACATAGCAATGAGTTGATTAATGTAACAAGGGGCTGTTACTGATTTGTTTATTTTATACTAATCTAGTACATCTGTAGGAGAATGTAAGTACTGAAGATGCTTGAGATGTTTAATCATAAACCAGAGGTTAGAAATTCTGTTGTTCGCCAGTAGAAGCCGAGGATCCATCTTTTAGCTTAGATGATCCATAGGTTTTTGTATGGGGCTGGGAAAACAATGCCATTGACATTTCCTTAAACTTACCAGAACAGGATAAGAATTTACACGAGTTTTCCTGATTTTTCCTGGTGTATGTTACTCTTATTTTTGTTGAGCATAATTTGTGGCGAGACCTGCTGATTGCCTGGGGCTTAGTAAAGACTAGCAAGGATGATTTTTCTTTTGATCTGAATTCTCATTCCAAGAATTATTAACTTTCTGGTTTTAACTAGTTACTGTAATCTCAAAAAAACAATGAAAAAAAGAAGCTATTGCAATAAGAGTGTAGGGCCGTAGGCAGACCATTGTTTAGTGTTTCAGAGCTTCTGCTAGCTGCACATACCTAAGAACTGCGAGCTGCAAGGCTAAGATATTAGTAATTATTCTGCATAAGGCTTTGTTTAGAAAATGATGCACGGAGGGTTAGTGTTAGGAACTTGTGGATAGTGCAGGGAATTCTTATGCAGATAAATTGCTAATGAAATATGTACATATGAATTAAATGATGAAAACTCCCTTCATTAAAATCTTTCTGACACAAATCGACAGAAAGGTATAAGAGGGGGTTGATATCTGGTGGTTCGTTGACATTTCGCAGGTGTAAGGACTTGTTGTTACTCATAGTTGCGCTGATGCGTCTGAAATATGTCATTGTTGTCCTTGTGCTTATGCACGATGATCCTTGAGACCTTAGTTGAAGCATACAAAAGTTATGCAGCATAGCTATGTCTTCATGTAAAAATCACCTTCCTTCTTCCGTAAGCGTGAAGTTCAATGACTGATTGACTTTAGTAGGTTCACAATGATTATTAGCTGGATATTTTGTGAACTGATCTCACTTACTGTTGTTGTTGGAAGAAGACTGACAATGGTGTTTGTACTTGTGTTAGTTCTTTTGTTTTTCATTGCCACAGTCTTGTAAGTTATAAAGGATACCTACGACCTAGGACTATGTCTAGAGATGATCCCAAGCTGTTATTCAGATCCTCGACACTCTTACATGAGTATGGACACTTCAACCCTTGAAATTAGGCCAAAATCATGGAAATCTTTCATAAAGTAACGGAGTAGACACCTGGACACGCACCCAGGTCCAAGTAACATAATTCCTAATTGTGCGCTCTTGTTATTTTCCTGTTGCATACATTTAAGATTGTTAAAACATGTAGCCAAACACCCTTTTGCAAATCCCAAATCTAGTTCCACTGTAGTTCATTTGTAATATTAATTAATTGACGCTCTGTTCATATCAATACTTTCAGGTCTTCTTTCTCCTTCAAAAGGATTGGACAAGTTCGAGTTAGTTTTCAAAATTTCTAGGAAGACATTCAACTATATATGCTCACTTGTAAGAGAAGATATGTCAGTTAAACCAGGGCATTTTTCCTTCTCAAATGGCAAGCCTTTGGCTGTAAATGACCAAGTAGCAGTTGCTCTCAGAAGACTTAGCTCTGGAGAGTCCCTAATATCAGTTGGAGAATCATTTGGTTTGCATCATTCAACAGTCTCCCAAGTTACCTGGCGTTTTGTGGAGTCTATGGAGAAGAGAGGACTTCACCACCTTCAGTGGCCTTCTTCTGATGAAGAAATGACAAAAATTAAGTCAAAGTTTGAGAAAATCCGAGGATTCCCAAACTGTTGTGGAGCAATTGATACTACCCATATCACAATGTGTTTGCCTTTGGCGGACCCGGCTAACAAAGTATGGTTTGACCACGTGAATAACCACAGCATGCTCTTGCAGGCAATCGTGGATCCTGATATGAGACTTCGAGACATAGTCACAGGCTGGCCCGGGAAATTGAGTGATTCTTTAGTGCTTAAAACCTCAAATTTTTTCAAACTATCTGAGAATGGGAACCGGTTGAATGGAAAACCCGCATCCCTTTCAGAAGGATCGGAAATAAGAGAATACATAGTTGGAGACTCCGGATTTCCTTTGCTACCATGGTTAGTCACACCTTACAAAGGCAAAGGTCTTACAGAGACCCAGATTGATTTCAATAAGAGACACTTTGCAACAAGAATGGTGGCAAGGAGAGCATTGGTTAGGTTGAAGGAGATGTGGAAGATAATACATGGGACTATGTGGAGACCTGATAAACATAGGTTACCAAGGATTATACTTGTTTGTTGTCTGCTTCATAACATTTCTATTGACCTTGAAGATGAAGTGCAAGACGAAATCTCATTGTCGCATATCCACGATGAGAACTATCGAACACAAACGTGTGAATCTGCCGACTTGACTGCTTCTGACATGAGAGAGAAACTGTCTCTTTACTTGTCTGGAAGATTACAGTAATAACACAATTTTTTTACTTAAATTTAATGGTTTGTTCTACATTGCAGTTTAGTTTGATCTGTAGGATGGTTTATACTGGTTTTTCTCATTCTATTCCATATTGTAAATATTACTTTTCGTTACTAGATTGTTCAAGACTGAAAGCTGAGCCATTGTGAGCTATGACAGAACATTTTTCAGATAAGATAATTCCATAATGGCTAATTTACATTTGCTTCTTAAGCTTTAAACATTTTGATTTTTAAATATGATAGATAGATTTATCTAACTGCTATGGTTTTTGCTTCTAATCTCACTTGATTTGATGTTCGTTTGGCTCACACAACAACAGTATATCGTAGTACTAGAAAAGGTTATGTGCGGAAACGAATTTTAACATTTAAGTCAACCCTCTGCCTTCTATAGTACTACTATCTCTTGCAGATTTGACTTTTGTCAACGATTATGATGAGGGCATAACTGTAATTTGCTCACTTATCTCTTCTCTTCTTTTGGTTGGTGAATTTCTCTGCATGTTGCCAATCTGTGTTATACATTTATCATTGGTATAACATATAATAAGCACTAGTCTAAGGAAATGAATTTGGCACCTTTATATACCCATAGGCTCTAATCTGATGCCTATCACAAATTCACAATGCAACGAAAGCATCCTTACATTTGGTACCCATGAACTCGCCTAGCAGGCGATTGTATGTAAGGCAGGAACTATCTACGGTAAAACATTCTAATTTAACACTCGGATCCTCTAACAAATATAACACTGTACAACATCCGTTCATAGTTCATGGTAGTCACTAGTCAGTAGATTAACAGCGACGTGAATATACAAGATCACGGAAAACTGATCACCACTCTATGCATTTGTTGCCTGATTCCCCTCTCCCATCGTCAGCTGCAAACATCAAAAATATTGTTAACATTGTTTAAATAATATTCCTTGCGTCCCTAAATTTTAAAACAACATTTAATTGAGAGTCATTTGCAAAGGTTTCGAGTTAACTGAAAAAACAACTACCCTCACTAATTCAACTTTTACATATGTAGTGTTCTTAATTAATGGCATCATTGAGTCTAAAGATCGCAGGCGAAGAAGATCACTCACAGGTTATCATTGAGTCGGATTGCTAATCCATCATAGCTAGGCTTACTAATGGTTTGATCTTTTTATCTGATCTAGACTCTATTCTTGAGGATACAATAGCGTGCAGTAAGAAATTTATTTCTTTGTCTTGGTCTCATGTGCGAAGGGTTGGAAACATGGTTGCCCATCACCTAGCTAGGATAGTGCTCTTTGGTTTGTCGAGCAACATTGGGGTCGTCATTGCCCAAGGGATGTCTCAGCTTATCTTTTGATGAACTCTCTTTTGATTGAACAATAAGCGGTATCGATTTTCCCCTCAAAAAAAAATTAAAAAAATTTAATGGCATCAATAGGAGTAATGTGGCTTATTATTTTGGGGACAGCGGAAACATATGGTATTGGAAGTCCTGATCTGATGATGTGCTATTCATAGATTAAGATCACTGACTGACTGATGATAGGGAAATGAAATGACCTGTGGGAGGTTGTGCTTCCATCCATTCATACCAAGCAAGAAAGTTTCAGCCCATTGTTCCTTTACATAATTTGGAAGCATGCATTCTTCTTCAAGAGGGCTCCAATCATCTCTCTCATCGCCGCTAAAAACCCAATTTATTTTTTCTGGAGGATTTGTAAGGTCAACAATTGAAGTCCTGAACATGTTTAGTGAAGTGTTCTTCTTCCGCGGAGCTGAACTTCGCGGAGCCTGTAAAGAAGGTAAGGTTCTTGTCAATACTGGGAAAACATTCACGACAGCTAAACACAGCAAGAACCATTCAGTTGTATTACTCACTCTTGAAATTTTTCTCAAAGTTAATGCCAATGCCCTGCACTTTGAGCTATATTTTGTTGACGCCAGATATTTCTGAACTTCTGGTACTGATCTGAATCTCTGACCTGTCCCAGGCTCGATAAAATACTGCAACAGAAAGATGTCATCTCTCTTGCTCGAAACTAAGGTTATTCTAGTCAAAACCTACCACCCTAATAATACGAATGCACAAGAATCTGCATGATTAGATCTGTATAAGAAGTTGAGTTGCACACATGCGTGTAGAGGAGGAGTTAACAGTATCTGACATAACCAGTACTTCAATTCACCAGCAGATAGTTTGAGAAAACAAACAGAAAAACTGGAGAGATGCTTGAAAGATTAAACCAAGAACCCAACCACAAAGGTATGATTTATTTCCACCAAAATAAGTTAACTCAAACAATATCAAAGACGGGAAATTCACTTGAGCAACATGCATCTCATTGAAACCCAAAAACAGAATGTTAATTTACTTCAACATGCAAAGCTTTCAAACCCACAAACCTCTAATATAGCAGCATCTGGGGTTTTATGAACATAAACAAGAAGAAAACTGTCTAACTAAACCAAAGACTAGAAATTCCCATTCAAACTTAATGGATAGTTAAAATAACAGCTGGTGCGTAAAATGGGTAAGTGTGATGTTTTAGCTAAAAGCTAATAGCATCTTTGTAAGAATCAAGACATGGATGGATAAAGAAGGTACCCTGTCACTCCTAAAACCTGATCTTCGTGGAATTTCCTCCACGATCCAGCCATCAGGCAGTATTGAAGCTGATTTAGGTTGTATAGTTTCAGGAACAATGTCATCAAACTTTGCCTGGCGTGCCTCCTCCACTTCATCTGGCCTCAAGACCTGGACCACACGCTAAGTTAAATGAGAAGTCATTTGCAGGATTTGATTATATGACAGTTGCATCTCATTTATCAAAACATTTCTTTATGAATTGGATATATAGCTCAGTATAGCAGAAGGCAGCAGGTAAGTTCTACTCAAGATGTACATTAAGAAAAGTTGTAACGACAGATTAGTAAGAACTAAGAGCAGTCATTTTTTGAAAACCCTTATGATAAACAAATTGAAGAATTTTTTTAGTGTATCATTAAAAGGTTTCAGGTTAAAGAACATATTTTCTTTGCTCTACATGTTTGAAACGTGACAATAAACCTTCAAATAACTCTTGCCCAAGAAGATGCAGTCAATTTTTGAAAACCCTTATGATAAACAAATTGAAGAATTTTTTTAGTGTATCATTAAAAGGTTTCAGGTTAAAGAACATATTTTCTTTGCTCTACATGTTTGAAACGTGACGATAAACCTTCAAATAACTCTTGCCCAGGAAGATGCAAAGCCAGATTCATGTTTTACCTTCCCACCATAGACGATTCTCCTGAAGGGACCAGAATCCTGATACGGCTGAAAGAGAAGCAGCAGCAGCCACAGTTAGCAAACAGTAGAGAAGTAGAGATAAATTATATCGATATTTTCTAGAGTAAAGTAAACTCACCACCAAACTAGTGCTTGGCCTTTTCCTAGGCACAGCAGGGGTATCTTCTTCTCCATTTAAGTACCGTTTGACAGAAATCAGAGAGCGGAACTGACGTCCAGTTTCAGGCTCATAATAATACTGAAAAAAAAATTGATATTTACGTCTTCCTTGTCTATAAATTGCAAGATTACAAGCAGACAATACAGCACTAAATAGCAGCTAGTGGCAGGGTGAAGGGAAAATATAATTTATTCTGACAAGATAGACATAGAATGGTCAATGGTGTACTAAAAATAATAATGCATCAAAACCATCGAAAAAATCATATACATCCGCATAGACTAGACCAGAAAATTCATCAAACATACCCAACTAGCTATTCATTTCGTTGCTCTAGTTCATATTCTATAAACTATTTGCCAACCTGACCAACAATTCTTTTATAGTATCCAAGTTAATTTGAATTCATTGACCTTGAAGTTAACATATCCAAACTTGTAGTTGTGAATTGAACTCCGTACCCTGAACTGACCTGAAGTTAAGTTTCATGAACTTATTGGCTCCGAAATTAACTTACTTTAACTTATCGGCCCTGAATTTTAAGAAGCTTTTTGGAACTTTACTAGTCCCAAACTTAACTAATTGAATGAGAAAGAGAAGAAACAACAAAACTCCCATTGTACTTATCATTCCTGAAATGAGTGACAATAAGGTGCTCATAATGTCAATACCAATGTATGTAATGATAATGAATTTACAGGTCAAGTTGTGAACAAAGTCTCATCTCAATGTCCATAGTAATGCTTGTCCATCCTTAAATATCACCTTTTCTTCCAAAAAAATCCATTACTTCTGTAGAGGTGGTATTGAGTAGTAATGGAAATTTGTGAGGAAAAACATATCTTTGGGGATGAAGTTCTATTACTATATGCATTGACACGAGATTTTCTTCACAAAAGATACACATAAATCCATTACCATTACTCCCAGTTCATAGTAGATACATCTTGGGTAATAGGGACATAGTTTTCCATCTTCTCTTTTACTAATATAATCAGAAGGAATCTATCCACGCACGCTGGTTGCGTGCTCAAGGTTCGATAATCAGCAATAATTCCTTGTCTGTTCTAGTGAGTTGATCCTGTTTAGTTAAGGCAAGACTTTCTCTAGAGGAATTGACTAAGTAAATTGCTACATGTCAGGATCTGCTAAAAGCTTATAAGAATATAGATATAGACTTGGGTAAGCAAGGAACGAAAACACACGAAGTTAATGTTATATCGATGTATGATCCTGGTGATAAAAAAAAATTAATACTTCCTCCGTATCAATTTAATACATTTTTTCCCCGCTTTTCAATGCATTTTTTTGATGTGAGAGAGATAGAGAGGAAAAAAGGGAGCCCATGTGGTAGGAGAGATAGAGATAAGGAAAAGCCAAATAAAGAAAGTGTAGCAACTAAAAAGAAATTTCCTTTTTTGGAAAGGTTAGCAACTAAAAAGCTACGGAGGAAGTACTAATATTTTAAGGACACCAAATGAGCAGAAATCCATATAGATCATAAGGAGTAAGGACTCGCTAGATGACTTCAATGCTTCACTGTTTTTATTTTCCTGGCAATGGTCACATAAAAGCATTTACATAATTTTTGTTTTCACTCTGAAGCAGTTAGAAGAGAGCTTCTAAACCCACCAGACCACCACTCAGCTCTACAGCACAAACAAATGCAATGTCAATACCAGCTTCGCACTTCGACATGGATCATAATTTTCAAAGCTTTCACTAATCATGATGATTTAAGTGGGGCTCAGTTTAGATTTTGCAGTATATATTTCCCATGTTTTGAAACTAGCTCCTGTCATTCGCATGAGAAATAATAGAAAACTAATTCACAATACTCCCTAGCTGACAACTTATTCGTTCTCATTGTAATCAACTAATAACGCATATAAGCTTTACGGTTAAAACTCTCAAGGTGTTGCAGCAACCTGCTCTAAGAGCCCTTTGGTTCTGATTACTAATGCTTATCAGAGTGAAATCTATGTGTCATTAATATCATCGGAATGTGAAAGATCAGTTGGTCCAACTTATACATTCATCAGAACTTCACATTGAGTCAAAGATTAGTGTACATTTAGTTTAAACTACTCCTAGCTCATTCACCTACCATATCAAATAGTAACCTTACATTAACAAACATATTCGCGACAATGCACCTTAACAAGCATGTCAAACAAGGCGAAAATACTAATCCAATGTTCTACATGTACATTATACTAATCAATCACAGTTCTTCACGTCATTCCACACCCATTTTAGTATGGATAAAATGACAAGTATAAATGAATACAACTATACTCTACTCACTTGTCATAAAGTAACAAGATAATCGGAGCAGCGTAGAGTCGCAATCGTAATTACAACGTGATTGGACCACGTTCCCACAAAGTCATAAACTAAAAAAATATCGACTGCGTGCGACACAAGGTCCAATCACGTTGTAATCACGACTCTACGCTGCTCCGACCAATGTGTCAATTGGAACGTGTCGTCACGCAGTCATATCAATAAAACCACATCAACCTAACCACCGCCTCGCTTAGCGAGTAGACGCTCGCGCTCAACGTCAAGCAAAAAGGCATCTAATCAAGCTCAAAATCAATAGCAACAAAGATTAAACTACCATAAGATTCAACTAACGCAAAATTGAGCTTCCCTGAATGTTAAAAACAATAATTGCATTTGCAGCTGCTTAATTCAAACAATTAAAAATGAACAAAAACCCTTAAACCCTACAATTATCAAGAACAACAACAAATCATAGTAATTACTAAAATTAAGCTATGAATAAGTATAAATTGAGTAAAAATAATCAAAAAGTACCTTATCAGACATCTTAAGAGAAGAATGGGGCCCACGAGGACGAACTTCAACGACCCAACCATCAGGAAGCTCAAATTCAGGAATATTTGGAAGAACCGGAACAATTTGCATATCACGAGGATTGAACCGCCGGTTTTCGCCGTGAACCACCTGAATTGGTTTCGGCGCCGCCGTCATTCTCGCCGGAGAAATTGGAATTCGCATTATTTGTTTTTCCGGCGGTTGTCAACTCGGTGAGTGAGTCACTCAGTCTGTTTCTCTCTCTGTGAACTGTGAAGTGTTAACTAACTATGGTTAAAGTGAGCTGGGACTGGGACTGGGAGTGAAAAAGGAATTTTACTAATGAAGTATTGATGTGGGCCGTGTTTGATTGATTAATTAGTTGATGTAACTGGATTTGTCAAACAATTAATGGATTTTGATTTTTGACCCATCATGATTGTACACGCCCGTACTTGTTTGGACGCATGCGTTTTTTTTGTAAATCAAGGACAAGTATAAGAAAAGGAGAAATGATAAATGTATAACAGTTATACATTTATCAAATATATAACGCCTAGGAAAAAAAGAAAAGAGGGGATAAAGTACTTTGGAAAGTACTGGGGAAACTGAAAAAAGGGGGACAAAGTGCTGGTACAAGAGAAAAAGGGGCAACTGTGTTACTGGTGGGCCATGGCAAGTATTTACGTTAATTTGGACACTATATTACCGTGAATATACTTTATTTTACATCATCTGGACACTATAGTACCATGTACTGGACAATATATTTTCATGCATATACCATATTGAATAATATGTACTTTTGCATTGGGAAAAGAAAAATGTGTTTTACTTCAATTTGGACACTATATTGCTGTCAATATACTTTGTTCTATATTATTTGGACACTATGTCACTATGTATTAGACAATATATTTCCATGAATATAACATGTTGAATGAAATTGGACAAAAAGTAAAACATGTGGGCCATGGACTGTTTTGGGTGCAATTTGTCTCCTCATTATTACCCTAAAAATGACTATTTTGCCCATGTTATATGTTTGATAAATGTATAACTGTTATACATTTATCAAACCTCTAAGAAAAGGGTTATGAAATGGAAAAATTGATTGGGAAAATCTTAATTGTGGAGAATGGTTTTGAGTTTCGAGGGCGGGGGAAGGTAGAGGAGGTGGTTTCGCGGGTGGGAGGATTAGGGTGGTGGTTTTGAGGGACGGGAGGGACTTTGGTGATGATAAGCTGTCGTTAAGCTTATCAACAATAAAAACAAATCTGGTTTTTTTTAACTAGATATAAAGGGTAAGAAAGGGTCATATCTATAGAGGCTTGAGGAACATCGAGAAATATTGACTTATGATAAGCTAGTCGAGGCTCTTTTGGGTAAATTTCATGGATAAAAAAAAACTTGTGAAAAAACACTTCAAACTTTACACTTTTTGAAAAAGAAAACACCATTTACTTTTTTAATATAATCTAATTATTCCCTTCGTCTCATATTAAATGATACAGTTTGACTTTGCAAAATTTTGTGAAACACCACTCTAATGTTGCAACATTTTATGAAAAATCACCTTTTAACAAAAAAAGTTAACCTTTTCGTTTGATGGGGTCTACTCACCATCTTTCATATACTATATAGTCTTTTACATATAAAGACTATATAGTATACTGTATATATGATACATTAAGAAACAAAACTTCTAGCTGAAAAACAACTAATAAGTTCTTAGCTAAAATTTTATATATTTTGCTAAAGTTTATGTTGGTTCAAACTCAAAACTATGTTATGGATATTAAAGAAATATTGTATTGAACATAACTTCAAAAACTCTATAGCTCGACTACACAGAATTTGGTCAATGTGTAACTTTTTTTTTTTTATAAATGTAAGAAGAAGAGAGTGGATGGTTAGGAGACCCTCCGCTCGAGGGGAACTCCTAACACATCATTACAAAGGATTGAATCTAATTTTGAACCTTTCCAATCTAAAATACAAAGAGAGTCTACAGCTAGATGACCCGCGTTAGCTATCCAGTCGGCAGCCTTGTTTGCTTCCCGGTAAACATGTTGGACTTGAACTTCTTGAAAAGAACTTTGGCAGATTTTGGTGTCTTCGATAATGTTGTCAATATGCCATGGGGTGTGGCATTCTCCTTTTGTTGCTTTAATGACTAGAAGGTTGTCACCCTCAATTACTAGTTTTGAGCACATAAGTGATGTTGCTTTTAGTACACCTCTCTGCATTGCCGTAGCTTCGGCTGTGGTGACAGAAGAGAGGCCAAGATTGAAAGCCTCCGCTGCTACGACTTTTCCGTCGTGGTCTCGAATGATGAAACCTGCTGCTGAAGATTTGTGTTTTACTGACCCGTCGAAGTTTAATTTGAGAAAACCAGGAGGTGGAGGTGTCCAGGCTACAAGAATTGTGTGGGCTGTTGGTGACTCTGTTTGTTTTATGAGGGGGGTGGGGGAGCCATAATTGGAGGGGAGTAGCGAGAAAAGGTCTAGATGAGTTCTTACCCTCCATTCGTAAGCCATATTTTTGGCCCGGTGGATGATCCTATAGATGTTGAGTTTGGAATTGTTGAAGATCAAGTCATTTCTTTCTTTCCAAATACTCCAAAGCAAGAAGGAGAGCTTGGCCGATGTGCACTTATCTCGTAGGTGGGAACGGTAGAGAGTGGTTACGCCGGTGCAGTTTGTCTTGCAGCCCAACCATTCGACAATTTGGGGCGCAGACCAAATGGTTTTTAGATCTGGACAGAACAGGAAGAGGTGGTCAATGGTTTCCGGGGCCCCAGAGTTACAGACTGGGCAGTTAGAGAAAGGGAGAATCTGTCTTTTATGAAGTATGTCCCGGACGCTAATCCCATTGTTTAGGGTTTGCCAAATAAAAATTTGAATTTTTGGAGGTAGAAGCAGTTTCCAAATCGCTCTAAATTCCCATTTCGGGGTTTCTAAATTTATATTATGGGCTAGCCAGTTGGATGATTTGACTGTGAATTCACCATGGGAGGATAATCCCCAGACTGGAGTGTCCTCCTGGACTTTTTTTGGGAGAGGGATGCCTCGCACCATTGTTATTAGGTTATCTGGAAGGATATTTTGTAGTTTTGTTATATCCCAAGTCCTCATATTGGTTATGAATTCACTGAGCTTGAGATTGAGGTCAAGCATATTGCGGTCTGGATTGATGAGTTCAATAATGGATGAGTTTGTCAGCCAATTGTCTAGCCAGAAAAAGATCTTTGAGCCATCGGCAATTTTCCAACGGATCCCTCTTCTTATGAGATCCCTTTGGTCCATTATTTTCCTCCATATAAAGGAGTGGGACGGTTTGGGTATGTATTCAAAAAAACTAGTGTTGCGTAGGTATTTTTTACGCACTAAGTTTGCCCAGAGGTTATGTGGGTCAGTAAGCACCTTCCAAGCTAACTTGGCCAGAAAGGCTTGATTAAGCGGTAGAGTTTTCCTCAAGCCCAGGCCTCCAATGTTTTTTGGTGTGCAGATTTTATCCCAGGCGATAAGGGGGGTACCCTCCTTATTTGGCCCTTGGTTCCAGAAGAACTTTCTGTGGATGGTGTCAATGGTGGCTGCAGTTTTTACTTGCAGTAGAGTTGACGAGCACGCGTAGTTTGGAATTGCTTCCAAGTTTGATTGAATAAGCGTATGTCTACCTGCTTTGGATAAGAGGCCTGCTTCCCAAGTTTTGACACATTGATCGGTTTTGGAAAGTAATAGAGACAGGTCGGTTTTAATAGGTCGGAACGAGCTAAAGTTTATGCCCAGGTAGCGCCCTAGGCAAGCCTTCGGTGTCATATTGAAATGACTAGCTAAAGTAGCCTTTCGTGTATTGTTAACATGCTTTGAGAAGATGATTGCTGACTTGTGGAAATTTACCAATTGGCCTTAATTTTGGCAGAAAGCATCAATGGTGTTTTTAAGATTAGTACACCCTGTCTTGGTGGCTTTACAGAAGAGGAGGCTGTCATCTGCGAATAGGAGGCAGGGCACCTTTTTAGTGTTAGGGCTAATTTGGAACCCTACTCCATTATTTCTTAACGAGGTTGAATTGTTTAACTGCTTGATCAGCCCTTCCATGCAAATAATAAACAGGTAGGGTGAGAGGGGGTCGCCTTGTCGTAGGCCTCTAGTTGGCTTGAACCATTTTGTGGTGTGGCCATTCACCTTCACAGAATATGAAACTGTAGTGACACATTGATGAATAATATCGATCCACTTTTGGGGGAAACCTAATCTAGATAGGCAGCCCCAAAGGTATTTCCACTCGATCCTGTCATAAGCTTTTTCCATATCAAGCTTTAGGGCGCACCAACCCGTTTTGTTTTTGGACTTATTGAAGGTATTAAGGATCTCTTGAATTAGAAGGACGTTGTCGTGGATAGAACGTCCTTTGGTGAAGGCGTTTTGGTATGGACTTATAATTTTTTCCAAGATCGGGTGAATACGTGATACTATTATTTTGGAAATGGCTTTGTAGATGGTATTTACAAGGCTTATAGGCCTAAAATGATTAGCCTTTTCCGGGTTAGGAACCTTTGGTAGTAAGGTGATAATGGTGTGGTTTAAGGAAGGTGGTAGATGACCATGTTCGAAAAAACTTGCTATTGCTAAGCATACATCTTGCTTGATAATGTGCCAATATTTCTGATAGAAACCAGGTCCAAAACCATCTGAGCCAGGAGCTTTGTGGGGGTTCATATCGAAAAAAGCCTCTTGGATTTCTTCATTTGAAATACTGGTCATGAGGTTCTGTATGTCTAGGTCTGTCACAACCGGTGTGAGATAATCGAATGCTGTTGGGCTAGGTACATTATTTGTAGACGAAAAGTTTTTTTCGAAAGCTTTGCGTAGTAGACTTTTTATGCCTTCAGTAGAATCTACCCACATATCATCATCATCTTTCAGACGATGGATAGTATTCAGCGTAATCTTTTATTTCATCTTATTATGAAAGAATCTAGTATTTCTGTCTCCTTGTGAAAGCCATTCTTTTTTGGATTTTAACCCCCAGCAGGATTGGTTGAAAATAAGGATTTTTTCCCTTTGGAGGACTAGTCTCTTGAGGTGTGCTACAAGAATTGGGTTGAAAGGTTGTTGCCAAAGTCGCTCCTCAACTTCTTGGATTTTGGCTATGTTTTGAGTTAGTTTATTGGAAGTATGTTGATACTTTCTCCTTGACCATATTTTGATACTATTCTTTATCTCTTTAAGTCTAGCTTGTACTCTATAGAAGCGGGAGCCTTTTGGCTTGATATTCCAGTGCTTTGATATGATACTAGCAACCTCTGGGTCTAGAGCCCAAGCTTGTTGAAATCTGAATTGTGGTGGGGGTCTAATGGGGTTGGTATGGGTGTCACATATTAGAGGGGCATGATCCGAAACAGTGAATGCTCCATAATTTACACTCGTGTTTGTGAAGAGGTCCAAGAAATCCTGGTTGTAAATGGCTCTGTCGAGCTTTTCGTAGACTACATATGAATCGTAGTGTTTTTTCCAAGAAAAAGCATCCTGTTGAGATGGGACTTGAAAACAATTAGCAAATCCTAAGAACGATGGAAAACGTTTTAACTGGTTAACTGAATGAGGTCTTCCCCCTAACTTATCGGCGGGGGACAGCATTTCATTAAAGTCTCCCAATATGAGTTTTGGTTTTTGTTGTGAATTGAGATAAGCTAGTAAATCATTCCATATCAGGTCCTTTTCTTGTTCCTTAGCTGGTAGATAAACTCCAGAGACTAATAGATCTTGTTTTATGATTTTGGAGTGAATGTGGAGGTGGGCACATCTATCTAGCAAAAGATAGCTATCTATGCTAATGTTGTCATTATTCCAACAAATCCAAATACCACCACAATGGTTGATAGGATCAATTATAAGTGAGTTTTGGAAATGTAAAGCTTTAAGGATTTTCTTACTATTGTCATTGTTTGTCATGGTTTCCATAATGAAGAAAATGTCGGGTTTATATCTATTTTTTAGGAAGATAAGTTCCACTAGGGCTTGGGGTTTTTTTGCCCCTTGAATATTCCATGCTAAGATCTTCATAATTTTAAAAAGTTAGATATGTTAAAAGTGTTCCTTAAGGTACTTCGTTTGGTTATTGAAACGAAGATTTGTTGTGTCCAGGTATGGGCATAAACCCATAAATCCATGCGAGTGGCGAAGCACTCGGTTCGTAAATACACCCAAATAAGTAAAAAACATTATTACATAGTTGATATAAGTACGTAGAAAAATAGTAGTGGAGATGTTGGGGCCAAATGCCTTGGTTTGGCTTTGTGCATTGAAGTAAAACAATGTGAGTATCCTGCTGCCATCCTTTGCTAATCCACACCAAGAGCCAAGAGGGAGAGATTTCCTGTAAGTATGGCCATAAACCAACATTTTTTATTAGTAGTTGAAAGGTATTACCTAAGTACTCAAGGGCACAGGGGGTAACCATCCTATTGAAATAGGAATCTAGAAAACAGGTGTGTTCTGCATAACTAAGAGGTGAACTAGTAGGAGGCCAATTCATTCTTGGTATTACATAGTTGTGAAAAGAGTATAGTCTGAGCCAGATTAAAGGCTGGCTACCAAACAGCTTAGAGTGTGCCTTATGACAGTTTAATAGGGCAGACAGTACATAATTTACATAATAAGAGAGATGATATAAATCCATGTGATGAAAATTGGGGTTCTTATGAAACCTACACAGATTATAAAGATTGTGCAGTAGAAAATAAGTGTGCAGAAAACTGATGCACAATGAATTATGCATGAACAAATCATAGTAGCTTAAAGTAACCCAGTAGAACAGTAAAAGGATTAGATCAATTAAGGCAGTAACTGAAACAAAGTAGCAAACAAAATAAAATATCCCATTCCAACAAACTAACTTCAGCAAAAAACAACAACAGAGAGGCAAAATAACTTGGGGATTACAAGTAGGATAGTACATAGCTCTTCTAACTAGAAAAACAGCAAAAAGAAGGCTAATAAGACTAATGTAGCATAATCCCAAGTAATCAAAGAGCTGTGAGCAAAGCTTGATCATCCTTCAAAATGTGAGGTAGAGGAAGAAGGAGATTCCTCTCTCCTTCTCCTCTTTGAATTGTCAGACGCAGCAGGAACCATCTCCAGTTCAGGGTGGTGGTGGATTACTCCCATAGCATTTAGGAAGGCTATATCCATCCCATCCTCATCAACTTCCGCAGCAAGTACATTTTCAGCAGAAACAGGAGCCATAGCAGCAGGAGGAATCAGAGTAATGTTCTCAGAACTTAGGTTTTGAAGATCAGCTAACTTGTCAAAAGTGTAAGACAGTTTGACCTGATCAGACTGACTAGAACTACCAGCAGAAGAGGTGGCCTTTCCATGGTTAGGATACAACACTGAGTTTAGATGTATAGTGTTTGGGAATTGTCTTGCTTTAGTGTCTGGTTTAGAGTAAGGTTTGTTGTTCAGTGGCTTAGGTCTACCTCTTCTGATTGGCCTGACAAACAGCCAATTGTTTTCAGGGTTGGTGGGGTTGCACTTGTTCAGTCCAGGTGAAAGACTACTAGCTTCTAACTTAGCTACTACAAGGTCCAGACATGGTTTTGGGCAGGAGACAATGGAGTGCTCATTCAGTCCACAAAGAGGGCATACTATATGCACCCCTTCATAAGTTAAATAAAACTCAGTTGACATACCATGAGAATTTCTTATAGTAATTGACCTAGGGGCAGGTTTAGTGATATCAATATTTAAACAAACTCTTGCAAACTGGGCCTTTTCATCATTAAGCAGAGTGAACCTATCTAATTTGATGAGAGTTCCAATTTTAAAAGTGAGAGTTCTAAGGTGATTAAGGTTCCAGAATTCATTTGGTAAAAAAGGGATTTTAACCCACTGATCTACATGAGTTAGCTGTTCATCATAGGGATTGAAACCTTGTTTCCAAGGGACTAAAGCAAAGTTCAGCCCTTGTACAAACCAAGGCCTGCCATCCCACACAGTTTCTTTATCAGTAGGTGAAGAAAACTCAATTAAGTACCAGCCATTAGAGAGAAAGCGTATCAGAATCTTACCCTCAGCAAAACTCCAATCCCTTTTCAGTCTAGCTTGCACTGCATCAGAGTGTACATATTCCCCCACACCTTGCCAAACAGACAGGTAGCAGCTAGTTTCTGAATTTCTTCCTCAGATAAAATAGGAGCATCAATAGTTATGCTTGGGGGATAGTTAGGGGCACATTGTGAGTCATTATTACTTGGACTCCCTGGGGAAATGGGTGAGGTAGGAGGAGCCTCACTGTCAGCATCCATTGTCTTGGAGTGTAGGTGGTTCTGGTGATTGGGGAAATCAGTTGGTTCAGTTGGACTGACAGCCATAGATTGAGAGTTATTGGAACTGGACCCCTGATTGTGATGGGGAAAGGCAGTAGTAGAGCTCCTAGGTTTGGATTGGAGGGCGTGGACATAGCTAAGAGAAGGTGCAGGCTCAGACATTAATGGAAGAGTGAGGGCTGAAGTATTTGAAGTGATAAGCAGTAGAGAGAAACTAAGGCCAGAGAGGATATTCAGTTTGGTGTGAGCTAAGTTATGCTTCATAAGAGGGTATTTATAGTTGACAGTAGCAAAGGCAACACACATTAAGACTTGATAAGCACACTTAGCACGTAAAATACATAAGCAGAAAACTAACCATGCAAGTGTAATTATCCAAACTACAACAATTAAGTCTGTAAACAAAGTGCAGCAAACCCCATACAAGTAATAGGGTATAGGGCAGTAATAATTGCAATTAATAAGTAGGCATAGGTAATAATAGGGTCTAAATAAGCAGAAAATTAAAAGAGAATTAGAGAAAACGAAGAGCCACTCCCCTTCCATTGGTTGAGATCCAATTTTAGCCGTAAAATTAATCCAAAATAGCTCCTTTAATGATCCAAACACGCCAGCTTCTTCAGATCCGTGAGTAATGATGCAAAGCTCCTCGATTCCTGTGCAAATTTCCGGCTGCTCCAGTTCCAAATATTGAAGATCCTTCAGAACTCTTCGAATCTTGCAAAGCTTAGGGTTATGATGGTTTTCTTCATCAAAGCTACAATCTCTGGATACTACCTAGTTGAAGAAAGGTCAATGTGTAACTGAACTCGCGAACTTGTTCATGGTGATACTTATATATGTATATGAGATTACTTAAGGGGTAAGTATAGTTTGTTTAACTTCATATAAAAAACAAATATATTAGAATAACATGGTTATAACTTTTGATCATAATTATTAAGATAGTCATCACTAAATTCCAAATATGTTTAATACTTGACTAATTAGAATATTAACATTTGATACTTTTTTCATGATAAAATATTAGAAAAATATCTTTAAGACAAGATCGACGTGAACACAAATCTAGTTAGTTTTTACGTTTTCCCTCACATAGCACTTGATTTCCCACCTCCAAAAAGTAGATTTGTTATATCAAATTCTTGTCAGAATTACGAGATATGTTTGAGTTCAGGTGATTGCAAGTTAAATCTGAATGTGGCATGCTAATAAGCCATTAATTACATCATTACAAATATTGCTCATCAAATACTATGAAGTCTAGCTCACTCTTAATGACCTCTTTCCAAAAACTAGCACCAACAAGCCTCATAACCTCATCAAAAGTCTTTGCGCTCTCTTCTATGATGAAAGCAAAGACAAGATCATCAATTAGAAGATCAACATGTGAACTTTCAAATATGTCAAAACCAAAGTATTTTGCTACCCTAGGTTTTTTTTTTACTTATCGAACCACTAGCATGCATATCAATTGACATACTACTTAAAGATAAATCAACAAAAGGAATAGTACGTGTTGGCATATCAGCAACATAAATAGTGTTGGCATGCAAATAAACTATAGGAGAAGAAGAAGAAAGCACATTGAATATATTTGAAGACAAAGATGCAACATCATCGTTTTTCAAAGGAAACTTACATGTTCAAAAAAACTCGATCAACATTGCTACATTCACATGCAGATAGAGTTATCACTCAATGTCATGAATCTATAAGCAGCATGAGCATAACCATATACACAACATCAAAAGTCATAGGTCCAATGTTTGAACTCTTATAGTTAGGAAACCTAAGCTACATGCCTTTACGCCCTAAAGAAACTTAAGCTAAGAGGATACCCTTCCATAGTTCATTGGGAGTTTTATCTAGATTTTTGTCAAGCAGTCATAGTGATATGACAAGTCGAAAGATCTGCTTCCTCTACATGTCGATTTCATCAGCCAAACCCAAACTCAAAATTATATCATGCTTTCATCATATTTTTCAGGGATTTAATTTTGCGTTGAGTTACACCATTTTGTTAGGGGCACATATGGGAATTAAGTTTATGAATAATTCCCAGCATCTAACAGTTTCGTGTTCGAATAAAAACACAATGAATTTGTAATTCGGGAGAGTCCAAGTCCAGCTTAGGGTAGTTGACAATGACAGTTCGAGGTCTTCTGGTCCGAGGTTCTGCAAAACAACGACGGCGAGCTACCCCGGGGTTGTACCTGGGATCGTCCCTCCGATTCTCAAATCAGATTGGAGCTTAGGTAGCAATCAGAGAGTATCAGGCCAGAGAACTATTTAAATATAGTACTTGGGTGATGTCACCTGGTGAAGGCGTTGACGCCATGAAGGCCTTTTTTGTCAATGGGCTTGACTGAAAGCCTGTACTTCTAGGCTGGGGAAGCTCCAAGGATAGAACGGTAGTTTCATACCTCAGGCATATTTTGGTCATTTCATTGATAAAGTGGGTCAGGACTGGACTAGGCCTAAACTCTAACCATTGTCATTCAAGGAGTTATTATCATACTCTCTATCCCTATTGTAACTAACAGTTTTGATCCTCTTGTCAAGTTGATTTTCCACTTCAGCTTTGGATTTCATAAACACTTCTCTTGCCTCACTTTTGATTTTGAGAGTTAAATTCTAGTGTACCTCGAAAAATCATCAACAGATCAAGTGTACCAAAATTTTCCTCTTCTATTTGTAGCTATCTAAAAAGCAACTATATATGCATAAATTATCTCAATAAGTTGAGTGTTCGTCTGAGTCATGGTATTGCAAGATTTCTTGGCAATTTTGCTTCAACGTAGTGGACACTTAGAAAACTCAACATAATTCTAACTAGGGATCAAAATTTTTAGCCTCTTAGTGTAAGCAATATGCTCTAATCTACTATGCCACAAATTTAAAGACTCATTACTAAAAGTTGAAACATAAGATGCAACATTAAAAATAAATAAACCCCCATTAAGATACCCCTTCTTCCACAAACTCTACGCGCCGAGTCTTACAACATTGTTAGCTATGAAAAAAAATCAAAAGCAGCTTTGTTTAGCAAGACACCAACCACTAAGTTGCAAATCTAGGAACATATAACACATTTAAAACAGAGAGACATCTCCATCTTCCGTGGGTGGGTTTAAGTGAATTTTTAGCAGTAGAAGTGTCGTTGTCCATATAGACACACTCGCATTTAGTAGCGTCTTGGTAAGTCATGAAGCAACTCCTCATTTAGAGAGGAATGCTTCGAAGTCCTGGTGTCTAGAGTCCTGTAGGTCGTGTTCTCCATTAATAAAGATTTATATGTAAAGATCTTAAAGTCATGCGTGGTCTTGTTTAATTCATTACAATATATATATTTATAATATCAACACTTTATAATCCTCGCTTTAAAATTAAAAATATTAATACAAAAAATTATATGTTAGCAAGAAAAAGAAGTTAAACTACTAGACTAAAAAGGAGAGTAAATCTAAAAGTTGGGTACTCAATTTTGATAAAAGTTGCACTTTGTTTACTCAAGTTGCAAAAGTTGCAGTTTGAGTATTTTATCCATATTTCCATCCACTTGCATTGAAATAATAAAAAAAGCTATTATTCCCACCCACTACAATTAACATGTGGGTGGTAATAATAGTCTTTTTATTATTTCAATATAAGTGGAAGAAAAGATGGATGAAAATATGGATGTAGTACCCAAAATGCAACTTTACAACTTGAGTACCTAAAATACAACTTTTGTTAAAGTTGAGTACCTAACTTTTAACTTTACTCCTAAAAAGGAACTGAAATAGTACGACTCTATATATTTTTAAATCCCAAGTTAATTAAACTTCGTTAACTTTCTTTATGACATCAAAAATATTAAAGTTGATAGTGGCTTTTTGATTATCTTCGTTAGTCGTTACTATTACTATTCTATTCTCGTTGCAAGTACTGAATTGAAAAGGGAGAGATACAATATTCCTTAATCTAGAAGGTCAAACTTGAACACGTATTGGACATGCATTCCATCGTTTGCTGATTAATCCTGAGAATCGATAAGATCTTATTACGCGGATTTTTGATTATGAATTAAGTATAAGTATTGCGTTTGTTTCATACGAAGTATTATGTGAACACCTGTTAACGGTTTCTCCAGGGTGTAAGCAAGTCGAGGTTAGACGAGTGTTATTCTTATTGTTCAAACTCGTTTAATTTGAGTCGTGTTTAGTTTATAACTATTATCTCTATTATATAAGCCAACGGGTGGGAGACACTAAAAATAGAAAAAGAAAAAAAGAAAAAAAAGCTAACTCCTATTACTAATGTTTAAGAATTCTAACTGACTAAAAAATAAAACAAAAGAAATATATTATCCATACCCACGTTAGTTTATCTTTAAACCACCTCCTAAAATGGGGGTAATTAAGGTTGTTACATTTTTAATCAAAAAAGAAAAAAAAAACAAAAAAAATCAAATTAAACCCACGTTTACCATCACAATTCACAACCACCAAAAATCACCACACTCCTAACACCTACAATTATTATCATGCACCCGGGTGCACCGTGCACATGGTGCACCCGGTGGCATTATTGTAATTAAGGCAAAAATCTGGGCAACAGTATAAGTATTAAAAGCGTGCCCCTATACCATTTAGATAGCTTAGCTCAGTTGGTGTTGAGGTTTATTTGCTTGCCATTTGGTCATGGGTTCGACTCCCTCCCATACCAACCATTTATAATTTTTTTTAACGTTTGTCTTTTCCTCCTCTTTTGGATTCATTTAATTTTTTTTTGTTTTTCATGTTTCTTCCATAGTCTTAGTTCTTATTTTAGCTTTTTATTTTATTTTATCCTTTTCAATTATTTTGCATATTGTTGTAATATAATTATTTTTTTGAGCGATGTTGTACTATAATTGTTATTTTTAAATTTCTAAAAAAATTATTTTACGGGTAGAATATATAATTATTATAATACGCCTTTTTTCTTTTTGATATTTTCCATATTCTGTTACAATATATTTTCAAAAAAAATTTAAATAAAAATCTTACTATATTCTTCTTTTCTTCTCCACTCACTAACCTTTTCTATTTCTTACAATATATTTCACTCATTTGATCAAATGAGCAATCGTTTTTGTGCAACAAGATTAGTAAACATTCTGATCACAATTGAGCGATTTTATTTTAGTCAATTGATCAAATGAGCAATCATTTTTGTGCAGCAAGATCAGTATACATTCTAATCACAATTGAACGATTTTTATTTTACTCATTTGATCAAATGAGCAGTTTATTTTGTCTTGGAGAAAAGAGCAATAGACATCTAAATGAGCGATTATATTATTCTTTACTCTAAGTGAACATGTATATACTATTACATATTGATGATTTTTTCACTATAATGAGCAGTGTATCTTAAGATGAACAAACATATATTGTAGTTTAAATTTTGTTAGGGTAACTAACAAATATCAACCTCATTGTTTGGGTCATCACCTACAAAAGTACACATTTGACCCTTATGAGCAATTTGTATCTATATGAGTAGAAACTAAATTCTTTGAACATCCTGAAAAACATGTTTTATATAGTTCACATTATGATCTGATATTGAGTGAGTTAAAATAACTCTACTCATTCGCAAAATGAACAGTTTTATTTTACTCATTTTGATGAAATGAGCAATTTTGTTTGTAGTGGAAAATCAATAAACATTCGATCTTTAGTGAGTTAAAATAAACTGTTCATTCATGAAATGAGCAGATTTGTTTTACTCATTTGATCAAATGAGCAGATTTATTTTACTTATTTGATCAAAAGAGCAATTTTATTTTACTCATTTGATTAAATAAGCAGTTTTATTTTAACATGAAGAGAAATCCATATGCTCATTTGAACAAATGAGCAGATTATTTTACTCATTTGATCAAATAAGCAATCTTGCTTGCACAAGAAGATCAGTAAACATTATAATCTTGAGTGAGTTAAAATAAATATGCTCATTTTAGAAATGAGCAGTTTTATTTTACTCATTTGTTCAAATGAGCAACTTTTTGCACAGGAAGATCAGTAAACATTCTGATCTTGAGTGGGTTAAAATAAATCTGCTCATTTAAGAAATGAGCGACTGTTATAGGTTCTGACATTTTTTACTCTAAACCCTTATTTTTTCATCTAAGCCTTATTTTTCACTCCATGAAACAGTTGTTCATCTTCCAAAATAATCAATTATAGGAAATCGGTTCATCAATTCATGAAATAAATAGAAATAGCAATGAATTACTTTCATTTTGTTTTTCGATTTGTTCTACAATTCGTATTTCGGCCATTGTTGAGTTCAAAGCTTCAATTTTTCACCTTATAAAAACCGAAATTATTCCAAAAATTTTTAAAATTAGCAACGAATTTCTTAATTTGTTGTTTGTTTATGCAGAAATCAATTTGATTTGCTTGAATTCAGCGATTTTTGTCCGAATTTTTTACATAAAAATTGGGGATTTCTGGATTTGAGGGATGAAGATGAACAGTAAGCATATGTTGTTACGCAAAGATTACCAGCGTGCCCCTAAGAATGTATTTAATTACCAAAATGCCACTGGGTGTACCATGAGCATGGTACACCCGGGTGTAGGATGCATGGTCTCGCTAACACCATGTCCCTATAAACCACCTTTTAAACCTTATAGGTTCTTTTAGGGGAGGGGAGGGCTTATTAGCGGCTGGGGAACGAATTGCAGTGGTGGGGGAGTAGGTTTCAAGATTGAACGAATTGATGATGGCGGTTTACTGCTGTACCGTTGTATGGCTTCTCTATTTATTTTTTTCTTTTACCCTTTTCTCTTTGTTAGTGGTGTAGTACTATCACTGTGATTGATTGTTGTTGGCATTCTGATTTTATGCTCATAGATATTGCTACTCCCCATTTGATCTTTGTTTTCTCGGATTTTCTTTGATGGGGTTGTTATTCCAAGAAAAGTTCAGAATGTTTAATAGGTATTTTCTTAAATTTAGTTCTTTTTTTTTAACCATTGTCATAGTGCCATATTTTTAACGGATTTTTTTTTACCTCTATGCAGATGCTATAAGGATTGTTGTGCATGCATGTGCTTTTATCTTTGTTGGAGACACCGAATCACTTAAACAATAAATTATACTACCTGACCAAAGGTAAATTTCATTTATAGTGTTTATTAACCAAAATGATAACATATGATATATCGCTTATATGCTTAATTGAATTGATATATGTATACTTTTTATTTTAAGTTATCAATAATAGATGACAATTTTGGATCTATTATCAAGTTACTCTATCTTCCTCTAGCCTTTGATAATTGAAATGCCGACCTATTTTTTTTTCTTTTTGAATTTTCTTAGAAATTATTTTATTTTATTTTTTAATTTTTCCATCCCCTCAACGTGATTTTGTTTTGTTTGTGGATTTTCTTAAATAGTTTTTTATTTTTTAATATTTTCCACCTTCTTTTTCAAACTTAGTATTTTATTAAATGGTTACTTTTTTGTATGGCATTATATGGTTTCTTGATTATAGGAGTTGGTGATTTTTTTTTCTTTTTTCTATTTTTGGTATCCCCACACGTTGCACTGTAGTGCACATTTACTACGAGATTACAATTTTATATCTGTGTAAGATTTGTTTGATTTTCATATGTGGATAATAATAGTATTCATATGTGATTTTACTATTTTTTATCACCTTTTGATTTTCTATACATATTTTTTAGTTTTATGTGTGGAGATTTTCTCTTCTTATTTAATATCTTTACCCATTTATGTGTGTTATTTATTAATTTTGGATCAAATTTAAACTATATAAAATTTATAAAAATACTTTAGTTTTCATTTACATTTTATTGAATTCGGAAGAACATTGTTTTACATGTACATATTATAATTTTTTATTTAATTTTACACTTCATATGATTTCGCACGCATCGCGTGCATATATGACTAGTGTTTATTATGTTTGAACTCGTTTAACATAAAGTAGCATGAGCTCGAGCTTTCTCTAAAGCTTAAAAATTTGTTTAAATTCGATTAGTCTAATAAATATCATGTTCAAGCTCGGATGATTTATTAAGCAAATCGAGCTTATAAACGGGCTTTTGTTCATTATTGAGCTTTTGTAAACGAGATTTTGCTCATAAACATCTAAATGAACTTCTGCTCATAAACGTCTAAAAAACTTTATTCATAAACGTTTGAAATAATGAAATTTCATTTACACGAGATTTTAAACGAATGTAAACGAGCTTTTTATTGAACATTAAACGAGCTTGTTCATGAACATTAATAAATGAGCTTTTAGTAAACATGTACGAGCTTGTTCACAAATATATATATAAAAACTAATTGTTCATTAGCATAAACTAGTATTATTGTGCTCGTGTTCAAGTTCGTTTATGAACGGAGCTTCGAAATTTGTTCAAGCACTACTAGAAAAACGATCTTTAGTATCGGAAAATTTAGTATCGGAAAATAAGTTTGACACCAATGCATATAAATAGTATCAGAACAAATTTGTTTGATACTATTTTGTGGGATCATAAGTAGCTAAGTCAGAAGGCAACCCAATAGTATCGGAATTTTTTTAGTCTGATACTAAAGAGTTTATAGCATCACTTATATCTGATACCGAAAAGTAATCTTGTATCAGGAGTATGGTTGGATGCTAAAATACATCTATAGCGTCAGAAAGTTCTGATACTAAATGTAATTTGGTATCCGTAACACGTTTCGATACTAAAAGGCCTCTTTAGCAACATAACATTTTGATACTAAAGATTAATGTGGTATCAAAAGTATCTTCTGATACTAATAGGCCTCTTTAGTAACAAAAAATTTCGATACTAAAGCATAGTTTGGTATCGGTTATATCTCAAGTGAACATCGGTGCCTATAAGAAGTCATTAGGTGAAGAACCGGGTTTTGAGTACGCTCGCTTCAGTAATTACCAAGTTAGCAAAAATTTGTTCCAATTTCTTTTTTAACAGGTTTGGTTCAGCTACGGGTTCGCGGAGTGTTAACTTTTTTTGTTAAATCAATCAAGGAGTGTTGAAACATATATCTATCAGTTCAGTTGCACACTATTTCAAATACTTTATGATATGCTAATGCCTAATAGTAATAGTTGGAATAGCTGTATATTTGTAATTAATTTAAAATGGCTTTATAATTAAACTTAAGTCCAGTTCAGTTCAGTTCAGTTCAGTTTAGTTATAAGCTTAATTAAAATAATAGCAAAGAAATAGATAGTACAATTTGATTTATGTTATCTTCCGCTCACCATAATTGAGTAAAGAAAGTTTTATTATGTCATATAACCAAGTTTGATATGTTGAACTAATTTTGGATCATATTGAAAGAGAAGTAGAGAACATACCCTTTTGCTATTGATTGTATATGTTCTATATCAAGCTAGTTTGCTATTGATTTAGGGCATGCTTTCTTCGTCCAACTTATTTTCTGTCTAGCTTAGTGTTGTTCACAATACTTACTCTCATATTTTATCATCTCTTTAGTTCAGTTTAGCTCTTAACAATACTTTTACTCTCACATTTTAGTATTCAATCCTATTCTGTTATTTTCAGCCAAAGAGAACATACCCTTTTGCTTTGAACATGAAGAGTATTCTACCTATTATTATTATTATTATTAATTTATTATTATTACTATTAGTAATTTATTTATAAATATCATTATTCATCAATTACTAATACTTATTAATTAATTATTTATTATTATTATTATAACTATTTATTATTCACAATTGTTATTTAATACTCCATCCGTCCCCCAAAGGATTTCCCATTTTTCCATTTATATTTGTCCCAATTACATTTCCCATTTCCTTATTTGGATATGGCCCACCTATTATAATATTATTTTTCTTACAAAAAGTATTTGACCCCATACTCTCTCTCTTAATAAACAATTCTAAAAAATACCCACTACCTTACTTTTCCATTTTAAAATGAAAATTAGGCCCCACATCAACATCACTCCTTAAACTTTGTGCCCAAATGAAATGAGAAATCCTTTGGGAGACGGAGGGAGTAATTTATTAATATCAACTCAGTCAACTCTCTACAATACTTCTACTCTCACGTTTTGCTATTTCTTTCAGTTTAGTTGAACTACTTTGGCAAAAATACTGAATAAGAGAGTTTAAACTAAATCGAATTGAACATATAACAAAATAGCATTAGTTTAAACTTAGGGTACGCTCTTTTCAATTTATTTTTTCTTATCTGAACTTATTCGACTTTATTAGACATTATTTGACCTTATAATACCTTATTATACCTTATTCGACCTTATTAGACCTTATTTGACCATATTTATTATTAATATTATTAATTATTATTATTACTATTTTATTTATTATTATTATTATTATTTATTCTATTACCATTTTATTTATTATCATTCCTATCTCTAATATAATAGTAATTATTATAACTATTTTTCTTATTATCTTTTTGATTTTATTGTCAGTAATACTACTACTATTATTATATTATTATTATTCAAATTATTTATTATTATTGGTTTATAAGTTATTATTTGTTGTTATTCATTATTGTTTATAAATTTCTACGGAGGCAAACTTAAAATACTCATATCAATAGATTCAAGAACAACCACCAATTACAATAGTTTAATGTTCATATGAATACTTTACAAATGACAATCCATAAAAATTAGTATCTCTTATTCACGTAAACGAATAAAATTCTCTAGCGTACAAGAAAGAGTTAAAATAAGTTGTTTATTTATTTTATCATTGATAGCATAAATTAATGATTATACTACTTCCTCCGTTTTTTTTTAAATGTGACACTTTCTATTTTAGGAAGTTTAAAATTAAATGTGACACTTTCTTTTTTGGTCAATAAACTCTTTCTATCTCTCTCCTCTCACATGGGTCCCCTTATTTTTTTTCTCTCTATCTCTTTCCTTCCCAAAAATTGTCTAGGAGTCCGTGAATCTAAAAGTGTCACATTTAAATAAAAACGGAGGAAGTAGTATGAACTTAAAATAAGAAAAATTCAGCAACTACACACAAGGAGTTGTAACCGTTGATCTCAATTTCATAACATTTGATTTAAAGAGATGGGATGATTCCACCTCAACAATCCGTGTAGATTGCAAGAGCAACATGGATTAGCTGACAAGTTGGTAGCACACGGATAGGTTCTTTAAGCCATTGGATGGAAGCCTGCTATCTAATCTAATGGCTTAAAATAAAAAGGTGAACTACAAAAACAAGCACATCATTCAACCTCCCACTCTTTTTTGTTCTTGTTTCTACTCCCCATCTTAGATGCTTTGAATTCGATAAACCCATATTTCCTCAAAGAAAGCTTAGTGAAGCAAAGAGTGGAAAATTTTAACAAAAAACAGATTTTTGTAAGAGGTTCGTGCTCCACCACCCACCAACACCATTGCAACCCGGCTCCGGCCTCATCGCCGTCAATGACCACCAGCAGCACCGCCGCCCAGTCGCGCTGCGAGTAACCCCATTTCACAAAACTTGATCTGGAATACACCAAAGCTAGGAAATGTTAACCCAAATCCTAAAATCCTACTCTTATTGATATCTTAGCTATGGATGGTGTTGATATCTCTGTTTCTGAGGGTGAACGTGGAAATGGGTTGCTTGGGTTTATTGGGAATTTGCTTGGCTTTTGCAGGGTTGTTTTTAGTTGATTTTTAGGTGATTTTTTTAGTTGATTTTAATTGATTTATTTAGTTAATTTTTTTCTTGTTGATGTAATGATGAGTTTTTTTTTTGTACTACAACTATAGTTATGAGAAGTAGATATATTATTATTTGGATTTGTTGATAACATATTATTATTGGTAGCTCTTCTCTGACTACTATATTAGCCTTTTTAATGGTTATTTCGGATACTATTACCAATTAATACCATACCATTAGTAGCTATGACACTAAACTTGTGTCCTTTGTATCAATTACTTTTGGTTTGTTATTATTGTATAATTATAGTATTCGAAATCAATTTTGGTATTAAAGACTTATGCCTTTGGTATTGATTAATTTTGATACTATTGAGTTATAGTATCAGAAATTAATTATGTTACTAAATGCTTGTGCTTTTAGTATCATTTAATTTTGATACTATTTTAAGTCTTTAGTAACGAAAGTCACTTTCGATACGAAAGGCGTATGCTTCCGTATCAGTTAAGGTTGATACTATTGGGTATTTTAGCATTAGAATTTATTTCTGATACCATAGACTTAAACATAGCATCGGTTCTTTCTGATACTATATTCCGATACTAAGACTTAACCGATTCTATAAGTACCCCCTTTTAGTATCGGAAATGATAATTGATACCAGCCCTTTAGCCACAGAGGTACTAGTATCGGTTGAGTATCGGAAATGTTTTTCGATACTAAAGCCCTATTGTATCGATTAGAGCCCTCTTTAGTATCAATTATTTCCGATACTAAAGACCATTTTTCTAGTATTGAAGCTTGGTTCACTTATTTGATAGACGAACAATAACGAGCACTAATCGAGCTCTAGTCCGGCCTATTCTTTGAGAGTCTCGACTTGTTTAATTTATACCCTACTTTTTACATTTTTCATATTGAGGTCATCATTTTAGCCCCATTTTACTTCACCTTTAAACAATAATATCAAGTAATATAAAATAAGTTCAATTTAGTACAAATAAGTCTAATTCGGTAAAAAAAAAGGTTAGTCCAATACAAAAAATTTATTTCAGAAAAAATCGGTAACTATAAAAAAGAAAAACTATAATAATAATAAATCATTCAGTTAAGTACAAATAAGTTCTAAGTTCATTTCAGTGTAAATAATTTGTTCGGTAAAAAAAGGTAAAGTAAACATGGCCTTACAACATTGACATTACATTAACAATTTTTATTATACACTCAGGGTATATGTGAATATTTTTTTTTGCTAAGTAATAAAGATATATTGAAAACCAAACCAAACCAAATTCAACCTAACTAGCTATGCAGAGGCAAACCAACTAGGTTGGACTCCCCCTAAACACCGTAGATAGCTCAAACAAAAAACACTCAAGCTAATTACATACTCAAATAAGTTTGATTTTTACAATCTTCCTACTTATATATTATTCTCTTGGAGGATTCTAAATCGTTGTTTACTTCACCTTAGAACAGTAATATTATTCTGTAAAAATAAGTTTAATTCACTAAAAGTTAAGCTTTAGCCAGTGCATATAAGTTCACTTTAGTAAAAGTAAGTCCAGTTAGTAAAACTAAGTTCACTTTAGTAATAATCAATAATTACGAATAAGAAAACAACAAAATTTCAATAAAACAATTTAGTATTGTGCACTATAAATAAGTTCACTAATAAGTTCAATTTAGCAAAAAGTAACTTCGATTTGTAATAAGGGAAGTTCTAGATAAACAAAATATAATCTTCAACTAGTTAGCTTACTTAGATACTAGATTTCTATGTACGCGATGCGTGCGACAATAATTTTATTATGAAATTTCATAATCTACAGTAGATAATTTTATGGATAGTCGCATCTTACCATAACTTTTCATATTTTTAGAAACTCTCACCTTAATGATTTTTTTTTAAATTCCACCTACCATTTACAATTCTATTAAAAACCCCCACCACTTAACGGTTTTTGTCAAATTTCACTAACAAAACCGTTAAGTGGGTCCCAGATATACATTTTGTTAACAAAATAGAACTTGAAATAGTTGCAATTCTTTCCAAATAGTTGTAATTCGGCAAATTTGTTGAGGATTTGCCCTTAAATTGATGAAATTGACTTCAATTTCAGCGTAAACTAATAATAAAATGCATATGTAGGGCCCACTTCACAATTTTGTCAACGGAATTTAACAAAAATCATTAGATGGTGGGAGTTTCTAATAAAATTGGAAATGATAGGTGGAAATTTAAAAGAAAAATTCATTAAGGTGGGAGTTTCTAACAACGTGAAAATTTTAGGTGATTTTAAACAAAAAAATCCTAATTTTATTTGCATACGATGTGTGTTTTGGCTAATGTAACATGACAAAATGTGAAAGTACACAACATATTTAGTTTTCAAGCTAAATTCATTTTGGCTCATTTTTCTTTGAAAACATCCCTTACTCCCACCATCAACTACAACTTTTGTTTTATAGTACCCGGCAATGTATTTTTTGCTCATTGTCCAAATGAGAAAAAATTCAAAAGTACTTGAATATACTTTATCATATTTCTCACTCATGCTAAAATATTTTATCATGATCAATTTGATCAAATGTGACTTCACTCATGAACAATCAATTACTCATGTATTTCAAAATAAAAAATTTCAAAAGTATAGCAAAGTGGGTGTCTACCTATAGATCTCAAGAAAATATAATAATTGATATTTTTTTTATTTGTTTTTACTTTTTAGGTTTTTAGATATTTTAGTTAGAAATTCTAAACATCTTTTATTAAATATTGATGGCTAAATTTGGAAATAAAACTTAATTACTTAATAAACTCATTGATTTATTTTATTTATTTTTTCTTTTTTTTTTCTTTTTGGTGTCCACCCCCACCTCTTCACTTATATAATAGAGATACTGCTATACTATAAACATAATCCATCCGAATTCATAATAAATTTTTTTATATATAAATAAGGAAAAAAACGTGAAAGATTAGAAGACCTTCCGCTCGAAAAGTACTCCTAATACATTGTTCCAAAGTATAAAGACAAAGAAGAATGGCTCTTTAATGAATATATAATGGCCGTCACTATTTGTCAGTGGTTAGCTGACTATTAATAGTTTAATACTGCTATATACTAGTATTAGTTGTTCTAGAGTGTAGAGTAAGGTCAAACAATATGCATAATAATCAAAGTGGTAAAAAACTACATGCAGACAGTAAAGTCAAGCAAAATAATGGTTACATTCTATATTTAGATGGCGTCATTCGTTGCGTAAAGCTTCTAGCGATTCTAATTTCAAATTCAACCCACATCCTCCTAATAACGAACCCTATTTCATCTAAGTGAAACTATTGGGTCAGAGTCTGACCCAATACCTTCTCTTCATCTAATCTCATCTAGCATTATAGTGGCATCCAAACTTCTGGCTCGAGCTAACCTAGTGGTGCTCTTCTCTTTTACTTACTTTATTTCACATTAAATATTGAATCTCAATATCAATTATAAAAAGGTAATACAGAAGACTTGTCGATTAGATGTAATTAGTTATTTAATGAATTAAATTGGTCACTGAATACATTAAACTAGTCGCTGAATCCAAAAGGATGGCCGATCCTTCCTCTTCAACATATTAAGCCTTGAACTGTTACTTAGTTTTTGTTTAAAATTATACGGTCAATCTTATAAGTCTTTTACAAGTCATTTTGTACTTTTGTATACTCTCCAATAATAATAGTATAAAATCTTATTGCATTTTGTTAATAATTGTATCTAGGTCTTCATATCATATAATGGAAACTTAAACAAACTTTCTAGAACAGGACTTTGAATGACAAATTATGCCATAATGAAGTGGTGTTCAATAGTGACTCGTCTCGATTCTTAAGGTGGTGAATGTCAACACGATCATATACGATCTAACGTGAATCCGATACGGAATTAGCGGGGCTGGCTCAAGACTTTCAACGCATTAAACTTTAGTAAATGGGTTGACTAACTCGTCACATTTATTAAACGGGCCGGGTTGCATTAGAATAATAGAGTTGAATACTTTAACATGAAAAAGGTTACGATAACCCATATATGTACACAAATTGCTAATTAAAGTTATCCCTTATTTTTTTTGACTTCATTCTTTTATTTTTGAATTCAATTATTTGATATTACTTTTGTAAACTAGTAGATGCTAAATTAAATACCACATCAATTCAAATAAGTTTTAAACCAAAAAATATATGAATTGAAAATATCAAATATATATGATAAAAAGATAAACGGGTCAACCCAACTCGACACATTTAATAAACGGGTAAGTTATGATCAAGTATTCTTGACACGATGAAGTAAATGCGTGGGGTTAGATTTACGGGCAGATAATCATCACAACCCGTAAACTCAACATGAACTTGACAAGATCCGACTCGTTTACCCTGGCCCTCTCATTTTCAGGAAAGATATCAAGGGAGTAGGAAGTACCGGAGTAGGGGCACTTCAAACCACCTAACTTTCGATCTTGTATTTTTAATTTTTGAGTTTTATTTGTAACTAGTAACTTTTACAGAAATCTACATGCATAGATTAGCAATTTAGCTTTCTTGTATATATAATTAATTGTATGATAGTTTATATGCATGGTTCCTGTTAATTATAAGTTCATTTGCTTATTTGCCAATCTTAATCCAGCTGTATAAACTAAAAGAAACTGTCGTGATCATTCACGATTAATATAGGCCGGACTAATGAAGTAGCAAGACTATGGACATTAGGGGTGTGCAAAAAAATCCGATCCGGTTTTTAAAATTCGGATCGGATATCCGGTTTCATAACCGGATTCTCGGATCGGATACGGATAGTATTTTTGGAAATTCGGATAATTCGAAAATCCGATTTTTTATAAAAAAAATATCTTTTAGTATCTTAGTCCATTTAGTGTTCACACTAGTCCAAGACTCCAAGCCCAACGCATGTTTAGCCTAAGTGCTGGTCTGCTCTCCTTCGTTCACATTCTGCAGTTTCGTTCACCTTCCGCTGGTCTGCACACTCGTCAATCTCCTTAATCCGGCCGGCCATTCTTCCGTCGCTCGTCTGCTCATATAGCGTGAGGTGTTCTTATTATGATTCTAAATGTTGTCCTAAGTGACTTTAAATCTTCTTCGTGGGTGATAAGAAGATGAAAACCTGGAGATGCCATGATATGATAAATTGGTCTGTGGATGTTTTTACTCCCTTTTGTTATTTGATTTCTTCCAAGTGTGGTCTGAGAATTGAGATGCCAATACTGGTTACTTCCTTTTGTTAGTGGCGTTTGGTATTGTATACTGAATTTAATGTCCAAAGCTTAATTGCCCAATACAATTGGCAGGAAATTTTGTAAAAAAAAACCAACTTTATGAATCCGGATTATCCGGTTATCCGATCCGAAAATTCGGATACCCGGAAGTTCGGATAACCGGATTATCCGGACCAGATCCGGATTTCTTTTTTTTATCCGGAAATTCCGATATTCGGTTTTGAACACCCCTAATAGACATAGAGAAGTAAGGTATGAATGTGGCACTGGCCGCACTCTTTTCAAGTAAGTCGTGGTACTTGTACAACTATTATTAGTTAATTTTCCAATTAGAGCAAAAAAAAAAACTTAGTAGAAGCATCTATGTGAGGACGTCCAAAAAAAAAGATGGGTGAAAAATCACACAGGTAAATGAATATTTTATTTAAAATTTTTAATTTTAAGAAGGGTGAAACAATTATTAGGTTTTGTTAGATTTCATTAGACCTTATTTGATCTTATTAGATTTTGTTAAACCTTTTTTTTTAAATAAGAATTCCTTCATTGATTTAAAGTCATATGACATCTAAAGTGGAAGCCAAAACTAGCAAACACATATGAAATTGAAATAAATAAAATTCTAACATAGCAAAACCACGATCGTTGAGGTGATCTAACACTTCTGAAAACCCTCGTCTCTTATATCGCTTTCTGTTGCAGCCTTTTATAAGGGGGTCTATCGATCTGTTGCACCTTTGAAGTAGAACTGAATTCAAATCAACTGATTGTAAAAGAAGTATTGACGTAAGTTGCAACCCCACACAAAATTCGATCAACAAAGGAACCTTCAGACTCGCTCAAATAACAAAATAAGGTCCCAAAACTCTCACATGGCATGGATCAGAGTGATAGAAACCAATATTGGTAGATAAAACACAATAAATGGTTAGAAAAACTCTCCATTAGAGAGAGACTGCAGTTTATTAGCAACAATAACATTGAAGTAATTAAGCAAAGGGAAAAGGGGCTTACCAGCGCCCAAAAGGGTGGCGGTAGCCCCTAGATCAAAAGTGGGGTTTTATGGGAGTGAAGAGAGAAAAGATAGAAAAAAAGAGAAGAGATGGCTGACAGACCTTGTTGAACCTTATTATACCTTAATTGAACTTAAATGAACTTATCTGAATTTAAAATAAGTTGAAAGAAACGGATCCTAATTCTGTACTAATTTATTTTATATAAGGTTATGTTAATTTGACCGTTCATAGTCCTATTAAATTCAATAAAAGTTACGGTCTGTTCTTTTCAACTTATTTTCAGTCCTTATAAGTTCAGATAAGTTCAGACAAGTTCGGATAAGGTCTAATAAGGTCGAATAAGGTAGCATAAGGTCTAATAAGATCTAATAAGGTCTAATAAGGTCGAATAAGGTTCTTATATATTTGTTATATAACAACATTATTATTATTATTATTATTATTTGACAATATTATAATAATAATAATTATTATTTATTATTATTATTATTATTATTATTTATTATATAATATTCATTATTATTATATTCATTGGGCTATCATCGTTGCTTGTTGTACGCTTGAGAATTTTATTCGTCTACATGAATAAGGGATATCGACTTTTATGGATTGTCGTTTATAAAATAACATTAAACTATTATAGTTGGTAGTTGTTCTTGAATCTATTGAAATGCATTTTTTAAGTTTACCTCCATAGAAATTTATAACTAATAATAAAAATAACAATAAATAATGACTTATAGACCAATAATAATAGATAATTATAATAATATAATCGTAATAATATAATAATTTGAATAATAATAATATAATAATAGTAGTAATATTAATGATAATAAAAATTAACATAATAAGAAAAATAGTAATAACAGAGTAATTATTATTATAGTAAGATAAGAATGATAATAATTATAACGGTAATAGTATAAATAATGATAATAATAATAAATAATAATAACAATAATAACAATAATAATAAATAATAATAATAATAATAATAAGGTCTAATAAGGTCAAATAAGATCTAATAAGTTCAGATAAGTTAAAATAAGTTCAAATAAGTTAAAATAAGTTCAGATAAATTCAGATAAGTTTAGATAAGCAAAAATAAGTTGAAAAGAACCGACCCTTACGGCCTTACTTATAACATGACTCAACCCTTACGTCCACTATACGAGTTACCTTGTACATTAAGGCTCCGTTTGGTAGGGTGTAAAACGTTTTCGGATGAAAATGGTTTTCCATGGAAGGTTTATTTTTAGGAAGGTTTTCCGTTGTTTAGTTGCATGTAAAATGATTTTCCATTTTAAGCATTTTTCATTGTTTGGTTGAACTGAAAATCAATTACTTCAATTGTGAGGGAAAATGTTTTCTTCCATTTGTGATGGAAAATGTTTTCCTCCCAATTTTGAGGGAAAATGTTTTCAATAAGGTGGAAAATGGTTTTCCACCCCAAGTTTTATATTTTAATGTTTTACTCCAAACCAAACAACGTAAAATAGGATAACAGTTTTCAAGGAAAACCTTTTACGCCCTACCAAACGGACCCTAATTGATTAACCTGGTGTATTACCCAAGAATGACGGCTAAAAACGTGTCATCCATAAAACGTCAAGTTCTAGTTGTTAACTTGATATGCAGTACGTATGTGCTGACTCGACTCTTCCTTACTCCATAAAGCTTTATTTTTCAACCTTCAGCAATGTTTAAAGTAGCATGCTTTATTTTAACATTGCAATTGCATGAACTAATGAAGTTTCGTCTCTGTTACAATAATTTTGCCCTACCAATTCATGCAAACTTATAATCTGTAATCCACTTCTTCTCTTACTCTTTTGAAGTTTGAAACTTATCATAACGCGTACATTCCTCAATCCTCAACTTTCCTAAATCAGGAACTATTTCTTTTTTTGTTGGCCAATAATGTTCCTTTTGCTTTCCAGGGAAGACTGAAAAGTATGTGAATAAGAAGGACAAATAAGAAAATTATGTAATTTGAGAAGTTTCTTGGCAATTAATTTTAACTTGCATAGTTGTTTACTTTTATGTGTGTACATATTTTCTTACAATGTTGTAGAAGGATATGTATCAAGTGATTCAGTTTTGTAGTGGCTAAAGCAATTTCGAGGAAGTTGGATTCATTTATATTCATTTTCATTTTTATTATTTTGTACTTTGGAAAATAACTGGTCATAGTCAGATTCATCGATGTTATAATTCCTGGAAGAAGGGGAGATAATGAATCCCAATTTATGAAGAAGCTGTTTGAAACTCTACTTAAATTGTAACAAAGATTAAAACTATATCAGATCATGACATAATTAAATAATTGCTTTTAGAATAATGTTAGCACCCACTACAATTCTACAATCGAGAACGTTGATTTACCCCCAAAGGTCTAGGATTTGCTAATTTCCATATACATTATTTTGGAGTATTTCTAGAAATGAGAAGGATTTGCTAACAAATCAAAACAAACTTGTGCCTTGATTTTTTTATTTAGAACAATGATTGCTAATATTAATTTGGTCTAAATGCTTCTAATCACATGTGCAAACTCTTTATAACATAAAACTAGAGCAAGTAAGCGAACATTCTATTAACAAGCTCATGACTTGTAAAATAAATTAAACTAGTTACTAAATGAATTAAACTACATACTGAATGAATCATTACTAAGTGGATTAAATCGGTAACGATATGAATTATTCTCTTCATAATATCGGACTTGGACTGCCGCCTAATTTTAGATTAAAATTAAGTGGTCTCTTCTAAAACCAGCTCACAAAGTTAATTTAAGTCCCAACCCATCTAATTAATAAAGAAAGACGACATTTATAAAGTGAGTAATATTTCTTGAATCTTTTTTATATGAGATTTTTATTCACTCCAAACATTGACTATGTCCAATACCAACCGCAACTAATACTTGAGAGTTTCACCGAGGAAAAATAGCCCCAGTAATAGTTTCTTTTTTCACATTTGCAACTTTGAAGTTGAGAGGACTGACCTTGATCGACATCAAGCTCCCACTTGATCCTTCCCCTATTAAGTTTATGCTAATATTAGAAAAATACTGGTTCAAATAAATGAAAAGCTTGACTTGCCACCAAATTTTGAAACATGTTAAAGTAACACACGCCTAAATTGAGAAGGAATAAGTAAACCTTGGTCAGCAACATGTGTATTAGTAGTCAAGCTTAAACTCAGTCATGCTATCCTCATCATGATCAAATCTAGTTTATAAAGTGGGTAGGACTCCCAAATATAAATAATTTTTTAAAGCCGAATGTTATACAAGATTATGTATAAGCATTTAGTATTTTACTAAACTAGTAAAAATAAATAATAACTAATATCGATTGACACGTGATTTGCTAATAAATTTTCAAATTACTACTATTTTAGGTAAATTGTTTATACATAACCCTAAAGACTATGAATAGCAGACTCCTTTCTTAAAATATGTTTAAAATTAAAAATCTAGAATATAATAAATATTAATCATGTAAGAGTTTTGCAGCATTAATCACAATGTAAGTCCTTTAATATACAAAAGAGAAAGATTTAACAATTAGTGGCTGTTTGGTGACAATCAAAAAGGAGTGAAGTGAAAATTCATGGGAATTGATAAGTGGATAAGTTGTTTGGTTGACAAAAAAGTTGAAAACAGATGAAATGAAAATTCATGGGAATTTCCAGTTCCACAAAACATGAGAAATAAATTACCAAACCTCCCTTAGTCACTCAAAATTCATGGGAATTTCTAATTCCCTTATATCAACCAAACAAATTTATGAAATTCCTAGGAATTGCTTAGGGGAAATAAAACTTCTCATGAAATATAAATTTCCATAGGAATTTACTTCCCATGTAAACCAAACAAGCACTTAATAACAATAGATGTCGTCATATGTACTTATATATATATGAGAATAATTGGGTTAATTAAAGGTATTGTTCATCTTTAAAAATTTGATATTTGATTATAGGCTAAAAATGAATATTGAAAATTCTATTGTAAATGGCAATCAAGATTGACACAAATTATTAGAAGAGACGGTCTAATTTTAACATAAAATTAGACCAATCAAAGCCCACATTCTATTTTTTTTTGTAAGGAGAAGTGGCCCGGACCCCGCTCAGGTCCTATTGGGCCAGGCACTTGAGAGTAGGAGGGAAGGGTAAGGGAAACCCCTACCCTCAAAATGCCCCTAGTGGGGATTGAACCCCCAACCTTGAGGTTGAAAGTGCACAATCCTTTCCACTAGACCAAGACTACTTGGTAAGCCCACATTCTATTAACAAGCTCATTATAGCTTACTCTAGCTCAATGTCATTCCTATACATTTAGCACACTCTACTTGTTTATTCTCTTTTCCTTTCCCTATTTCAATTTTAGTCTCGAAATATAACAAGCGATTCCTAAAGAAAAACATATGACTTACCGAATGAATTCAAGTAGTCACTAAATGGATTAAACTAGTCACTAAATAAATTTAACACCGAGTATTGAATGAACTAAACACGTCACGAAATGAATTAAACGGGTCACAAAATGGATTACTGGTCCCTATTATTCAGAGGGCGGTTTGTTGATTTTCTGTTCTTATTATTGGGTCGTTGCTTAATTTTATTTTAAAAGTAGGCGGTCTCTTACTAGATCAGCTGCAAGATTGAACGGTTAAATCTTAATACATGACCAACATAACTTTTTTGGTTGGTAAATTTGGCATGGGGATAAAGGTATCACCCGGCTCAGATGAAGCCCAAACTCCACTGCCCCTCCAACACCAGTAGGCCTGATAAACAGGTCAGATTGAGTAAATGTGTTTCGGATCAGTATTAAATGAGTTGGAATTGTTTACCCACAAACCTAAATTTTTTTTGAGAGGCACAAACCTAATACAATTATTAAATAGTTTAAAAAGTTCAACCCTAATCCAACTCATTTAATATGCTTATACATTATTATTTTTTAAAAAAACCAATATTAAATGGGTCGGATTATCAGGTATTTGCCAGCCCTAAGCACCACCGTCCTAAAAGCAAATATGCTCTTGGCTAATAGTACTTCATTTTACCTTATAACTTATAAGTCCTCTTGAAATAAGAAACCTTCCTTACAGGTTATACCATCTGAGCTAGGCTTGTTTAATAGCGCGATAAATTACATAAAAAAATCGCAATATGTATTTGACTATATGAATAATATGATAGATGGAATTTGATTATAGATGGTGGTCTTTATTAAATTCAATCCCCTACCTTATGGCTTCTATTAGCATATTAATGGTCGTATGCTTATAAGATTCCATGTTCATTTCAATAATTTCATTATGACATAATAAGCCCCCAGTCAGATCACCTTGAAACAACAATATTTAATAAGATAAGTATATTTTAGCAAAACTAAGTTCAATTCACTAAAAATAGGTAGTGTAAAGAAAAAGAAAAATTAATCAATAGAAATTAATCGAGTTTAGCAAAAAATAAATGCAATTCAGCAAAAATAGGTTTCTAAAATGGTTGGTTAATTTCAAATTATTTCCAATACTTATTAAAAAATAAGTTTAGATAAATAGAAATAAGGTAGAAAAACGTTTCTCCAATAAGGTCGAATAAGATTATATAAGGTCTAATTATAAAAAGGAAAAATTCCGATAAAATTAAAAATAAAAAAGAAGGAAAAATTGACTGGAAAAATCTCACATTTGTCCGGTCTTCCACCACTGGTACCTCTTATGAGTAATTCGGTAAAAATCACATCTTTGCACCTAATATGCTCATATTGATACGCTTTCACCTGCTACTTGTTTTACTTCTTCCCCCACCCCAGCCCCCACCACTGTGCACCTCCTCCACCACCCAGCCCCCACCAATGTGCACCTCCTCCACCACCCAGCCCCACCCCCTCCTTCCCCCCACTGCAAACCCCCATTCCCTCATCCTCCACTGCTCCCTTTTCCCCACCACGAACCCCCTATCTCCTTCGCTTCTCCCTACCACAAAACCCCCTCCCTCCTCCACTTCCCCCACCACCACGAACACCCTCCCCTAATCGAAACCCTTTCCCCACCACCACGAATACCCTCCCTTGTTCGAATCCCTTTCCCGCACCACCATGAACCCCTCCCCTATTCGAACCCAAACCCCCACCACCACGAACCCCTCCCCGGTTCATACCCATTTCCCCCAAACCAAAAACCCCTTCCCCTACGAACCCTCTCCCCTGTTCGAAACCCTTTTCCCAAACCCAAAACCCCTTTCCCTACGAACCCTCTCCCCTGTTCAAAACCCTTTCCCCTCCTCCGGTGGCGGATCCAAGAGTTGGAAGGTGGGGGTACGGTTATAAAATAAATCAATTACTCGGTAATTTTTTTTTAAAAAGCAGTTAAATATTGCAAAAACCTATGTAAACATAAAATCAAACGTTCAAAATGCAAATAGTTTTACAGAGTGTCATTACAACTACATCATCTCAAGTGAAATTTTACGATTATATTCTACGAGTTTTCATATTTTGGCAACGACTCATTACATCATCACTAACATGCAAGAAAAGGTCTCTTAAAGACGGAGTAGATGACATAGAGGATTTTTTTATCACTTTCCTCCACCCCCTTAGAGAAGAACTCCAAACTTTTATTTTTCATCTTCCAGTCCCACAATTATATAAACATTAATTATATATTTGAAAGAGAGAGGTGAGGTGAAGTCTGAGCCTTTGAGGTAAGTGGTATGAAACTGAAAGATGACAACATGCAAGTTCTTATTGGGTCAGGTTTGTTTTGCTCGAAAAGATGGGTTTTTAAGGTCTTTTTGGCCGATATTCATCTTTAAAAAAGCTATATATACATATACTATGGGTTGGACCTTCCGTTTTTTGCTTGTTTTTCATATTTCGGAGTCGGGGTACGCTTGTACCCCAATGTACCCCCTTAAATCCGCCCTTGCGGCCTCCTCCCTATCTGCGATTTAGGTTACAGTGGGGGGTTAGGTGGTTTGATTTAGGCTCTGGTGGGGGTTGGGTGGCTTGAGTTAGGCTCGAATTATTCTAGGGTGGTTTAATTTCGGCGTGGATGGCTTGATTTTGCTGCAACGAGGTCGATTTTGGGAGTGGTGGTTTGTTTTAGGGGGTGGTGGAGGGCTTGGGGTGGCTGACTGGAAGGGAGGGTTGGGGTGGAGGAGGGTTTTTTTTAAGTTAATTGATTTTTTTATTAGAATTAAGACTTTAATTACAATTTTAGATTTAAAATATACTTAAATAACTGTTATTTACGTAATTAAGAGAGTTTTGTACTAATATGAGCAGATTAGGTGTAAAAGTGAAATTTATCTTGAATTATCAATAGGTGGTACCATTAAATAAATACTGAGTAACGATCGAATTTCTTCTATTACTTTTTACTAAGAAAAATATAAGTTTATATAGACTCATAAAAAAAATTGAAATAAATAGAGCTAGTAATTATACTACTCCCTCCGTTCCAAAATGTTATACCGATTTTCCGTTTTAGGCCGTTTCAAAAAGATATACCCATATATAATCTTTTCTATTTATATACATTTTTTTCTCCCTATTTTACCCTTAAATATCTAAACATTTACCTACCTTTTACTCATTTGTACTTTAATGGTCCCCACATTTGAATCTCTCTCTCTTACTTTTTCTAATAAGGACAAAAAAAGTACATGAAAATTATTAAAATAAACATAAGATTTTCCTATTATTCTATTTACCTTGGTTTTCCCTCATATTCCAAATAAGTATAACATTTTGGAACGGAGGAAGTATAATTGAGATGAATGAGACAAAAGCAATGAGAAATACATTTACTAGAATGATGAGGTCATTATATATCTCATCATCATCATCATCAACATTGATACACTTGGAGAGCAGTACAAATCAGATAATCAAGCCGCGTAGGCTAAGAAGCTCAAGGAAAGTGTGATCTAGCGAAAAAGAGTTGACTAGTGACTACGCGCTTAGATTAGGACGTGCTGCACGTAACTTCGAAGTACTGATGTAGTGTGAATGTAATATACCCATATTTGACGCAAATATTCCTGGAATATTTTTATTTAGTAGAAGTAGCTAGAAAGCAAAGTAAAAGTCATTAATTATCTTCTGGAAATTACTTTAATAATAATTTAAAAATTTTGGATATAATTTGGCCACGAGACCAAAAGATAACAGAACTGAGAATAGTACTTGTAGTAGTAAGAAAGATGACTCTTTCCCGATTGGCCCGCCGCTAATGACTCCTTCTTATGATTGGTCCAACAATGCCACCTAATCTTTACCGTACTAGGACTACTATTGCTACAATGCTCCTAGCATTACTCAAGCCCTTATGTAATCACACCTTAACTAGTAAATGAATAATTTTTTTTCTTTTTCTTAATTAATTAATTGTTTCCTCAACTTGAATAGTTCTAGATAAAGTAGTATAGTCAACTACTATTACTTTCTTTGTTGATATTGCTATTGTTGTGGATAATTCTAAGAAGGAAATTTTTTAATAGAGAATAATAATTAATGGATTTAAGAAAAAAAAACTGAAAATGATATTCGGTAGATCTAATCAAAGTTCACATTAACAATTATAATATTCGATAAAAATAAGTATAATATAGGGGAAAAAATCCATTCACTTCATCAAAAATCAGAAAAAGTATGTTATCAGTTCAGTAGATCTAAGTTCAATGCAAGATTATTAAGTTGAGTCCGACTAAAATACATTTAGTTCAATAAAAGTAACTACAATTCAGAAAAATAAAGTGAATCAAATAAAATTTTAATCCCTCTCTCTAGCACATTATCTTATTCTTATAGACCCTGTTTGGTGCTCAGCGGATAGCAAATAACAGATAGCGTATATATTAACTAGTTCGATAACTAACTGATAGAATTAGTTGATTTGATCAACTATTTGTATTAACCGTTTTTATGAAAGTGTTTGGTAATATTAACTGATACCTGATAGTTGATTTTCAGTAAAATGACATAGAAGGACATTGTGTAAAATAAAAAAGATACCTTTTGGTATTAATAATGGGCAAGACGGCCTTCCATAATCATTGTTTTACAAAACTCCAAAGAAGCTATTTGCAGCCTTTTATTTTCAGAGTTTTCGTATTCAACCCTCTTTGCAAACCTCTTTCTTCAGAACAGTCCATTTAGAGTTGTGACTAGTCAAAGACTCTAAACAGGATTTAAAACTCTAATTTCCCTTCAAAACCCTCTCTCTACCAAGCACAACCATAATATTACGTGAGTAATGAATAAGCGTGTTCACAATAGTTCTTTTTATTTGAGAGTATCACTTAATACGCAATACCTGAATTCCGGACTATGGTATCCCATTATATATATTAAGAGTATCTTCTGATATTATATTAACTCATTGATTATTATATAACCATTATTTATAAAAAAAAAAGATAATATACACACATCAAAAGTAGATTGGCTCGCATGTGATAATCAAATACAAATGTATGCTCTTAGACCTCTCGTTTTATGAAGAGCTTTTTATTTCAAGGAATTTAGTTATAATACAAATAATATTCTTGAAATTGTATTCTCCTACATCCCCTTTATTTTCATTTAAGCTCTTTTAAATTTTTTTCCAACGAATTGGAGGAATTTTATTGAAATAAAAGGAGTATATATATTTCTTTCTATCAATCTAAAAGGAATATATAGTAGAAAATATAAGAAATTTCGATATAAATATAAATTTCAAAACCACAATTACCTAAACGGCGAGAATCCTAGACCACTAAAAAGTAAAATCCTTAAAACTATAATACTTGAGTGGGGGATTTACTTCTATTTTGTACTAAAAACCCTAATCTTCAACTAATAGAAGTATGGCTTATATTTTTTCTTTTATTTTCTTACCGCTTACTAGGAAACCAGTCAGCTACGCTTCTCCTCATTACGCTAAACTTAACCCCCAAGTCAGTGAGGACAAATCCGTAATTTCACACCATACACACGACACTCATTTTCCGACTCTCACACACAAACACCAAAGTCGGTTTGGCCGCACTATATATACAGCAGCTTACCCACCAAATTAATTTCATACTTTCATTACTTCATTCTCTCTCTAAAAAAAATTCTCTCTCTAAAAAAACAAAACTTTACTTTATACTCAAGATTCTCTCTCTCTCTTTTCAAACCATAACCTAAAAAACGTGATGAATACAACATCAAAGCCACCAATCAGAGGAGCCGCCGGAGAAATCGAGACTTTTGCGATGGCGAATTGCTTAATGCTTCTCAATTCTCATAACGCCGTCGTTTCTTCAGTTTCCGGCGTCGGAAACTCTGTTGAAGAAGTCGGTCGTATGTTCGCTTGCAAAACTTGCGATCGGAAATTCTCATCGTTTCAGGCACTCGGAGGTCACCGTGCGAGTCATAAGAAGATCAAGATCGATAATTCCGGTGAGTTTCATGATGACGTCAGTTTTCCGGCGAAGTTGAAGGTTCACGTTTGTTCTAAGTGTGGAGTTGAGTTTCCGACTGGTCAAGCACTCGGCGGCCATATGAGGCGTCACAGAGCGGCTACTGCTGGTGGTTCTGGTGGAGGATCGGTGGTGATGAGTAGTGTGACGACTGAGACTAGTATCGGAAACAGCGACGGTAATGACGGTGAGAAAAAGAGGAAGATTAACGATGTTGTTTCGGAGGTACCTGTTTTGAAGAACACTAATAGTAAGAGAGTTTGTATGGATTCGGATTCGGATTTGGATTTGAATTTATCGCTGTGGAGGAATGAACATGTTGATGTTGAACAGAAGAATGATGATCATCATGAGGTTGAAGAAGGTGAGATAGTTGAACAAGCTGTGATTTATTATGATTTTTTGAACCTGGAATTGAGACAGCCGATTAACTACTAGTGTCTAGTGATTTCAGTTGATAATTAAATTCTTTGATTAGTGATATTTTGTTGATTCTACTGTACAGATGTGAACACAGTAGTAGTTGTTTATGAGGAGATTATTGTTGATTTAGGTAGGAAAAGAAAATATACTTTGTTCAGACGGTAGGTTTTGGGTTTCGTTGATTTAAGATCGTTTACATATTATTACGTACACACTATACACTATAGTTAGGTATTAGTGTTATTTCTTAGACATGATTTCGTTTGTAATTTAGGGATATTCTTTCATTATATGAGATTTTATATATTTTGACATATTATTTTACTCGTTCAACGTAGTGCAAAGTCGTATTTTGATTTTTAAATTGCTGATAAATATTGATTATGCAATTTGCAAGGTATTGTATTAGTATTGGTTGCTTAGTTGGAGTGACTTCTAGTTTGATTGTTCTTTCAAATATGTGTATGTCATTTTTCTATAAGCATATTGATCTTTTGTAAGACCGGATATATATACGATTTCGATGAAAGTTAGTCAATGCAAAATTGTGAAAGAATGAATGGATGAATGCGGTTTATTATTTACATATAGATGAAGGGTCTTAGCTTATTCAGGTATAGTAGATTAGTAGTCGAAATCACACAACTTCCATAAATTGGTACAAGTGTCCATGGTTTTAGAAGTGTGGTTTGACAATTTTCATTTCATGTGATGTTGCTACTATTCACGATATAATATGAATAGCGTATATTATCCGCTAGATGGGTATTATTTTTCTTTTTTCTAAAATAATGTTATCCAATAAAATTGCTACTCTCTCCGTGCTTGAAAGTGGGACAATTATACTTATAATTTAAGAGAGAAAGAGCTAGAGAATCAACCTCATATGTAATACGAAGTGGTTATATAAGTGTTAAATTTATTGTGATAGTACTTATCTTTTTGAGTAAGTGTTAGAGTATATAAAATTGTACTTATTTGTTTTTGATAAGGAAAGAAATCAGATGGAGCTTGCTAAGGAAGCTCTAACCTAATCAACCTTATTTGGATGAATATTATTAGACCAGTCTAATTCCAACCCTTGTTTAGAGAAAATTTCATGAAAGTCTCCAAATAGAAGGCAGAGAAAGAAATTACAAAATATAAAGCCCTCTTGTTGGGCTATGTACGTACTATATTAGTATGGGTTCTTGACTTCTTGTGTATTAGTATGCTTTGGGCTAAATGTATGTATGTGTATTAGGAGGCCCTAGCCTAAGGCTATGTTCTTTTCGTCTGAATTTTTCTGATCTGGTCTGATCTGATCTGAACTTTTATGATCTGATCTGATCGGAACTTTTCTTATCTGGTCTGAATTCTTCTGGTCTGATCTGAATTTTTCTGATCTGATCTGATCTGAACTTATTATAGTTATTTTTTGTTCTTATTATTTTCTGATCTGATCTGAACTTTTCTGATCTAATCTGATCTGATCTGAATTTTTCTGATCTAATATGATCTGATCTGAATTTTTCTGATCTGATCTGATCATTTCAGAGATAAGCACTAGAGTGCTTAAATAAGTTGAAAAGAACATAGCCTTAATGACATTGATTGAAAGTAATGACGAGATTACTAATTAAACCTAATTACTCCTAAGCAGCCGTAAACTAGACCAACACAACTCAACTCTGAAATCAACAAAAAAAATAAAATTGAAGCATCCAAAAGAACCTACACAAACTACTACTCCCTCCGTCCCATAATATAAGTCATGTTTCTATTTTGGGAGTCAAACTTTGAAATCTTTGACCAATTATTCTTGTTAATATATACGTAAAAACATATTCATGTGAGATCTAGTTAGATTTGTCTTAATATGTACTTTTATAATATCAACTTTTTATATTGTTTGTTAATACGGAATTGAAGATATTGAAGGTCAAAAGTACGCATTGGAGACTGTGCAAAAGTAAACAGGACTTATATTATGGGACGGAGGGAGTAACTGATAGCAAAATTACAAAGTTACACATATAATAAACTTTAAAAAAAACTAAAGAAATGATAAAATTCAACATTATGATCGAACACACCAGAACAATCCCAAACACTATGGGTGGCGTCCAGCAGTTAAAACATATGAAGGTGATTAAGGCAACCACACCGATCCGATCCTCACCTGAAAAAATAGTCCCCCAAAAAAACAAAAATGATTTAGGTAATTTCAAAGAATTTTTGCTAAATAATACTCTTACTAAATTACACCTGAAATTTTGCTGAATTAATACTCGAAAAAAATAGTTCTCCAGAAAAACTGATTTAGGTGACTTTAGTGAGTTGTTGTTTGACACAAAATTAGGGCCCGTTCTTTTCGTCTGAACCTTTCTTATCTGATTTGATCTGATATGAATTTTTCTTATCTAATCTGATCTGATTTGAATTTTTCTGATCTGATCTGAACTTATCATAGTTGTTTTTTGTTCTTATTCATTTCTGATCTGATCTAAACTTTTCTGATCTAAATATTCTGATCTGATTATTTCTGAGATAAGCATAATATAGCCTTAGGGTTTGTTATTTTTAAGTTATTTTTCTTATCTGAACTTATTTTATTTATTAGATCTTATTAGACTTTACATGACCTTATTTGATCTCATTCGACCTTATTATTCGACCTCGTTAGACCATAATTTTTTTTGACCTTATTAGATGGGACCTTATTATACCTTATTCGACCTCGTTAGACCTTGACTTTATCTAACTTTATCTAAACTTATCTATAATTTAATTTTTTATAAGTACTGAAATAAGTTTAAAAGAGCATACCTTACTTATTATGCAACATTATTCAATTGCTTTTATGCTATACTTAAGGCCCTATATTGTTCACCTTTGAAAAATAAATAATAATAAAGCCTTATTCAGTTCATTAAAAATAAGTTCAGCTCAGTAAAAATCAGTAGTGCAAAAAAGAAAAAAAAACATGAATTAGTAAAATAAGTTCAACAGTAAAAATAAGTTCAGTTCAACAAAAATGCGTTTAGTTCAGTAAAAATAAGTTCAGTTCAACAAAAATAAGTTCAGTTAAGTCAAAATAAGTTCAGTTAAGTCAAAATAAGTTGAACTAAGCCGGCCTAAGTAAAAATAAGTTAAGTTTAATTTAGTGAAAATATGTTCAATTCAATAAAAGTCAATAGTGCAAAGAAAAACTTGTATCAACAGTAAAAATAAGTTCAATTAAACAGAAATAAGTCCAATTAGGTAAGTTTAAGGTGAAGTGAACAGGGCCTTAGCTAGAGATGATAACTCACTTGAATTCAATCCAAATAAAAGAGAATCCCATTTGCTTCTCAAATAGTAAAATTTGATCTGAATCTTATAGCTACTATGTATATCTTATGTAAGTTTCTATAAAATATAACCCGAATCCAATTTGTCTTGGATGTCTCCTCACCAATAGGTAGGTTCAAACTAGCATAGTATAATGTCTTTGTAAATAATCCTTTATTTTTGTGATCTTGAGTAATAGTGTAATACCATCTCCGTTTTTTTAATATGTATGTTTGCTTTTATGGCAGACCATGAAAAAGTGAAAAAGTAAGAGAGAAGGTTAGTAAAAGTAAAAAAAAAGTGAAAAAGGTAGAGAGAAGGAAAGAAAAAGTAGGAGACAAGTATAATAATTAGGTGGGCCAATGTAACCTTCCATTTATGAGAAAAGGTAGAAAGATACATATTAAAAAAAATATCCCAAAATGGTAAAATGTGCATATTAAAAAAAATGGAGGGAGTACATAGTTTTGAGATCTCAACTCTCAAGTGAGTCAATATCCGAGCCGATTTGATTGATAAAATTTGAATTCGATACAAATTCAAATTAGAATAAAATTGGATTGGATATGAAGTTTGGGAAGATAATTTGATATGATCCGAACTGTTGTGATCTCTTAGGCATGGTTTACGTTATTATATTGAACTGAACTAATTTTAATTTTTATCGATCCTATTACTTTTCTTTCTTGTGGTTATTGATTTATTCAGGTGAATTTATTTTTACATAAATTAACTCATTTAAGTTAAACTATCATTATTAAGGTGGAGTGAACGAGAACACACATTGTTTTTTTTGTACTATTACAAGGAGTTTCCCACCGCCTTTGACGAGTGGACTAATCTCCCGCGAGAGTTTGTATAGGTACCTCGATGGAGATGGACAACATCCCTCGCAACTGGAGTTTTTTCCATTCCTAAGACTCGATTCCCAGACCTTGATTAAGGAGTAAGAGCCCCTTAACCACTCATGTCAACCCCAGTTGATAATCACACTATGTAGATTGTCTGTGAGATAATGTTATATAGTTGTTAATTAGTTGTACACGACATGCAAGGTAGCCTTGCGTAAATATTGGAGCGATTTTTGGTACAATTGCTAATATGCTAGTGTAAGCCAACTATGATTCCAATGACCAATTAGCAGAGAAAAACAAGGGAATATGAGATTACAAGTCCTTATCTTTTATTTGACTAGCAAATTGCAATAAACTAGGAGCATATACTTCCTCCGTTTCGCAATACTCGCAACATTAGAATAGTAACCACTATTCATCTATCAATCTTCTATTTACTCTTTTTCCAAATGTATAAGAAAAAATATAGTCAAGTGGGGTCTTATTTGATTCGTCTTAATGCATACTATCATAATATCAACTTTTTATAATTTTTACTTATCAATAATTAGAGATATTAAAGTTCAAAGTATTGCATTGGATAGTGTGCAAACAAGAAACGTTGCAAGTATTGCGAAACGGAGGAAGTATAAGATATATTCAAAGAAGTCGCCTCAATGCCTCAAAACTTTCAAATTGTTTTTGGCCATAGTATTAATTATTTGACCTTTTAATTCGAAGTTTCAGAATAATATGTTCAGCCAACGAGCCAAGGCTACTGGCATTGTCGTGTGCAACCACCGTAGTCAGATATCCTTAATGCAACTCCATATAATCTGGAATAAATCGAGAATTATTTTCTCTCATCACATAGGGAAATTCATTTAGAAATGGTCTTCGTTGCATAATTGGAACAAAACTTGTTAACAAGAAACTAAATACTCCACCACAGATGGTCCAGAGTACCGGAGAGGTGAAATGCTCTCAATGGTCAACAAACCTTAAAATTAAGGGATCATCATGTTGAAGCTCTAATCTCAATATGAAATATCACATGAGAGAGTACTACAATGGTTAACTTGGAGAGACATGTTCATCTAGTAAGGCTAAGAGGCTATTCCCCTTCTTGTCATATGGTTTTAAGGTGAAACTTTCTTTGGTCTAGTGAAGTGGACGCTCTAATGGATGCGGCTTAAGCCCATATTTAACACACGTTAATACAAGCACAACTACAAATAGATAAAATAACAGTACAAAAATAATGTGCCAAAGTAAATAGCATTAATTGACATAAACAACAACCCTTAGAAATTTGTTATCTTCTTAACTTAGCTTATGCATCAATTTCATTATTACAAAAACTTCTATGAAAGAAAATGTAACATAGTTAAGCTTAAATGAGGAAGAAAGAAAGAAAATATTGTGAACTTTCTTGCGCTTAATGAAAGAAAGCAAAGATTTTAGAATCTAGCAACATGAGCGTCCTCCCTTCGCTCTCAAACCTCTTTCTTTGATTAATAGCGTTCTGTTGCGTGGGCTTTTTTGGTTGGAGGGTGGTGAATTGGTGGTCATAACAATATGGGTTATTATTGGTGATGATGGTTATGGTGGTTTAGGGTTAAAGGAGGGTTGGTTTTGAGTATTTGGGTTGGAGTTTCGGGCTGAGGGTGGTGGTCAAGGAGTGGTTGGGGTGGGGTTTCAGTAGTAGCTGGATTTGTTTTCATATTACTGGGTGGGATCCTAGGCCGCGGTAGTTTATTTTAGGGTGGGACTGCGACGATTTTTGGGTTTGGAGGGGTGGGAGTGGTGGTTGTTATTGGGAGGGCCACAGTGGTTTAAAGAGAGTTCTGGTTGTCTGTGGTGGTGGGCGGTGGTAGTGATGGCAGTAGACAGTGGTGGTAATGGTAGGACAGTGTTGGGGTGGTGTTTGTGGGGCAATGGTGGTTCTGGAGTAGTGTAGTCGAAGTTTGGTCAATGGTATTATAGTGTAGAGGGAAACGAGAGAATCTAAAACCTTGGGGGATGTGGAGAATCAAATTGGGGTAATAAAACTAGCTAATAACTGGGCAAAGGGAAAGGAAAAGGAAAAAAACAAGAACCAAACACCATGTAAGGGTAACCGGGTAACAACTGGATTTTGATGGCCTTTCCCTTTCTTGCAACCTCCAATCCAAATACCCCTAAGAGTTTAGAACCTACCCGTTATCATCCCAACATACGAAGAAGAAAGAAACCGGAGTATCATTAAAATAATTTGATTCAATTTAGTTTACTAAAGTAAGATGGAGAGAACAAGCTCTAGCTACTATGGGTTTATAAGATAACGAAAAATCGTAAGCTCATATAGAGACCTATTGTTAAGATTAAAATATTTGAGATGAATAAAATGAAGTTTGGATTTTGTATCATCAATTCACAGGGCTAATAAGTTAGAGTCATAAGAAGTTAAATTCGTTAGCCCAGTGAATTCGATGATACAAAACCCATACCTTGAGAGTTTGGACTCAACAGATGCTGGTCCAAATTAAATATTTGTGTAGATTAATGTAACTTTTTAGTTAGGTTAGTAAAGTCGAATCTCATCCAAAATGTAAAAGTTCAATTCGCAGTCAAATATGGAATTCCAAATATGTCAAGAGTATGTTCTCTTCACTTGAATTCCTTAAACAGAATTTATTTGAATTTATCAAATCCTATTGGACTTGATTGAAACTTATTACACCTGATTGAAACTTATTGGACTTGATTGGACATGATTGAAATTTGTTAGATCTTATTAGACCTGATTGAAACTAATTACTCCTTATCAGACTCGATTGAAACTTATTAACTTAACATCATGTTTAACAAAATCCTCTTTCGACTTATAATTGGGATTTTTAGCTTTTAACCTATGGACTAATTGCTCGATTCATTTATTTAACCGTTCAACTCCTATTATGCTCACATGATTAAATTTCCTGGGATTTTTTCCCTAGGTTTGATGTATAAGCAAGTAACTAAACAAAGCAATGAAAGAAATATAACAAAGGAGAAGCGAGAGTAAGAAATTCTCTTGATTACTGGTTGAAACTTCAAACAAGTTGTCACCAAGAAATTCTCTTGATTAATGGTTGAAATCGTAAAACAACTTGTCACCTCTTGATTAGCAAAGTTCTCCATTTCTCTTTGATTTTCCTTTCTTTTTTCTCCCTAAACTAAGCTATGGATAGGGTATCCCCCTCCAATGATAGCCAAAAGGGTTCTTATACAACCCGATCAAGACAATCAAGAACTTTTGGGAAAAAGAGATTGCCCCATCTACAATGCTGATCGGGCGATCTACAGTAGGATCGCCCAATCAGCTGATCTGTCAGCACATGACAGTTGAACTTGTAAAGATATAACTCCTTCATTTTTCATCGAAATCTAGCGTGTGACCACTTGTTGAAAAGCTATTGAGATGAACTGTAATATCCAACTTGAATCGCTATCAAATGATGTTTAAATTGGAAGATATAAGTTTTTGAAGTTGACTCTAGTGCAAAAACTTGATGGAAACTTGGTGGATTATGCTTCCTTAACCTCCTTTTGTCTTATTTTCTTCATTATTCATGCTCTAAACCTTGTTTATACATTCTTGAGTTTTTGTAGGCAAACAAAAGCCTAATTTAATAGTACGTACATACAACACCAAGTAAATACTATAAAAGGTCATAGAGAACGAGCAAAAAGGCAAAAAAAATCTACAAAAGAGCTACGATTACGAACAAAACATAAATTGAGCAAAACGAAACTATAAAGTACAAGATGATGAAGAAAAATCAAAGGAAAATAAGAGTTTTAGAGTGATATAAATATCACTTATCAGAAACCAAATTCAAAACTCCAAACTTCTGAAACGATTAGATTTGATGTTATAGTGTATTTGTTTAATAAAATTAGAAATTTATGCCCGTTCATCTTATTTCAGCTAAGCGAACTTACTTTCGTTGATCTATGCTTTACTAAAGTGAACTTATTATAAATGAATGAACTTATTTTTACTAGTTTCTTGTTGTTGTTTTTGTCTTTGCTGCTACTAATTTTACAACTTTTAACTTTTTTGCTAAATTAAAATGAACTCATTTTGTTGATTTTATTGTTTTGAGGTGAACGGAAGCTCAGTTCAGTCTACCTTAACTCTGGTGAACTAGATTGAATTCAATTTAATAAACATATTTTTACTAAACTAAACATATTTTTACTAAATTGCCCTTAATTACTTCCTTCCAAGTCCTTCTTTTTTGTCGTTTTCTCATATATTTCCCTCCTAAGCAAAGTGTGCGGCTAAACAAATCTCATATTTACTAAACCAAAACGTATACCTATGCTTTAGGGGGAAATTCTGAGAAAACAAAAAAGCGAAATGATGGAATCGGAGATGAATAACAAGTCAACATTAAATTGTTGACTTTTTAGCTGAAAATCAGTGATGTAGTTTTGAGTAACAACGAAGCATATTTCTCCTAGACATAAAAGTCCTTAACTAAGGTCTTTCTCTATAAGATACTCTATAAGATACTTATTTATTAGGTCTTATCCGACAAAAAAATTACTCCCAAGGATTTTGAAGACTTCCTATAGAGTAATACCACGCGGGAATAGTAGAATCCTTAATTAACTAAAAACAGACTATTAGATAGTTTGCCTAGTTAGGTGATTAAATAGATTAAGTTACTAAAGGAAATATTAGGTTTGACTAATAATTAATTAAAAATATAATTTTGTTTCTGAAATTTGAGTCTAATTCTCCTAATGAGAGTATAATTATCTGTTGTGTTAATAGAATTTGATTTAGTTTAGGTTTCTATTTCCTAATTATCTTAGGAGTAATGTTATGTATGTATATATATATACCACAATCATGATCAATAGAGTTTAAAGGCTTTTATAGAAACTAGAAGTAAAATATAACGTTCCATTCAGCAGAAAAAACTTTATTTCTCATAGCACAATAGATTAAGCAAATAAAAAAAATGGCGCTTTTTGATGAGATTGAAGAACAACGACAACAAGCAATTCGTGAAGAAGGCCTTAAATGGATTGAAGAAGAAAAATTATCAATTCATGATTGGATTAAAAAACTGATAAAAGAACAAGAAGAAGAGAAAGAAAATCAGACGGAGAAAACATCTGAGAAATTGCATGAACAACTGCGAGAACCACTGAAATCATCGGCTGGTTTTCCATTAGATTCTCGTGATCGTCAGGTATATATATATACACTAGCGTCAAATGCACGCCATGCATGCAAAAGCGAGTAAAGATTTAATTCGTGAAACTATTAAGTCTTAAATTTGTATGGCAATTAGTTTTTTTTGGTGTCCGTCCCCTCTTCCAAACTAGATATTTATATCTGCCAATATAACTAGCCATCAATCTCCAACAATATATGTCAAACAAAAAATCAGTTTTTGCATGTCAAATTAACCTAGTTTTAACATAATTTGCTTGATTTCTGTAGATGATCTTTGTTGACGAGGGCAAAGATTACTTGGAGAATTATTTGAAGCAGAAGGATGATGAAAACGACGAGACGAGTAATGAGGAGATAATAACAATATCTTCACTGTTTAATGATGAAGACGGCAAGTCCAGCAATGAAGTTAATTTACAAGTACAAGATGAAGTGCATGAAGATCATGTACCAAAGATGCGACAATATGTTCTTTTTCCTTCAGATAATTATTCGAGATTTAAGAGTTAAGTCCTAGATTTATTTACTAATTTTAGGAGTTGTGTTAAGTTCTTTGGAACTTGTAGGATCGATCAAGGTTAAAATATTACAATTTGTTGATATTACCGATGGTTGATTATTTTATAGCGGGAATTGTGCATGGATTACCAATAGACTTAAAAGTTTGTTACTCGTTAGTTATGGAGTTTTGAAACAAAAGATTGAAATATCAAGTTGCTAATATGATAGTACCTAAGTAGATATTAATATATAAAGTATCAAATTTTAATAGCAATGACACATACTTTATATCACTTCCTAAGTGCTAGAAATTTGATATTGACTTTCAATAATTGCTTAATTGAAACAAATAACAACTATAATGTGAATCAATTCCTCACAAAACTTTAAACATATGGCGGCACGAAAAATTAATTAATTGGTGAACTAACTACATGAACCATTGCAATGCTTAATGAATCACTGTGATGCTTAATGATATAATAATGTTTAGTGAAGCATTGTGTTGCTTCATTGTGTTGTTTCACATTAGATAAATGAATTTTGAATTTATCTAGTAATTTCATTAAGAGTAAAACAGTCTTTTCATGTGGACGCCATTCCCCTCCCCCCTTGACTTATATAATAGAGATAATCCTTCCTCTAAAATTCATTCAAATTGCACTAAAATTAAATCATTGGCTAACTGCAAAGGGTGAAGTGTTGTGATAGAGAGAAGTCATGATTAAAGGTGTCGGTTCGGTTATTCGGTTCAATTCTGATCAGAGCCAAATAGTTTAATTGACTGCAGTTATTTTTGCATGTTGAATTGATTTGGTTGCTATTTTTTCGGCTTCAGCTCATCTCTAGAATATTTACATTTACTCATATATCACTATTCCTTTCAGTTCATTTTTATTAAGTTCGGGTCATATGTTTTTAATTCAGTTCATCTGTTATCAGTTCAACTGATCTAATTTATGCCAAGGAGAACAAAACCAAATGGTGCGTTTTCTTCACCTAAATTCCCCTGCTTTATCAGAACTTATCAAACATAATTAGACCTGATTGAAATTTATTACACCTGATTGGAACTGATTGGAACTGATTGAACCTTATTAGACATGATTAGAACTTATTAAATTATTAACTTAATATATTAAAAAATATTACTATAATTAATTAACTAATGACTACTCATTGGTTTTTTTAATTGGGAGTTTTACCCCTTGTTTTTGAGAGCTTATTGCTCCATTCATGTATTTAACCATTCAACTCCTATAATGCTCATATTATTTTTGTAATTTTCATTAAATATATAAATTAGGTAGTTGTATTTTACATTATTATATGAATCTAATATTATATAGTAATTAAGTTTTAAAAAAATCCCTTTTGTAATAGTTTTTTCAAAAAATATCTTTTAAATTTATTTTCTAAAATACTACCTTGTATGACACATTTTTTTTTCCAAAATACTACTAATTGACCACTGAATGAGGGTTTTACCATCCGTGATGAGTTCATAGCCAATTTGCCACTTAGTGCCTTAATCTCACCTCACGGCCCAGGCACCACCACCTCCATAGGGTGCCAAACCTCCCCTTATTTCATTTTCTTCTTAATGAGCACCACCTCCCGCTAACTTCTCTCTCCTCCATTTATTTCTTCTCTTTTATATTTGTTGTCCTACCGACAACAACACCTAGGGGCGTTCAAGATAGTAGAAATTTCATGGCTAGAATTCAGTTTTTCAGAAGAACAGCTAATTAGTTCATTCCCCCTAAAAATCGGGTTATACTTAATCATATTTGATACATGATGATTTTGTGGCATGTATATCATGTATTCCTCGAATTATTCACTTACATGCTTTTGAATTCCATGTAAGGGTTGATAACGAGTCGAGTCGGGTCGAATTTTGCATAACTCGACTCGACTCGTTAAGATCTCGAGTTGAACTCCATTCGAGTCAGTCAAAATGGAGTGGAGCTTCTATCGAGTTTTGACCAACTTAAACAAGCCCGAGTCAAGTTTAGCTCGAGTCAATCTTGAGCTATTTGCGAATTTTCCAGTCGAATTTACACCAATAAGATGGATTGTATATTAAAATTGATTATTTTAACCCTCTACTATATCATTCGAGTTTCTCACGAGTTTTCAAGTCGAGTTTTGCGTATCTCGACTCGGTTTCATTAAGGTCTCGATTCGAGCTCGAGTTCAATCCGAGCTAACTTCAGTCAAGCGTTGATTGAATTTTGACTGAATCAAACTCTAGTAGCTCATGAGCTATCTCGCTCGATTAGCACCCCTAGTTCCATACTTGGTTACTCATCCACAAAACCGTCGTGATTTCTTCTTATATATACTTTTGCTAACATTATCGATTTAGGCTTTTGGTAACTTTTCATTGGCTTTTGACTTTTATATGTGGTCAAACAGGCAAAAAAAGTGTTTGGTAAACGGCTTTTACAGTGGCTGAAAAGCCGACTTTTATGCCAAAAGCTACTTTTACTAGCTTTTGTTGCAGTTTTTTGACTTTGGCTTCTATTTTGTACTTAACAGCTAACCCTAACAACCGTTTTTACCAAATACTTTTATATACAGCTAATAATTAAACAGTCGGTCAAATAAGCCACTAAAAATAGCCGGTCAATTCAGCCACAATAAAAAGCCACTAGCAAACAGCCACCAGCCAATTGCCAAACACCCCATAATATCAAGTAGGAACGAAAATACATTTGAATTATTCCTTACGGGTGATTTCACTATCATAATCGACTTTTATTAATACCTATTAAGCGGGCCGTTAGGCTCATTAGAGAAAACCATTATAAATGAGGTGTAACGACCAAATATATAGCCCTGGCCAAATTAACTAGCCATATCAACAATCAAATATTTAGCCCTGACCAAATTAATTAGCCATATCAAACTTGTATAATACATTAGTCGTTAAGTTTTCCTAATCTATGTATCAGACTATAAAAAGGAAGCCAAAATTCCACTGCATCAATCTTGGCAGATTATGTTATCCTTGAACCCAGGAAAGAAGGTTGTTGCAAAGAGAGCAGGCAGGCAGGGTGAGTAGTCCGTTTTTGGTGCTCCTAGGAGCACGGAGCATGGTGCTCCCGGATTTTAACATAAGTCGTTACTAAGAACATATAATGAACATAAGGAGAACATAACATTAAAAGATTGTCAGAAAGAACATATAGTGAACACTGGGAGAACATAACATCAAAAAAACATGTACTTGAAACCAAAAGAACAAAATACGAAATTTCAAAAGAACAACATACAATTTTTAAAAGAAAATACAAAACTTCAAAGAACATTTACTTATAACAAAAAGAACAAAATACGAAATTTCAAACAACAAACTTTTTTACAAAGAACAAATTACAAAATCTCAAAAAACATTTCCTTAAAAAAAAATTAAACACTGTCAATTCTAAAAGAACAATTCATTGAAATATAAAAAACAAAATACAAAACTTCAAAGAACAAAAATGAATGACCTTGAAGAGCATTAAAACCAAATCTAACAGAACATCATCTAACAATTCGAAGGACATCTGGTCTGAAAAAGGAGAGAGAGAAGAGCAATGCCGTTGAAGGTTGCTCGACGGTGAAGATGGTTTCCGGTGAACGTGGCTCGACGAATGAAGACCCTGGTCGCCGATTTGCTTTGCCCTAGCCGCCGCTTTGATTTGCCCTAATGGCCCCTTTGTTTTCCCCTAATTTCAACGGCTGTTTTGCCCTAACTCCGTTCGCCGGCAAGCTATTTTGCCCTAATTTCGTTCGGCGGTTGTTTTCCCTAACCACGGAGCACTGTGCTTCGGGGAGTACAAAAAAAATTTCACAGGGCGAGGCCTTAGTTTAATCGCATTTTAAACGCGTTTAAAACGTCGAATCCGTCTTTTTGAAAGAAAAAAAAACGCATTTAAAAAGAAAAAGAACGTCTAGGTCGATTAAAACGCAAAAAAACGGCAGGTTGCAGATTAAAACGTTTTAAACCCGATTTTTGATTAAAAAACGGCAGACTTAAAAAGACCAAAGAAAAAAGCCAAGTCAGTCCCACACCGACCTACCGACGACACTCTACTCAGGACCACACTCATCTTCTCCGACATTCCGACCTGCTATCGCGCTGCACGACCACGGAGAGAAAAAAGGGAGGTGGATTCATAAAGAAGATAGAGGGAAAGAAGGAATTAAAAGAAAGAGACAAAAATGAAGTTTTAGGTTAAGATGAGCAGATTCTACCAACCATTCATGAGATAGTTTGGGAGAGAGGCGCAAAGGAGTTGGAGACTTTAAGGCTTGAACAGAAAGAAGGAAGGTGGACGATGGGGATCGGAGGTACAAAACTTAGATTTAGGTTAAGATGAAATGAATATGGGGATTTCGAAAAGTTGTGGACGGTTTAGATTAGGTGGTATTATAGGCTAAGTGAGAGTAATGCACAAAAATAATGCCCGTTTTTTTAGCCGAATTTTTCAGATTGAAACCGTTTTAAACGTGTATACGTATATATCCGAATTATAAAAGTCAATGTTTTTTCAATCGAATATTTGACTGAATTTTTCAAATTATTGTCGTTTCTAACGCGCCGAGTCCCGTTTTTAACTAACTTAGGGCGAGGGTAGCAAGACACAAGTGGTCATATAATCTTGCATCATTCAATTATCTCATCCAAGAAATAAGAAGCCTCTTATTGATAGATAACCCCTTGACCTATCACCACCTCACCAATGAGATAAATTGGAGTTGCTCCATTTGCATCTCCAAGAATTTTGAGGGCCGAGTCAGGACTTTCCACGAGCACCATCCCGATACCCATATTGGAAGTCCGCCTCATCTTAGCATCATCTATCCTCCCGACCTACCAGCATGATGAATAATTTAGATTAGAGTCTGCATTGCAACAAATTCCGTTCTTTGTGAAATACTCCATCAACCAAATTCAACAAAATTATCAGTAGGGATGTGTTCTCTCCACCACGTTAACAATTAGTGTCAGGCTTGTTCAAGTCCAATCAGGTCTAATAAGTTAAGTTTACGTAAGTTCATGAAGAGAATGCACCCTCTAAGTTCTAAAAAATCAGTGTCAGCAGCAAATCCGATTCAGAAAAGCCTGAATAAAACAAAGCTAGAAACATTCTTCATACCTCTTGGAGCCATTTAAAAACAGGAAGAACAGGCCACGAATCTATATTGATGACAGCTCCAAGACCCTCGGGGAAAACCCTAGGTATATTATCAGTGAATCCACCACCAGTTATGTGAGCTATCCCTTTAACTCCTCCTTTGCTGATCAAATCAAGCACCTTCACAACCAAATAACATAGACATATTATATATTACAGAGATTCTACCCAACAAGTACCTAATAATGTAGTAATGTGATCACATGCTTGACAAATGGGGATTAGATCACCTGTTTAACATAGATGACTGTTGGGGCAATCAAGGCTTCACCAAGTTGTTTCACCAGGAAGCTTGTCTGTCAAAGAGCTATTGCTTTGTGCCAAAACCCTATAACATGACGTGTGTATAGATGTCGACATGTCAATATATGCTTTCATCTAATTATATTCAATTGTATCTTGAGTCTTCTGGCCTATCATGGTGCCAATTATGCTATATAAGCCCCCAACCTTCCTAGGGACAAGAAAAAACAGAAAAAGTGACTTCCTTCTCACAAGAGAAAAGCCATTGGAGTGGACGCCGCTGGACGGAAGACCAATGAGCACGTCTCCAGCCTCAATATTCTTTCCATTAATGACTGAATCCTTCTTCACAATGCCCACAGCAAATCCACTAAGATCATACTCACCATCTGCATAAAACCCAGGCATCTCTGCAGCCTTAAAGACAAAGATTCAATAAGTCAACCAAGCTAGCTAAACAACTCCAATGACTAAAATAGAACCAACAAATCCAGGATACAACATGAACAAGCATCACAGAAGTATTCGATTAGCAGTAGTTTGGATTCTCAGGATAGTATTAGTTGCAAAGATTTATACTTCCAAAAAATTCTGCAACTCTATCAGATATTTAGCTGGTTTTTATATCAAACTCTACTGAAGTTATGACTAATCATGCTCAGCTCAGGCTTCGATTTCAAACTAACTTCAGTTAACAATTACACTCAAGACTCAACCATCATATCAGTAGACAACAGACACGATTGCCAAAGATAGGGAGACCAATTAAGCAACATTGACTATCTGAGTCCAGTGCCTCCAAGGAAAAATGAGCATGAAAACTGTACTTTTCAAGCCTTGAAGAAATTTAGGAAAAGGGAAAACAAAGAGATAAGAAAAATGCTTTCTCTGTCTTACAGCACATAATTTAGCAACCAAAATCAAATACTTCTACGGTAGATGCAGGCAGAGCTTCTGGATTACCTCGCCACCCAAAAGAGCACTATCCGATTGCTGCAACCATCAACTATTCCTCTGATAACCTGATTTGCAGAAGAGCTTCTCAATATAATTGCACCTATTCTTACTAGATAAGGAAATCGGAGTATATTCCAATGTAAGCGAAGTGTAAATGTGCTGCAAATGACGTACCCTTTCAGCAAGGTCAACATCAAGGCGGCTAGTGGCGAAATAATCTAGGAAAAACAAGGGTTTTGCCCCAGAAGTAACAATGTCGTTAACACTCATAGCAACCTGAGGAAAAAACTAGTAAGAAGCCAAACGTAGACCACAAAATGCATGACCAAAGATCAAAATAAATGTTACCAAATCAATCCCTATGGTTTCATGAATTCCAGTTTCAAAAGCAAGCTTTAGTTTGGTACCAACACCATCTGTACCAGCAACAAGATATGAATCCCCTGCACAAGTACGAAGACTTTCACTATAAGTAAAGCCAGTTACACTTGCACATAAAGGGAAAAGAACAGATAAAATCACACCAGACATCTTATCTCAGAGGAAACATTTTCTTTCTTCGATACACAACATTAACATTAACATAACCAACTCCTTTAAAAAGATTCCTAGCCTGGCCTGGGTAGGGAAGGGAGTTTCACTATACAGCCTTCCCCCTGAAAATAACAGAGAGGATGTTTCCAATTAACTCATAATCCCATATGCAATGACCCCTTCTGCTAGTCAGTAGACAAGTAACCCAGGCAGTTCAACTCGGCTTTTATATTCCAAAAGTTACAGAATAGTAGACATTGGGCGCTGTTGAAAATAGACAAACAGTTAATCCTAATTTCTTAAATCTATGCAGCAAGCCTTGTGCTAGAGCAGTGGAAGGGCAAAAGCAGGCATCACTAACTTAACATAGAGATAACACGATTCCAAGCAACTTTGACGGTTCACGCCACAATGGAAGTCAAATTGCTCTGTACTTTTTTATGTGATACAGAGAAAATAAATTGTACCAAAAGCAGTAATAGATTGGTAAAAAGTTCGACATCATTTCGATAACAAATCCTGCTACCCCTATTTTGGAGCACTGCATGAATATCTACACTCATTTTATCAAGCAATAGTAAAGTGTAGACCAGGCCGACGCACTCTTGCATTCTTAACTTTAAAATGTACACTGAATAAAGCACAATGGAAAATTGCCTTCAAGCTCAAACATCACAAAATCCACACACATATCCCAAAGGGTAAGACCGTAACGAAACTTTTTTGCAATTGAACACAGATGATATGGCTAAAAATGTAGGAATGCCTGGGATGTCTGAACAGTATATGAAATACCACTTTAGGTTTTGTTTTATAAGAAATATGAACCACATTTAAGAATTGAAGTCATAGCTCATAGGTGGAGAACTTAAATTATCCCGGGACACATGGAAAACATTGCAAATTGGAAATAATTCACTAAACCTTCTATATGCTTCCTAATTAGCAAGTAATCAATAGAAGTAAAAAGTAAGCTTCTCTTCTCAATCAATACCACTAACCCACCAGTCCCCCTAAGAAACAATACAGAAAAGGTTATTCTATCCAATCTTCCAATGTGTTTGCTAGAACCACCATAAAACTTTATATTTTAAAGATATAATATAGGGCACCATAATGAAAGGTATCAACTTGTTCCCACCTCTTCACATGAACGAATTCAAATGACAAACACCAACATATAGCTTCCCCTAGCGCACAACCACAAATTTGGAACTGACCAAAATCCAGATATGAGCAACTAAATGCATCAAGATGAAAAAGTTTCAATCTAAAAGTTAGCATCTAACTAATTCAGCGCATTTTACAATGTGTACCCGACAACTTCTACCCTACACCAAAGGCTTTTTTTCATGCTTATTGCTCATTCGAAAAACTCCAAATGAGCAAAATTGACACTATACGAAAAGTTCCACTTCCACATGAATAAATGAATAAAAATACCCTTGTGTGTTGGAAGCTCATCAATACATTCACACACTCGCGGCAAGCTCAAAATTTTCCTTTGGCAAAACTTTGACAAATTAAGGCTCCGTTTGGTTGGGAGGAAAACGTTTTTCCTGAAAACTAATTTCCTCATTTTCCTTTGTTTGCAAGGGGTGGAAAATGGTTGTCCTAATGATTGAAAAAATTGAGGGAAAATACATTTCCTCCCTAGGACAACCATTTCTTTTCTTTTCTTTCCTTTGTCCTTTCCCTCAATTTTTTCCCTCTTATCTAACTTTGGTTTGCAAGGGGTGGAAAATGGTGTTTCCTTTCTTTCATTTCCTTCCTCCTATCTATCCTTCCATTCCTTACGTTCTATTTTTATTTTTCTTCCTCCCATATGTCCTACCATTTCTTTTGCATTAGTCCAATTCGTCAAATTTTTCATGTAACAAACAAACAATGGTAGATTAATCTACAATCGGGTTTTCCCTTGTAAAATTGTTTTCCATCCAACCAAATGGAGCCTAATACTATCTCATCATTATTAAGTCAATTCGGTAACAAAATAACATAACTTTGCAACTACTATGATATTTGTTTCACCTCTGTTAAACATCAACATAATAGTACAACTTTCTCGAGACTATTATACTCAACTCCAACTCCCAGAGTTCCAACCCATTAGCAAGTAAACATGAACATAAAGGCAATCAAAAAAAGTACAAAATGTAGCAAAATGCAGTTACCTAAAGGGTATAATCCTCCAAAGCCACCAATTCCAATTCCAGGTGCCATTTTAGCAATTCTCTTAACAAGCTCCGACCCATCATCAATATCAACCCCAGCATCCTTATAAGTGAGCCCTCCACTCTCATTCCGACTACTCCACATCGAAAGCGACCGCCTTTTCTCAACTGATGACGATGAAAATAGCTTATTGTGTGTGGGTTTTGTTTTGCAGCTAATGTTTGAGTTTACAGATATGAAGCATGGCTATTCCTCTTGCTGAGAAAAGCCCGAATTGGGGACTTTCTAGTACTAGACTAATAGCTCGCCGCAACTTTTCTTCACTCTTGGACAATTTTTTTTAGTTTTAAAATATTTTAAAATTCATGTTTAAAATTAAAGAAGGATTCCTTTGAACAAAAAAAAAAAGAAAATTAGGACAAGTTAGGAGGAAGAAATTTTAAAAAATATGGACGGTGTTTGGTAGAGAGCGGTTTGGACATATTAAATGGGAATGATCATAAGTGTGGTGTCTTCCATTTTCATATTTTTTCTTTATGCTTCCTTTACTCACATGTAGGTGATCGTTTTTATGGAATAACCAAATAACAAAAGTGACAAGTAGGTAGTTCTTTGTGCATCAATTTAGTTAGCAGAGATAGGTATAGCTAATCTTTACATCTCCTCCTATCTCAATCGTTCCATCTTTTTATTTTTTGCATGCTAGATGTTGTTGTTATTCTGTTAATGCTAGATGATGCTATTAATGCATATCATGTTTGAGTTGGTACATGTATGTTAGTTGCTATTGATTTATACGTAAGGTGCTGTGTTTTTACTTAAAAGTTTATGAATCTATTAGATAAAATTATATGCTTGAAAGTAACATTTACCTACATATAGTTGCGAGAAGGAATAATATTTTACTGACATGTGTTACAACAGCGAGTCTGTACGGTGGTCAAAACTCTGCTAGCAAGTTTTCCGTTACTAATACGGTGATGTATTGGTGGTGTTATTTACATTTGTGCTTTTGCTTTATTAATATATGTTCTCTTGCTGGTTTCATCAAGCAAAATTACTCGATGAAGTGTTGGTGAACCAATCTCGCGGGTTAAGTATTGGTCGGTGTTATTGTTGTGAAATGCATCAGTCACTTCTATTATTACCTTATAAATGCGTTATGATTAGTGGAAACTTACTGGTGCAGAATGGCAAATTCGAAAATTACATCACAAATTTTATCTCACTAATTTTCATTTCGCTCTTTGTTGTGCTTCTTCTTTGTTCCAATGATTTTCTCACTTTGATCTTCCAAATTTCGTTTTATTTAGGTTGTGGTTGACGAAAAATTGCAGATTTGGTTACAAATTGGATTGTAATTCAATCTTGGATACTTCTCTCACAATTCCAAACTACCTCTGTTACCATATCTTCCGAGAAGTTAAGCGGGTTGTCAGTTACTTATTTAAGTAAGGACATCATCTTACAATAAAATCTCGCTTGTATGATGTCTTTAATGATTAAAATTTGTATATTCTATCTCTTTTAGATAGTTTAGGGTACATAATTGAGAGAAGGATCTCCTAACCTTTTCTCGTATCTTAATAATAAAAAAAACAATCCAACTTGCATGGACCGGTTCACATTAAAAAAAATGTGCACCAGATCCAGACACGTGACCCGCGTACGACAAACTCTATTATTTTAAAGTCGTCTATATTACAAATCCATACATTATATCAGAAATAGATACACTATATCAGGCCGAAACACACTATAACAGTATATAGAAAATATACAATGTACGAAAACGGCACTATACTACATACATTGTATCACACAGAAAGACATTGTGTCCAGAAAAGACACTATATTAAATGGACTATATTACACGAATATACTATATTGATTATTTATACACTATATCGTAAATAGATACATTATAGGCACAGAAACACACTAGTATATATAGAAAATAGGAAAAATTGTCAAGAATAAGCTAACCTTCACGTTGACCGCTTCTAATAAGTCAACCAAAATATATTCCATTAACAAGTAAAACTTGTAGCCACTTTTGCTTTCAACAAGTTTTTAGCGGCTAAGACCCCTTATTACCCTTTTAACAGGTTAAATTGACACATGTCACTCTTTTACTTCCTCCGTTTTTTATTAAGTGATACTCTTGTTTTTTTCACGCTTATCAAGAAAGCGATTTAAGGGTATAAAGGATTGAATTTTTCAATGAAATTTTAACACGAATAATATAGAATCTCATTTTTGCTTGTGTTAAAATTTCATCGAAAAATTCAATTGTTTACGCCCTCTTTTTCTTCCATCTAGTAAATTACCTTGACCAAACTCCCACCACCATACTCTTCCAAACTCCCACCCTCTTACACGGCATTTCCTTCACCAAACTCCCACCACCATACTCTTGTAAACAAATCACACACTCAGTCACTCCTCCCCTTCTTCTAAATTCGATTTTATTCGTGCCACCCTGAAATCAGTTTCGCTCAGCTTGATAGTGGTACGAATGATATAGTAAATTTGTGCCACCATGAGTATTTATTTCATGGGTACGAATGAAATCAGTTTCTCAGTCACCATAAAATTCTTTTTATTGGATATGGTAAAGTGTTTTCATTCGTGCCTAAGTCACCCTGTAACAGCTTTGTTACTGTAATTGGTGCGCCTCATTCATCCCTTCTTTCTCCAGGTATAGACTATGCATCCCTCTTTCATCCCACTCCTCTCTTTACTGCTCTACTGCTCTTCGTCGGCACAATGCTCGCTCTAATAATTGTGCTTATATTGATCTAACCCTTAATTTTCCGAGGTTTTTCTGTGTTTTTAGGATGAATGGTTTTTCTAGGGTTTCTAATTTGTATATTGATATGTATTTGAAGTATATTAAAAGTTAGGGTTTTTATAATTCTCACAGTATGGATTGGATTTGTTAACTATAGACTAAAACTTGGTGATTAATTTTGTGGGAAATGCACTTTCCAATGGGAGGCCAACCCATCTCTGAGTTATGAGTTACAGAAGAAGAAAGATAAATGTGGTGGTATGGGTTTTCGGATACGGGTCATTGATATGAAAATCAGGTTTCAATTACCATGAATGCCTTCTTCGATTCATAAACGGCTATTGTGGTGTTTTCTACCAATGGCTTCTTTCATCTTCCTCGTTTACTAATCTTGAACTAATAATATCTAATTCTGGGTTAAAGTTGAGTTTTTTTACTCTGTTTTTGGGTAAATTGATTGATGTAGGAAATACTGATCACTCCTATTATCTATGAGGTGTCGATTGGTTTGTTACCCGTTTGCTTCTTTTATGTAATCCGTAGGCTCTGTTCTTTTGGACTGAATGGAGCTGGACGGGACTAAACTGAAATTGTGAGACAAAAGGAATTGAATTGAACCGAAATTAATGGAGCTCAATTGAACTGAAATGTTTTTAAATTAATCTAGTCCAAAGGAACAAGGCCTAATTCTCATAGTTTTCTTGTTCCTTTCTCATCCAGGTATTTTGTTTGAAACAAAAGGGGCAGACTGGTAAAGTAAATCTTACACATCGTGATTTTAATTAGCTCAATTGGACTGACAAAGTATGGTAGGTGCTAGTGCTATGAGGAGATATGTTATGAAGTTGTTTATATCTTTGAAGTACATCACTGCCAATGTAGTAGATAGGAACAATGGGAAAATTGTTGCCACAGCTTCTACAGCTGAGCATGCTCTCAAAGGCACGTTTGAGTGCGGTCGTTCTTGCAATGCGAAGGCAGCAGTGGTAGTGGGGGAGATTTTGGCAAGGCGGTTGAAAGTTGAAGGTCTTGATGATGGACAAGGAAGAGGGATCCATATTGATATGAATAAGGAGGTGGAGAAAAAGGCTTCAAAAATCGCACCAAGGTGTGGGCTGTTGTAAATGCACTCAAGGACAATGGTGTTAAGCTCGTACTTGAAGAAAGAGATGACGACATTTGAGCAAGTTGTTAATGTGAACTAAGGATAAGAATTCATCTCCGTATGGCGTCCTGTGAGTCCCTCCCTTCCTTTTGTTTGATTTGCATTGCATGATTAGTAAATTGTTCAACATCAGGTGCAGTTAACTTAGCAATTGAAGAAACAATAACATAATTGAGGGATCATAGGGTGATGGAAACAGTTTGGATTTGCCATCTTGTAGTTGCTTCTCAGGCCCGTGTGTAAACAAATACCAAATAGCAGAATATAGGCTCCGTTATTTTCATGGAAAATCACTTTAAAGGAAAGCAATATTCAATGGAAAACGTAATTTTAGAAAAAGTTTTCATTTGTTTGTTTGATTAGAAGAAAACTTAGGGAGAAAAGGTAAATGAAGTAAAAATGAAGGAAAGATGGGAGGAGAGAATAAAAAGAAGTAAGGAGTAAAATGGAAAATGTGGCATACCTTCTTTACCACATCAATTTGGTTTTCCTCTACTAAGATAATTTTCCACCTTTAAGAAAATTATTTTCCACCCTTACCAAAACAAACAAAGGAAACTAGAAAGATGAGGTAAACCATTTTCCACTAGAACAAACGGAGCCATAGGGTTATAAGGTTGTTACTTTATACAGTCCAAGCAGGACTTTTGATGTCTGTAGGGGTTATAGTTCATTAATACTGAGATACTGAGATGATGTTATTTGCATAATGGTGCTATACTGTCTCCTGATGGTTTTTTGGTTGTCTGGTTGTCGTTTCTCGGAAGGTCAGGACTACAGATATAGGATGGATAAGTTAATGCTTTTCAAATCACTACAAGATTAGAGAAAATGGCTTTTCTTTTTAGAAGATGGGAGAACTCTTATCTTAGGTACTGTGCAACTCTTTCTTTTCTGTGAAATGCCACGACATTGGTATATTTTCCATAACCGACCCTCTTTAACTGTGCCCACTGTACGACTGGACCAACCATTCTGTCCATTTTAAGGTGTATATTCTGGGTAGTGTATTCTTATGTTACTTAATGACAATGCTATGTGCCCTTAAATGACAGAGGGTTAATTTATAATGAGTGTCCTAACATCAGATCTATCGTATGTGCAGAGACGTGGTATTGCCTGCCGGTGAAAAATAAAACCCGAGTTGCATGACATTTCCAAATTGCCATAAAAAATTACATGATTGGTTGGTGCGAGTTAGACTGTAGACGCAGTTGCCTGACCAGTCGTAACTAGGGCCTCTCTCGTGGTTTATGGACATTAAGAGTATGATTAGGTCGGATGTAGCTTATTTTAGCTATTTGTAGATAGGATACTACTGTAGTTGGTTGAACACCACTTTGTGTTTGCTTTAGTATGTAACATTGTTTTAGTATAGATAGGAAATGAGAATGTATTGAATGGAGCCTTGTGTTCAAGTTCAGCTGTTGAAGAGGCTGGGCAGTTGGCAGTTTGGCACTCAAACTCTATATAGATGTCAGAAGTCAAATTATGTTATAGAATTGGGAATGAATATCAGAATATGTATTTATGAAGTTTAAACATCTAATCTAATAAACATACTTTTTTTTTGGTGGGGATCAAGTAAACATAAATGATTGATAAAAAATTATTTAAATATAAGAAAAATTAAATGGAAATTTAGTGATTAACTAAAATTGATAAAAGAATTTCTAGAAGTATGAAAGAATGATGTAAATACTGTGTAAAACTTAAATCAGTAAAGAAACCTGGGTTGAATGGATAATCAGATATCCATTTAAAACTGACATCCACGGAGGGAGTATTATGACTACTATTATCTATCAACTTAAATGCAACCTTGAACTGTAGTTGACAAAGTTGGAATATATATGTAGATTAAGCAAAAAAAAAATATCATGTGTGATTTGCATGGGTCTAAAACTAGTACGTGCAGTATAATTAACATCATAAATTCTTCATATCTAAGGCTAATTTAATCATTTGCTGTTGATATTTGATCCAGTTTAGGTCTACATTTCCTAATTATTATCACAATCATGATCAAAAAACTTTGAAGGTTTTTTCGTGCCTGTACATTTCTTTCGTTCACAAATCATAAGAGCAAACAATATTTTTCATAGCACAAGACGACGCGCAACGAACATGAACAAGAACAAACACTTCTTTATCAGATTGAAGAACAGCAAGAACAAACTTCTTGATTGGATAATTGAAGTGCAAGGAAAACATCATCGGATGGAGAAAATGTTTGAAAAATAACATGAACTACTGCAAGAATAATAACTGAAATCTCACTGTTTTTTCATTCTATTCTCATGATCAAAAGGTATATAATTATATATACTAAACGCCAATCTAATTATCCATCCTTGATAATCTCAACTATTAACAAACCGTCTTGAGTTCTATAGATGATCAACATCGATGACAACCGACAAAAATTACCCGGTTCTACTCAGCCGGCACTCATACAGTCATACTATCAAACAAGCAATAAATTCTAAACAGACAAAAATATTACTCCTTAGGAGGAAAAAGAACATAATGCTTCATGTCTGATTTACGATTACCATGCACTTCGATCGCCTTCCTGATACATATGTTGCTTTTGCTTAGAAGACGACGCATTTTTCAGTGCTTTAGGGGTTGCAAAGGCATTAATGATTTCATATTTTTTTTGTACCTAGAAAGAAAAATCACCCGTTAGATTTATTTGAAATAATAATATGTATAATAAAGAAAATATGTTCATTATCATATGAACGAATTACTATTATAGAAATATGTTATAAAATAATTATATGTGGATATCATGGTAATATCTCTAATTTGGTGATGCTTTCAAACCAAATTGCTAAATATTAGTTATAGCCTGGTGTAATTTTTTTCATATCAATAGTAAAATCTTGAAATCCAAATGGAAGACTTCAAAACCAAAATTTATCGGCCTAAAAATGAGTATGAAAGTACTTTCGTGATGCTTATATTCATAATTTCTTGAGAATTAGGAATCTAACACCCTTTTACGTGAATATATTTGCCACGAGCCTTCCCTTAACGAAATTAATTATTACTCCTCTCATCCTAAATTATTCTTTACACTTTCGCAAGACTAGCCGTTTGATCATGTTTTCTCTTTATCACAACACTTCTCCTCGGCTCATCCTAGAACTTAACGTTTGCAAGAAGCCAATGATTCGATACTAGGGCAATTCGGAAAAAAAAAGGTAGATGAAGGATTAAATTTTTTTAGTAACTTGAACACCAATCTTTCTTACAATTTTCCATAACTTAAAAAATTCTAAATCCTTTGGTAATCCATGCACATTTCCCGCCATAAAAATTAACCAACTATAAGTAAAGTAATACATGCAAACTGAGAATTTACATCAAGATTTGCCAAGTTTAACGACTAATATCAAACTGTAATAGTATTGTGAACTAAAAAAGAAAGAACTTAATGAACGAAACGAGTATTAGTAAATTATTGACTTACATTGTATGAGAAAAACGAAGAATTATCAGATTTCAGAGCTGGCTCAATAAGTTTCTTGAACTCATCTTGTACTCGCTGTTGTTCAATTTTTACTAGTCGCTGTTGCTCAATCTGGTGTTGTTCTTGCAACTTTTGGTTCTTCATCAATTGTTTAGACCGTTCATCCATTATTACACAAACGTTTGTGTGTAACTTTCAACAAATCTTTTTGCAAGAAAAATTGAACTAGGAAAAGTACCTTAATTAGGATATAGTATAGTTTATTTTGCAAATCTGAAGAAGGTACTTTGCGGTATATATAGAAAAAGAAAGCCATGTAATTTCCTGAATATAACGAACTTGCTAAAGATGAAAAATCGAATCAAGAAAAAGATATTAAAACTTGCAAGTTGCAAACTACTGGATTATATCAAGAATTTTAACTAAAAGAAAAGGTAAATCAAGAATTTGACTTATAATTGGGTTTTGTAATCAGCGTATCAAATTTTCATCGTTTGTTGTTTTCTTGTATGTACTATTTAATAATTAATAGTTTTCACCTCCTTGTATGCATATTACCAATTAAAACTATGACAAAAATAAAAGGTTTTGACTTAAAACAATTAAGTTTTAACTTATAATCTTATTGTGAAACCTTCTTACTAAAAAGGTAAGTTGTCAAACGTCAAAAACCTTGAACTTTTTAAGTTAAAATCTTACAGTGTGTCGTGTTATTTAAACTCTATACTTTATATTTAAATGCTCATAGATACACCTTCTAACACAAGTTTTTATAATATTACACATGTACACAAATCTATATGTTAAAACATGTGAGCACGTGTTGTAGCCTACTGTGTTAGGAGGGTTCGAACTGGTGACCAGCTATTTTGAATGCCATAACTTTACCACCAAGTTTTGGTGTGTTCTATTTCTGCTTATTTAAGTTTTATAGAATAAGAGGCGATTATTAATTTTAGATAAAGTGGAGCCGAGCCAAACCTGAATATATCAATTGAGCTTATAATACTATTATTGTAATTAAAACAATGAAATCCAAAGTTCTCATAACAAATTCAAAATCCTAGGAGAACTAATTTATCAAGATAGAAAATGGAATTTTCATAGAAAATTTTGTTTTCCTTAAAGAAAATAGTTTTTAGGCAGAAAGTTCTAAAAAGAGAAAGGCATTGTCACATGATAAGTGCTTAAGCAAGCAAGAATATTGGCAATAATGCAAAGATTAAGAAAAAAAAACATTTAACATGGTTGCCCTGGTTATTGTTCCATCAACTCGGGTAGTTGTATCTTTTGTATGGAACAATGTGAGATTCGTCATTGTCCAACGGGATTTTCACCTTATGTACTTATAGACTCTATGCTTATTAGTCATTGGGATCCAATTTGATCATATCTCTTGATGGCAATTCAGAGTGTGATGTGCCCCAAATATGTAAACTTCACAACAGAAGGAAAGACATGTTGCTCATGGTATATATATGCTGCTTAAATACTCGAAACAATATCTATATGTGAGCTATTCACAAGCTTAATCCGTCCGTGTGCATCTATGAAAGCCACATCTCACCAGAAATCATTGCAAGAGCATTCACCATTTCTGAAATGGTGAAAGCGATTCCTGTCCCTCACTATAATTTCCCGATCAAAAGCCTTCGAAATGAGTTTACTAGCTTGGTGACAATCTCTACAAACTCTCAAATTCTTCGAAATGCGAATGGTTTGCCCTTCCTTGGTCTTCAATAGCCCAAATGCAATGGCAAGCTTTTCACTATGATAGTTCAAAGGGTTCTCCTTTTCTTCCTCGTCAATGTCTTGTAACACCCCATCCGTGTCTGGCACATATCCAAGACATTTTATTTTTTCTAGCATCTCATCAAGCTTGGGATAAATCTCCCTGCTTTCAGGATGATCCCTTCCTCCTGCAACGAATTCGCTAACAACGCCTTCCATTTCGATCACTGAACAACCAGGAGTTTTTTTCACCCCTCTATCGTTCATTAGCCTCCTGATATACGCAACATCATTCCATTTTCCTGCAGTTGCATAGAGGTTGGCTAATAGAACATATCGGCCACTGTTATTAGGATCCAATTCGATTAGTTTCTTCCCAAAATGCTCTCCTAGCTTGATGTTCCCATGGATCTTACAAGCTCCAACAAGGGCACCCAACACCCCAGCATCAGCTTCCATGGGTATTTCTTCTTCAACGAGCTTTCTAGCCTCTTCCAGCAATCCTGCCCTACCTAATAGATCAACCATGCACCCGAAATGCTCCATTCTCGGTTCAAGGCCATGAACTTCAGTCATACGCTTGAAGTAATACCGGCCTGTCTCAACCAACCCTGAATGAGCACAAGCACTGAGAACATTCAAGAAAGTGATGCTATCAGGCTCGACTATCTCTCTCTGCATAGCCTTAAAAACCTCTATAGCAGCTTCGCCTCTTCCATGCATCGCTAATCCACCAATCATGCAGTTCCATGTAGAAATCCCCTTACAAGGCAACCCATCAAAAACCTCAAAAGCCTTTTCTAAGCACCCACACTTGCAATACATATCGATAACAGTCGTAGCAAGTTTCATGTCCATCTCTATTCGATTCTTCTTAATATATCCATATATCCACTCCCCTTGCTCTAAAGCTCCCAACTTTGTGCAAGCAGACAGCATACTAGCTATCACATACTTATCCAACTCCACATTTCCAATCCTCAATTCATTAAACAAACCAAATGCCTCGTGAAATCGATCATTCTGAACATATGCAGCTATCATTGCATTACAAGCAGCAGAATTTCTATCAGGCATTAACCTATAAACCTCATAAGCATCATCTACAAGACCCAATTGAGAATACCCACTAATTAATGTAGTCCAAGAGACAACATCTCTTTGTGGCATCATATCGAAAACCCGCCGAGCTTCTTCCAAAGACCCAAAACTCACATACATGTAAACCAAATTGTTCTGAGAAAATTTATCATCTAAAAACCCCATTTTAACAACATGGGCATGGATTTCTTTGCCTTTTTCAACCCAATTATGAATGCAACAAGCTCTAATAATGGAAGGGAAAGTGAAATTGTTGGGCATAACAGAGTCCTGCAACATCTGCAAGTACAATATAAAACATTCATTAGCCAATTGAGATTGCAAATAGGCTTTAATGAGGGTGTTGTATATAAAAGCATCTGGGTGAGGCATTTTATCGAACATTTGTTGTGCATAAATCAAGTCACCGCATTTTGATAAAGCACATAACTTTATAGCTCTACCCATTATATTGTTGTCAGATGTGAGGTTAAGACGGATTATTTGAGAGTGGATTTGCTTGAGTTCCGCCATTGATGAGCATTTATCGAGGTTTTGAACTGGGTTGGGATAAACCACACAGAGTGGAGGAGCAACAACTGAAGAATTGATAGGGACATGCATTATTTCTTGCTTACATGCATCAAAGTTATTCACAGTCCTATGATGGAACTGGTTTTACTTGGATCGGATGTAGGTCCAAATATAAGGATCCGATTGCAATGAGATTCAATTTGTGTAGTAAAATTATACTCACTCCATTTGTTAAGTGTTACATGTTGTTTTTACGATTTTTGAGGCAAAAGATTGTAAATGTGTTTAGATAGTTTTTAATTGCATTTGGTCTCCACCCCCACTTTATTTAGTTAGTGGGTGTGGTCCTCACCCCCATTTAATGGTGAATTTAAAGTGTAGTTAAATATTTAAGTAAGGATATATAAGTCATTTTACAAGTAAAATTTTACCAAACATAAAAACTTTGTAAAGTGTATGACTTATTTCCAAACACCCATTTTTAGAAAGTATATCACTTATAAAAAAAAACAGAGGAAGTAGAAGCGGTATTCACTAGGCACCCGATAGGCCGATATATCATATCATATGCGATACTAACATTCAACTTATTCAACATCAAAATGATTGATTTTGGAATGTGTACTAAAATCAGGGATCGGTCATTGTAACTATTGTTTATGTCAGTCTAATATTTTTGTTTTGACTTATTTTATCCAACGCCTTTGAGGCTTTCGTTAACTTTTGCCCTACAATAAAACCATTTTAATTACGAAATATTTCCACGAAAATGAGTCGTTTTGACAACAATGTTATATCGTAGTATAAATGTTTCATCATGAAGCAAGTGCATCTTCTAATTGAAAGTTCTTAGAGTATTCATCATACACTCACCTCACTCAGGTATGATTTGAGTACAGTATATCCAAGACTATATTTTTTGCTCATTGCTCATTTAGGCGTCTTTATATGAACAAAATTAAACATCTAAATGAACAATGAGCAAAAATAGTCTTACATATACCATGCTTATGGTACACTCGGTTGTATAATAAAAATGGTAGAATTTTTTTGATACACTCCACAATTTACGAAATACGGTTCATAGCAAATGAAGAGGAAAGTACAGTATGAATATATGTGCTCTATTGTCATAAACCATCTATGGCTCACAGTGTTGCCTTTTTCTGGCACATATCAAGGAGTGCCCAACAGTTTCTGCATTCAACACCTTTATTACTAAGTATTCAATTCAACTATCATACAGAACTTCAGAATATTACAATTAGATTTCAGGACAAAACCACCAAACAGACAAATGAACAAGGATCAACCTAAGATTCACATAAAAAGGTACAGGGTACCATAGAAGTTTTTGGACTTCTCCATATTTCGCAGTATGCAATTGTCCTGGTCACATTTCATTAGACACTCCATCTTCTGTATTAACAAGAGAGCATTACATTTCAAGACAGCCAAAAACCTCAGCGGGCAGAGACTTTAGCAATGCCACATTGGAGATGTACACCTCCTTCAAACAGGGTGCATATGAAGAATCATCACTTTGAGTGCTAATCTCTACTTGCAGTCTTTGATTGATATCAGTTAAATGTAGTATTTCCACTCTTGGACACATCAGAGTACATATCAGCTGCTGGCACCCATCTATTCGCAACGACTTCAATTGAGGGAAAAACAACAGCAATTGTGATTTATTGTTGCTGCTGCATACCCTTCTCCTCCATCCTTTAAGTTTTGGCATATGTGTTAACCAAAGGCTCTCAAGGGCGGGGAGACACAACATTTCATCTAAACTATCTTCTTCTATGTACTCTAACTCCGCCAACTTTAGAAGTTTGAGGAATTTCAGATGGCGCAAGTTTCCCAGCCATGACAGATACTCCAAATTCCAACAATGCCGAAGATGAAGCTGTACAAGATTTGCTAGGCAGGTTACCCAACTAGGCAGTTTTGCACCCTCATAACCCCACACCTCTAATCTCGTCAGGTTAGTATGTGGCTGTAAATCTTCCATTAGTTTCATTGTTCCCTCATCATCCATTCTTCCACTAGCCTCCTCATATGTGAAATTAAACACAATATGATTCAGATCTTCCTTTCCCCTTAAGTATAATCCTTCCCTCCTGACATTTTGTTTAAGAACATTCATAGCTTCCTTGGGCCAGATAATGTGAATATTAAGGAAACCTTTGAGTTTGCTAAGTGACTTTAAGTCATCCAACCCATAAAACCATTGCTCCCAACTCGAACAACTCCCTTCACCGCCCACTATAAAATCACTTAGGTTGTGTAGGCAAGTCAAGTTACCCATGCCCGTAGGCATAAATTTAAGCTCGTCGCAAAACTCTATGTCTAAGACCCTAAGTTTAACCAATTTTCTCAAGTCTTTTGGCAACTCTTTTAAATAACAAGACCCGCTTAAATCCAAGGTCTGTAAATTATAGAGTTTCGTAATTGATTTAGGGAGAAACATCATTTTCCTATTCTCTGAGAGATTCGAGTACCTTAAATGCAATAGTTGACCTATTGACTCAGGTAGACTAATGATATTGGACCAACTCAAGTGCAATGCCCTTAGCCACTTGCAATTAGCTACTACTGCCTTCACCATAACTTGATCAATATTGATATGATGCTGTAATGTGCCATAGAGAAAAATTGAGCGAATGTGTGTTTTTCGAAAAGAATATCGCCCACACTCGCTTCCAGCGATAAATAGATGATGGACATTTTTATCTAGGTTGCCACAAGAGGAATTTGTTGAACAAATCTCCCTCATTGCTACTCTTTGAGTAATGTCATGCATAAGATCATGTATCTTGAAAGTAATTTCACCTTTATTACCTTCTTTGACATCTTGAAAAAAGCATCTCCGTAACAAGATTGAAAAGTACTCTTCACTAGCATCTTCTATACTTTGACCTTCATCTAATGGCACAATATATCCTTGTGCCAACCAAATGTTTATCAAAATTTTCTTGTTTATTTCAAAATCCTTTGGAAACAATGCACAAAAACTAAAGCAACTCTTTAGTGGAGTTTCAAGTTGGTGGTAACTCAATTTCAAAATTGGGAGAATACCATTTAGGCTTTCTCTAATGTTGGCTAATCCGATATCTCGAAACGATAGCCATGTACTCTTGTTTTGGTCGTATAAAAGACTTCCTACTACTCTGATAGCAAGTGGGACTCGAGCACATCGTCCAATAATCTCTCGTCCAATTATGACCAAGTCCTCTGGGGGGTTTGATCTCTCTGATCCAAAGGCCGTTCTCTCAAACAAAAGCCAAGAGTTCTCATCTGACAATCCTTGGAGCTTCTACATTAGACCATCTCCTATAATTGTCGATGTCTTTTGCAAACGCGTAGTCACCAAAATCCAACTTCCTCTTTGACCTCCAACCAACAAGCTTGCAAGTGCACGCCATTGATTGTGGTTCTCGGTCCACACATCATCTAACACAAGCAAGTATTTGTTATATGCTAGCTTTGCACGTAGTTCGTTGTGCACCTTATCTAAGGAAGAGTCATCACAATTCTTCTCTAGAATTTTGAGAAGAATGTTTTTCACATCTAGTTCCTTCTGATCTTGATCCGAGACACAAGTCCACATTTTCAATTGAATGCATCTGTGACCCTTGGATCGTTATAAACAAGTTGCGCAAGAGCAGTTTTGCCCAACCCTCCAATACCCACAATAGAAAGAAAAGACACGTCATGTCGAACATTAGAATCAAGCAACGTACCGACAATACTCTCCAAGTCGCCCTCTCTTCCAATTACATCAACTTCATTCACGTAAGAGCAGGTCTCGGGCCTTCTTTTCCTAATGGGCTCATGGTCAATCTTAAAGCTAAACTGAACATTGTAAGCAATAGCATCTAATTTCTTCTTAATATCCTTAATCCCACGAGACATCCTGTAAGCAACACTAAGTGGGTTTTTGGAACAAGAGAAGAAGTTACTCACTTTCTTGGAGAGACTACCATCAGCCTTCAGTAGTTGCTTTTGCTCGGCAAGTGTGACAAACTCGTCGAGCAGATCATCAGCTTCAAACATAGCATCCTTGAGCTCATCAATCCAATTCTGAGCTTGTTGGGAGAGCTCTTGCTTGGTCTCAGCATCACGCAGCACAGCGTTGATGGTTTTGACAGTGTGTTGGAGTTCATCAAGTTGAGATATGTAGCCAAATACAGAGAGGACTTCTTTGAGCTCAGAACATTGCAGGGATGAAAACAATGTTTGTGCAACAGATAGCACTGTTCCCACATCCATTCTTGGGTTTGAAAAGGTAAGAGTAGAGTAGGTTTTTTTATGGCAATAATGTTGCAGTGTTGTGTTTGAGTTTGGTTTATAGCTTTATGCACACATACTAGCTCAAATATCACTTATGTTCAAGTTCAGCATTTGCACTAGTTCGTACTTCATTAAACAATGTATTATTAGGTACTAATTTAATACTTCTTTCATTACAAAACACAATATCTTGTAACAGATTGGTTGACTGGTAAACTTAAGATCTTTGAAGTTTGTACTATGTTCAGTGAACGTTATGACATCGTTAAGATAAATAAGGCAAATAGCGTATTTTGTATCCTACTAAAAATTACTCAGATCGAGAACGAAGTTACACATTGTTTGGTGAACGTTAAGAGTTAGCATTGTGAGTTACAAAGTGAAAAGTTTGATTTATTCCGAGAAAGGCTTGTTGCTAGTGGATGGCTGTAGCTAAATAATAATCCTATTGGTAAAATTGAGTGTTCCCGTGAAGTTGCTTTGTTTTTGTTGATTGTTTTGATCTCCTCATTTTGTCCGAACTGATATTGGCAAACATGACAAAGGCCAAGACACCTGATGCAAAATGCAAGGGCCAATAAGTGTCAGTCGACAACCCCAAATTAAAATTATTTGTCATTTTCCTCTATATCGGACGAACAAAAAAGTAAAATATTTTAATAACTCTCGATTTTGCAATCTCGCAATGCATAGTCCTATAATTGTTAATCAACACCCCGATACTAAAATTCCGGTCTACTGATGGCAAGGGCATATCACCTACTCATCTCTTTTAATTAATTTATCATCCACACTCGTGGAATCAACTGGCTACTTGGCAATGGCCTAATGTTCACAATGAAGGTTTCAAAAATATTGGAGCTGAAGTACATCAGATAAATCTGTGAAAGGAAATTTTTACTTTCCGATATGAGTATTGAGAGATAGAGATAATTGTATGCACTCCATTCTCACTTGTAAGTTCATCTTAAGTTTGTTGAAAGAAGACACAACTGGAAACGTAAAGAAGCTATATGTGATGTGATATTAAGATAACGAAATCTCTAAGGGAATGTTTATAAGATTACACCAAGGGGACAAAATTATTTGTATCAAAAAACTGACATCTCTTTACACCTATTGTATAACTTCAAAATATGGAGCAAGCTCAATTTTAAAGAATAATTTTTGAATTTTGGATTTACAATTGGATTTCTGTGTCCGAATGGAGCAACCCAATCGGGCATCGGGAATCGGGAACAAGGACTCAAAATTTGGGCCCAAATTCGACAAGTTTGGACTCCATTTCGCCAATTCAATTACACTGCTCGTTATCATTTAATTGTGGCTTTGTATGGCTTAAGCAAGATTAAATTTGAAGATTAAAAAAGAGTATGCCACTTGAACAAATTACTAGTTAATAAGAAACTATCTTTCGCACACTAAAGCAGATTTAAGGAAACAATGATGGTAACAAATATTACAAGCATCCATCACATTGTTATCACAATCAGATTCATCTGTTTTGCACACATAACTCCACCAGCCACATCGCCAGGTCCAGTCAACTTTTGGTTCCTTAAGAACCGCAGCAAGCTGATTTAGCTGCTGCTTGATTCCCTGATTGATCAGCTGGTTTAATTGTAATTGATGGTTGAGCCTGCAATTAACATCAGTACATACTCAACTCTTCAACCAACCGACAATGAAATCCAAGGAAACACAAGGCTGCAAGATCAAGAATTTTACCTCTTGTCTTGTATCAGAATCTGCAAGCCTTTGCTTAATGTCTCTTGCTATGGAAAAGAAAACCTCCTCCACGTTTAGATTCGTCTTTGCACTCTACAGAGACCACAAAACGAGTTCAAAAACTCAACTATTATAACAGGAGACATTACTACATGTCTACATAAGCATATCTCGGGGCATTCACTCACAGTTTCGAAGAATTTAATCCCATACTCATCAGCTAAAGCTTGTCCCTTGGCTGTCGGCACAGCCTGAAGATATGCAAAAAGAACTATCATTGACATATGAAAGCATAAAGCTTTGTTATGTAGGACAAGCAATCAGGACTGAAATGTGAATCATACAAGTTGAGAGTCGAAAAGCCAAAAATATTTCATACCCTTTTACTCTCATCCATGTCAGCCTTGTTCCCTACCAGAATCTTGTTCACATTATCAGAAGCATGCTGCTCAATGTTGCGTATCCAGTTTCTGATATCTGCAAAAGGGGCAAAAACAAGACGTTGAAATCCAAAAGAAGAAGTTCATCTCAAGAAAATAAAAAGTACACAACCATCCACCTACACCTCTAGAAAATAAAACTAGACCAGAAATAATATTGGTAAGAGTACCAATACATGGACACAAATTCTCAAGGGATAAAGAAACCAGTTCTCAAGGTTAAAAGCTCAAGTTAAGGAGAGAGATATACTGTTAAAAGACGATTCGTCAGTAACATCATACACCAGCAGAATACCCATGGCTCCACGATAATATGCTGAAAGGACATAAGCAATAAGTTAATTAGAAGGAAATAACTAGAAATAATTGTTAACAACAAAGCCAAAAGAAGTATCGGAAAACAATTACTCCCTCCATCCCAAAATTATCCACTCCAATGCTTTTTCTCGATCTCTAATCCACATATTTTAACATTAATGTCTTTTCTTATATAATTGTAAAATAATGATTAGACAGTTATTGTTGAAATACACATCCAAGAGGATTTAACAACAATCCACACTGTAACGCTTTTCTTACATATCAGAGAATTTTCAGATCAACCTTTTGGCTTTGTTACCAATATATTCTATAAATTAAGGGACAAACGAAGTATTTTTACATGTATACACAGAAGAACCGAACTTACAAAGCCTAGCAGATTCCAGACAAATCTAAGCTATCAGTAAAAGAAAAAAGAATAAATTGGTAAAACTCTAGCATTCTAGCAGTCTTGCATAACTGCATACGTGATCAACAACATATTTTCATGCTACTGTTACAAATAAAGACATAAAAGATAGCCTAATATCATGCGAGACACTGAAATATTACCCGTTGTGATAGTCCTGAACCGTTCCTGACCAGCAGTATCCCATATCTGAAGTTTAATGCGCTTGCCATCAAGCTCTATGGTACGAATCTTAAAATCAATACTGCACAAAGGAGGTACATTATTGCAAACTCGCGAGTATAAGTATGTACAGAAAAGAAAACAATAAAAGAAAAAAAGCACTAAGTTACCATCTCATAAACCAATAAACCTACCCAATGGTAGTAATAAAACTCGTCGTGAAGGAACCATCAGAGAACCGCAGGAGGAGGCAACTCTTACCGACACCTGCACATGCAGTTGACATGGTGAAACCCTATCCAATATACTTAAAAGTTAAGAGTTTCCATACAAAACTCTCAACAGTTAAACAGCCAGAAAAGCAACAGAGCAAGCAGATTCTCCACCAATTGAGTTTCATTGTAAGTACTGTCAAGCAGAGTAATAGTAAATAGAAAAGGAAAGTAAAAAAGGAAAAAGAATTCATAGAATGTTGAGTATCAGTTAAAAAAGGCATCAAGTCCATTTCGTCTCAGTATAGGCTGCAGAATAAAGGTATTATATCATTGAAATGTTGCTTAAAAAAATGGGTGGCAGCAATTTTACGCTGTCCATCCCTTTTTGATTGATTCAATTTTGGTTTGTCCCGTGCTCCATTTCTTTATATGGAAAGGTTTCCACTAAACTTTTTCTATGATGTTGAAATCGAAAAGCACCACCAACATTTCCCTATCTAGTTATTCGGTCTCATTAAAAACCGTACCAAAAGAAAGGACAGAACGAGTAGACTTTACGAGTCAGCCCAACCCGTTTACATGATGATCATGTTAGCTCTCAATATAAAGAAAAGGGTGTTGTGACTTAAAATTGATGAGCCCAAACACACATTAATCACAACCGAGCTTTCACACAGCAGCTAACAGAGTGACTTCTGCTTATAGGCATATATTTTCCCAATATTTTCTATGCCTCACCTTCAAATGTTGCCAGAAAAATGACAAAGGACCACTGACGTACATATTGAAGAAGCAAAACAGTCTTTCCATAGGGAAAAACAATGTCCAAAGAAGGGACTGTAAGCCGTGTAAGGTTCTAGCAGAGACAACAAATGCAACCTTAAGTATGAAATAAATAAATAAATAATTAGTAATTCTCAATTAGGCGACAAGAATCATACAATATCCAACGAGCCATATGTAAATCAAAAACAACTGAAACTACAATGCTCATATAAATAGGCAAACTTTGTGTTAAATGTGGCAAACAGCAAACCAACAAGAAGATATAGGATGCAAACATGAGACATTGTAAGCACCTGAGCATTGTCCATATTGTACACTTAAATTATACCAAGTTATTGTCCTATTGTATACTTGAAATCTACCAAATTTCAGACAACGGTTAGTTTAGACACGCAGTATTATAGCAGGTTTAAGATATAAAATAGTTGAATTTACTCGCGATACACTTTTTCTATTTCAAAATATCTGCAACCAAGCTCCTTGGCATGCACTTATTATAGACAAGGTAAATGGACAAATCAATTCATATTTTTAAACACTTAATAACCCAATGAGGCCTCTTACCAGCGTTAAAACTATTTTAATAAATTTGTCCGTTAATGTCGATCATCCTCCTAAAACCATGTGTCAAAGGACTCGTTGCAAGTATAAAGTAGGAAGTGCCATAGTAACTCCACATGTTTATACTCAGCTTACTCCATGAATCAAACATTCAAAGATTCAAGTAATATAAGTGAAGTGAAAAGATGGATAAGATAAGATAAGCTGTAAGTGGGAGGGATAAGTGTGGATATACTTTGGAAAGTCTCAACTTAAGAAGTGAATTATTAAGGCCAATAGCATTTGATGTCTATTAAGACATCTTCCTTCATGTATGAAATGTGAGCGCCAAAGCTGAATCGGAATATAATGAGCGTAAGTTATTAACTAGTTCCCTAAATCAACCATTGCACATAGAAACGCCAGTGACTAGCGCCGAAGGAAACGAAGTAATATCAAGACGAGACTATTTTGTGAAGAACACAAACATTTGGATGAATTACTCTACAAAACAAGGAGAAACAACCACAACAAATAATCAATCATCTCCAGATCGAACGCATAGCATTGATTCTATCATAAACTACTCCTATTACAGCTGCTTCAAACCTCAACTACAAATCATTCCATAACTATGACGCAAAAATCCACTACACCGATTTCGCGCTCCGAATCACACATTTTCACAATCGCACACCAGATCCATCCAAACAAACAAAATGCCGCAGAAAAATGAACAACGAATTCGATCGCAAACGGAAAATCCGTCAAAAGATCTACAAAAATGAAACAATACCGCATTTCAAATGAACAATAACGAAATACATACCACTATCGCCTATAAGAAGAAGCTTGATGAGATAATCATAATCAGCGCGAGCTCTCGCAGGTGGAGCAGCCATTAATCAAACACCTCTAAAAGAAGCCCTAAAAATTCTCAATCTGATATTATCCTACATTTCAAATCAACAAAACAACATCAAAATCGAATCGATTACAACAAATTCCCAAAAACGACAAAAAAGTGAAGAAAAATTACTAGATCAGAGACAAAATGAGAGGAAAAAAAGTGAAGTAACGCATGGATCGGCGATGAAAAATGTGGATTATGAAAGAGAAAAGCAAATTAAGAGAGAGAAAAGTTACGTTTGATAGAAGTGGTGAGGAAATTAAAGCTGGTGAAGAACGAACACTCCAAAAAAACTGTGTTTACCACAGAAATCTCAGATGATGAAAACACTTGGCTTGCCGATCTTCTCTTTCTCTTTCTCTTTCTCTCTCTAACTTTCTTCGCTTTTCTTCCTGTTTTTTCGAATTCGCCGATTTGCTTCGGAGGGAGAGAGAGAGAGAGATGGGGGGAGAGAGAAAGGGAAACGGTTTCAGACGAACATGCCCTCTCTTATTATTAGCAAGTTTTTTGCTCCCCCAATGAAAGAAATGGAGTATTTTAACTGATTGGGTCATTTGGGTGACAGTAAAAAGAGGTGAGTTTTTATGTTTCCAAAGTACAAAAAAATAAAAATCATGTAGATGTAATTTTTTTTATTTTTTTTTGACACCAGCTGAATGTTCCAAACTAATAAAGGAGGAAAACAAAGAAAATAAAAAGGAGCTCTTTTGGCTACTTGACGAGCTTTTACAAACCACTTAAATAAGAAGCAACATAAGCATAAAATAAACCACGTTCTAATGGAGCCTTACAGCTTGGTGGAATTTTTAAAAATACTTCTGGTGCTTGGAGAAGACTTGACGGAGGAACTATGACATAAGGCCATGCACACTTCATAGGTTGTCACACGTCCATGGGACGACTGAAGGAGGAGTGGGAGGATAGAATTATCATAATCAACCTGCAGAAAAACGGTGGCAAACACATAATGCACGCCACATGAGCAATCCCAATGACCGGAAGTCATAAGAGGATAACGGGATTCTATGCTCATAGCTAGAAAAGGAGTCGTATATCCTTGCGACTCAAACCAGGTACCCATTGTCGTGGGTACACTCGATCCCTCTCCCTTTGAGAGACACACATGCTTTGGAGTGCTATTAACAGCCTCCTTCAAATCATAGATTTTTCGAGCAATGATTTCCATTATCATTGCGAAGTTTACACTACAATTGACCCATCTCAATTGTACATCAGTCCTCCAAATCCTAAACATGGAGTTGATGCTATTGGACCATGAAATTCTATCCTGGGCAGACTCAAACAAATGCGAACCCAACTAGGAACGAGCCACTAAATGCGAAAGGAGAAAAAGGGGGGGAAATTAGGGGGGGACTCGCCGGAACCCTACGCAGCGCCGGCACTCCGGCGAGTTCCCAAGTTAAGCGCAGGTTTAGGTTTTTCTTTGGGGGGGAAACAGAGAGCTGTAAATGTAAGTTTAACGTATGATATACTTCTATTATTAATAGAGCTTTAATCGAGCTTATTCAACCTATATTTTGATCATTTATTCGTTTGAAACTCTCAAATAGTATAAATTTTGAATATTTTTAGGTTTTCAGTTATAACAATGAGTAAAAAATAGTGTCGAACATAAATTGCTCATCTCGCAGCTTGATGTAGGATAAAAGTTGTAAGTATCATCAAATATGTTATGGCTCATAAGAAACATTAAGAATCTTCAAATGTAACATTTGAATATCAAAGGTGTTGTGACTAATTGATTATTTTGTGACGAAAAGAGTATAACAAACTCTTGTAAGAAGGAGATATTCATTTATTCAAACTATTAAAAAATTAGTAAAAGTCGTGAAATAACACCGAGAAATTAGTAAAAGTCGTGAAATAACACCGAGAGTTGAAATAAAGACCAAGAAAGGCGGGATAGTCATAAGATAAACACCCCAACTTTGGAATGCTTGCTAAAGTAAAGAATATAGGTTAGGGATTTTATGCGAAAAAACTACATGATGTTTCCACCTAATATATACAAGGACTATTAGTTTAGGTTGAAAAATCATTGATGTTTCATGTTCTAGAGGTTGTCTATCAATAAATTCTTAGATTAGTCCAAATTATGATCAATCTTCTCATAATAATCTCAATTGTATGGGAGAGACTTCATCATATGATCTAGCAATAAAAGTTTAACAAGATTGATAGGTCAAGTGAAGGCATTTTAAACTTTCATTAGTTGACTAACGAACGAAAAGAGAGAAAAGAATAAATATCTATAAAAGTTATAATGGATTAACTTTTTAAACAAATCTCCATTCACTTGGAATCATTTCATATAAACAATCTTTATACTTCACCCGTGTCATAAAGATTGCAACAAGTTATTTTGCACGTATTTTAAGGAAAAGATTTAGTGGTATAAACGAGCAAATTGGTCAAAATAATCTCATTTTTGGTAGTATTAAGATTATTATAACTAATTTGTTCATTTATACCATTAAATCTATTTCTTAAAGTGCGTGCAAAATGACTTATTACAATTTTTTTGATACAGAGGAAGTATTTATAATTATTCTAAATAATCAACAACTAGAATTATTATAGGAAGACAAACTACATTTTGAATTATTCATGTAAACTTTTCCATACACAATTGGGAAGTTAAGAGGTTGTAACTTGTACATACTAAAGTGTGATTGTCTTATCATTATTAGAATTCTGCCACCTTTGACATCTTCAATTACTACTAATGTGAAATTATGGGAATGGAAAGAATTGATTAGCATATATAGAAATTGTATAGGTGGTTTGGGTTTTTGGGACCATGTAAACTTTGTAAAGTAAGCAGCCAACTCATGTATGTTGATGTATCATCAATCATGTGCTCCATTTTTCGGCCTGTGGGCCCTTTTCACAGCCTACACTTTGCCACAAAGGGCAACAAGGCCAACAACTCATACAAAGTCTTTTTCCTTTTCGGTCTTAATTCATCACTTTTATTATAAAGCTATAAAATTCAACCACTAATATTTATTTCCATTTTGCAACAACAACAATAAAAATCTTTAAATGCAAAATAAAGGTAATATTTCTCCTCATAAAGTTTTGGAAGGGGCTTTTATGCAATTGTTATGCACAATTCTTAATTCAATCCTTAAAAAGTTGTATGAATTTGTAAAATAACTTATTATAATGAATATGTACCTTATGATTTGTTAATATCGGAATTTTATATAAACTGAGTTCAACTTACACATTGTATACTTATGTACTTAAGATAATTTTGAGCAAGTGCCAGAAAATACGACATTTTTTTATTTCTTATAAATTGGTGCCTTAGTCATAAGAAACCTCGGAACAAAAATAATTATAGTAACCAAAGATGTCTATAAATACCAGGGAGAGAGCATGCTTTTGATGTTTCTTTTTTTTTGGATTAAAGAAAGGGTGTCCACACCAGACACCATCAGAAGCAATGACAAATTCATTCGCCCTAGGCGCTCTATTTAAGGATAAAGAACTGGCCAATGATCTTTTTTCATTCACAAAGGTCAGAATTCGAACCCTTTACCATTTAACGACTAATATGCCAAGACCACTTGGTTTTTGATGTTTCCTTTGATCATCCAAAATATGAGAATTATAACTCACAAGTATGAAGTGTCTAAGATTCTTTTTTTGGGTATTAGTTCGGATATTAGTATGATTTTTTTTTTTCAAATACTATATCCAAATGTAGGTTTCGAAATCGGTGAGTCTCATTAGAGAAATCATATTACTTGGCGTGTTATAGGAAATTTGATTCCTGTCAGCTGTGGTTTTGTAGCATGGAGACTTCACTCCATTTCCCTTGTTTCCAAATAATTATTTGAACAAAGGTGGTTGGAATCATCTATATATAAAAGGTGCAAGTCCAGTAAAATACATCCTTCTTATATTTTATAAACATTTAGAGAATCATAGGTAGGATGTGCACATGTACTTCCTCTTCGGGAAGAAACATTATGTCAACAACAATAAAACACATGCCATTATTGTCTGGACTCTGGAGTATGTATGTGATGTTGAAAAGGTTGTCCAGCTTATACAAAAATACAAGATATGGTAAGTGAATGCTGTTGGTCTTTTCTTGCCTTTTCATTTGTCATGTGGAAATCCAGTGCATCTCACACAAATGATGAAATGAATGCCTTTTTCTAAAACATGATTGGTTGATAATGGGAAGGAAATTAACAAAATTTTAAATTGCAAATTTTGTGATCATTGTGGGAAAAACAGATATTGAAAAGCAAATTACTAAATTACACTTGTTTTAAATTCGACACATAGTTTTGGTGTATAGAGAGCCACAAAGATAAGATAAAAAAAGGATCTCATATTTCATATATAGGACAAGACTTTCTCTAACCCTCTAAGGTATGCCTAAGCCTAGTGTATTTATATATGTGGGAGAGAATGGATCGGATTGCTATATACAATGCCTGCGAAAGCACATATCACCTATCGTTGGGAGGTGTCCAAGCAAATACACTTTAATGCCTAATTGCCTAGTGAGAAATGGAAAATATAATTAATATAGAGAGATGTGCAAGTGAATAACAAATGCTGACGATTTACTTGCAAGTTTCCCCGCAAAAAGCTCTCCCACATTTGTTATTCACTTGCACATCTCTCTATATTATAACTTGTAATGTCATAATAAGTATTACATTGTTATAACCAAGCTCAAAATATAAAATCTATATTAAACTTGCACATCTCCCACGATTTACTTATTATAACCAAGCTCAAAATATAAAATCTATATTGTAAAATTACATTGTTATTCTTAGGACCTGTTCTCTTCGGCATAATTCAGCTAAACTGAACGGAACTAAATTGATTGGAGCTTAACTGAACTGAACTGAACTGATTGGAGCTAAGGTGAACTGAACTGAACTGAACTAAATTGAATTGAATTAAATAAATATATAAATAATATTTAAACAATAATAATATGAATATTAAATAAAAATTATAATCAAAAGTAATAATAATGAATAATAATAATAGTATTTTAAGTATTTTTAAATGATAGTTATAAATAAATAATATTAATAATCATAAATTATTAATAATAATAATAATAATGATTTTAATGATTATAATGATAATTAATAACAATTATTTTATAGTCTTTGTATTAATATATTAATACTTGATGATGATTATATAATAACAATAATATTTAAGAAGTAAATTAATATTACTATTTTAATAATTAGATTTAATAATATAATAATATTTAGTAATAAAATAATGATTGGGTCGGACCGTGCAAAATTATATCATAAACCGTTTTGACGTGATTTGATTGGTTTATGCTTTTGACCTAAACCATGTTCCTCCGGAAATCCTCCCTAATGATAATAGTAATAATAATGAGTAAAGCAATAAGAAAAAAAATAATATATAGATATAATAATGATGATACTTAATAATAATGATATAAATAATAATAATATTAATAATAATAAGAGTAATTAGTAAAATAAATTAGACCAACATAATAATAATATTTAACAAAATGGTTATAAAAGAATGGAGCTGAATTGAACTGAACTGAACTGATTGAAGCTGAACTGAACTGAACTGAATTGATTAGAGCTGAACTATACTGACCTGAACTACTTCCTCCGTTTTCAAAAGCTTGCAACAAACCAATTTTTTATGTCTCTCAAAAAATCTCCCTTTGTTACAAGCTTTTGAAAACGGAGGAAGTAAACTGAACTGAAAATAAGCTGGGGAGAACAGGCCCTTAATCGACAAAGTTAATTTAGGTGTTTCATTTTTATTAACATTGCCCTTTCTTGGAATAATTGTTGTTCCTAATTTTCTCCCTCTAACTTTCTTGATTTCTTCAGAGTTCAGACTTACTCTCTATTGCACTTAAAAAGGAAACATTGAAATTTAAGCAACAAATAGGTGATCATACATATACATGTTCCATGTTAATGGGCTTGCTCATCAACAATGTTATACAACTATACAGTAGGCCGGTTTTCGTTGGTAGGAAATCATTTAATCTCTTATGGGCCTGCATCTTAATGGGCTACAAGGATTACGGAGGTGTTTAGCAAATAATTTTGTAGTAGCTTTTCATTACCTTTTGGCTTTTGTATGTGGTCAAATAGCCAAAAAAAGTGTTCGGTAAATGGTTGTTGGAGTGGCTGAAAAGCCAAAGTTCAGCCAAATAACAAAAATTGCTTTTTACAGTTTTTGCGCTAGTTCCTGGCTTTTGCTCTCATGTTGTGCTAAACATCAACTAGTAACAATCAATTTGACCAAACATTTTATAAATAACTAATACACGCTCAGTCAAACAAGTCACCAATAACAGTCGGTCAAACCAGGTACCACAAAAGGCAATTAGCGAATTGCCAAGCACCTCTTACATCAAGAACAATGTCTAAAAGGGTCAAATAATGCAATCTAATCCTTTATGATAACATTTATTGTAGTTGATTAAATAGAATAGATAAAAATTAGTTAGAATATTGAGGTTTAACATTCGCTTTATTGTTTAATTGGAATCAACTTGTTTATCTTATAACCGTGACCGTTTCATAAGGTGTTTAAAGCGTATTTCAAACTAATGTTATAACCAACTAGGCCATGTCCTAGATCCCTCTTGGCTCTCTTGCCTTTTCAGCACGCTCAATATAGTATTATTTCGCGACCCCATTTAAATATTTAACAAGTAGAGTAGATAGGGTATTTGACCTCTAGTATTTAGTTTGGAAAAATACTTTTTATAATTTTTATTAATACGTAATTTTCCCAGATTAAGAGTCATGTGAAAGTAAATGTATTTTAACTATTTCACGTGGAATATGAATAGCATAATCTTGTTTAGTTATTATAGCATATCCTACTTAAATCATCATAAATTTTTAAAGTTTTAGAAAATCACCTTATTTATCACAAAAGGGCGATATACATATACTTTAAGATATCTTGCTACCATAATCAAAATGGCACTAGTACACAATGCATGATTGTCATACTTTAGCTATAACATATTAAATTTAAATTCTCCAACGATTACAACCCTCTACCAAAGTACCAAGAGAGTAATTTGATGATTAAAGGTTCAATTCTTCTTAATTAACTTCATATCAAATTCTTAATTAATTGACTTCCATTGCACAATCTACTCCTTGATGATGATTTTAAACATAGAATACAAGTTGTACAACTACTACTAACTAATCAACATCCTAATAATGGTCTCTATGATGCTAGACAAAGGAGTAAGGCCAACTGATAGACACAATCCTGTTGAACATGCTACATGCCCCAAGTTGGACAGCCAAAAAAGTAACACACTTTATATACATGCATGCATGTATAATTGTATGCCCATTAACCGTCCTTCTTTTTCTCGCTAAGTGGAGGAAAACTTTAGGTTGATTCCACATATTATGAATCATTTGACGTGGCACAAATTATGAACTGAAAATTATCAACAACAACAACAACAAAAAGAAGTGGTAAATTAAAGTGTGAAGAATATGCTTATATAGATACCTCTTTACTTTGATGCTTACCAAACCTTACATTCCAACTCTTTCACTCATTTATACCCTTCATATTCAAGCGTAGCTTACACTTCAATGATTTCCAAAACTCTCTTAAAACCCATCCATTTTTATCTTCCGTTGGTTAAAGGATGCATCCTCGCGGTCTAAGAGATCTTGAGATCGATTCTCGTCTTATTTTTACGGCTTACCATACACTAAAACAAAGCATGAATATGATGGAATCTAGTGGAAGGAGAAGCTATGGGAACATGAGCAATGGTGAGGATGAGATGCAGAGGATTCGAATTTTCATATCTTCTGGATGAAGATCAGCTCAATGGTTAAAGATAGGGCAACTGTCTATCCCTTTGGCAATGTTTTTTGTAGTATTTTTTTTCCCCTTTTTATGTTTGGGCTTAGAAGAAGAGAAATGAGTTGTGAGTCTTGTGGCTTTAGGTGATGTTATTAATAAAATCACAACTTATGTAAGAAAGGAAAGGAGCCAAGTTAATATATCTTCTCCTTTTACCAATTATGAATAATTCGAATTATATTACTGCAGGTTTATGAAGGAGTATTTATTTTGGCAACCAACAAAATTATACTATTAGAAGTTGGTTGGATGATGAAAAAGAACAAAGAAACCAAGAAGCTAAGCAATCGTTCGATATTACTGTAGTTTTCCGTTTTTTAAGTTTTTTGTTTTTTTAAAGTCATATGATATATCTCGTATAATAAATCAAAACTTGGTCATAGAGCTGTCAAAATTTTACACGACAACACGACACGAACCAAATACAAAATAAGTGGGTTAGTGTTGAGCATTCTTGAGACGTTTACTTAAACGGGTCAACACGAGTTTAACCGTTTAATAAACAGGTCGGGTTAGTGTTGAGATTTTCAACACGAAACTAACACGGTTTTATCTGTTTAATTTAAAAATATAGATGTATATAAAATATAGTATGATATGAAAGTAACAAATAGAAATTTTGCACTTCAATCTTTAAATTTCAATAGGAAAAAAGATTAGTGGTTAGCCAAACATGAATTCACACTATAACAACACAAAATTAGGCACAAAAAATTGATTTATCATCATAATTTTTTAAATCATATGCCTTAAACAGGTTAAATGGGTTGACACGACTAACCGTTTAATTAAACAGGTCGGGTTAGTGTCAAGGGTCTTTGACACGATTAGTTAAATAGGTCGTGTTAGTGTCAAGGGTTCTCGACACGTTTATTTCTAACACGAACACGAAGTCGAAACGACACGACCTATTTGACAGGTCTACTTGGTCAAACCTATTAAAATCATGATAGTTTTGATAACTGATAACAGAAAAGTGGAAACCATTTTTTCTAGTTTCTTGTTTTTCGTTTTTGTTCTCAAAAAAATTGAAAACGCAAAACAAAAAACGATCACAAACAAGCGCTAAACTAGAAGTCATTTTCGATGAAAATTATTTTCAGTCCAATCAAATATAGTTGGAAACATACTTCTAAATTGTTTAGTTAGTTAATAGTTTAACAAAGAATGCTTGTCATTTTCAATGGAAAATATCTTTCGTTCGACCAAATACTAAGGTTGTTAGTGGTTGAACAGAAAATTCTGTCACCGGAATCGGGAAGTAGTTTGATGCCGCGGTGAAGCAAGTGGGCTTTCCAGCTTGTACATAACTCTAAGGGTCAGTTTAGCAGGGCGTAAAATTTTTTTTTAGAACCGTTTTCCCATTTTACATTGGTTTGGAGTAACACGCTATAATGGAAAACTTAGGATGGAAAACCATTTTCCACCTTGTTGAAAACATTTTCCCCCAAAGTTGGGAGGAAAACATTTTCCATCACAAGTAGAAGGAAGACATTTTCCCTCACAATTGAAGTAATCGATTTTCAGTGCAACCAAACGGTGAAAAATGCTTAAAATAGAAAATCATTTTACATGCAACCAAACAACGGAAAAGCTTCATAAAAATGAATTTTCCAATGTAAAAGGTTTTCCATATGAAATCATTATCATCTGAAAACGTTTTACACCCTACCAAAAGGAGACCAATGGTAGAATTAGCAACTATATCTGTCTTTTTGAAGTAAAAAATTATTTTTCATTTATGGACGAAAAAATTCGATAGAAAATAATTTTTCGTGAAAAACATATCTTAAGAAAAAATACGATTGTAAAATAATTTTCCTTTGGTTGTTTCCTTAAATAAAAGTCGGTGGAAAAAAAAAGAATGCAAAATAAGTGGGAGGATAGAAAGGAGAAAGAAAAGAGGTGGAAACGTGTTTTTCCTCCCTATAGGAAGTAAAATATATTCGATCATTAGAAAAACTATAGCCCATCTTGTACACCTTAAACCAACAAAAGTAAAACTAGTTCTCCGAAAAAGTTCAATCCTTTTCAATTTCAAATTTAAAATTGTTGTGTAATTTCAGAGAATATAATCGAAGGACAGAACATCACAGCCAACAAAATTATAGTCATAACACACTTTGGAGCATCCAAACGATTATTAATGACATATAAGAAATTTTGAAGTCTTTTGTAATTTTTCGATTAGGCATAAGATCATCTTTTCAAAGTCAAGGTTCATTTTCACCACTCACTCGGGCATAGAGTTCAGTTTGGATCCCATTTATAATCATTTTGTTTACTTGAAAGTCTTGAATAATTTAGATTACACTTGTGAAAGAAGGATAAAAATACTTGTACCAATTTCAAATATATATATACAAATAATGCACATTTTAATGTTATTTTTGGCATATATCTAAAAAGTAACTTCCCAAACCCTTTCCTATACTTTTCGAAAGTGCCTAACCAAAATTGTCTTCAATTTTTACATCTCTATTATATAAATGAAGAGAAGTACAATAAATAAGATATAAACTGTCAAATGGCGAAAACTATTTTTCTTTTTAGGCGATACAAAACCTATAATTAAGGAAGTAGAATTCTTTAGAAAAATAAAGTCAATCTTAGCTATATAATTCAAACCAATATCTTTTAGGTGATAAACTCTAAGCGGTCCTTCTCCTCTACTCTTGCTCTAAAATGATACTCCCTCCGTTCCTTTTTTATGTTTCCATTTTCCTTTTTGGATGTTTAAAAAAATTCTTCCCACTTTAAATCTTTTACATTTTAAGAATATTTATTTCTCCATCTTAACATTCAACAACCAAATATTTACAACATGTTTTTTACTTTTTGTCTTACGAATAGCCCACTTTATAATCTTTTATTTCCCAATCAATAACTTTTCTTTCTCTCTCTCACTTTTTCCAAAAGAAAGTACCAAAGTACACTTTATATAATATAAAACTAAATAGATTCTCATCTATCTCAATTTGCATTGATTTTCCCTCATATTTCAAATGGGAATGAAGGGAGTATGCTTCATTGATGTTTAGGTAAGCTTTTGTGTCTTCTTTGATTTCGTTTTCAAATTTCTCTAAATTATACACAAAAAGGTTAGACTCAAGATTATTTTTGTCATGAAAGACATTAATGATAAATTTCCATCATTACAGCAATACGGTAAAATATTAATGGTAAAAGATCATTTCAAATTTGTGACTCAATACCACCTCCTAAGTGATAGTCGAACACAACAAATAGATAAATAATTGTAAGCTCTTTACCACCATAGAACTCAGTATTAGTAGATTTAGTACATTACAAATAGGCATGAGAATTCATTATGAACCACTTACTTTAGCATACCAAACAAGTCGTAAGGTAAAGCCAACCCTTGGTGAGTAGTCATAAGCTATAACCAAGCAACGCCTTGTTCTTTCTTTATAACTAGCTTGACAGGACAGACTACGGCTTTTGACATCAGTGTGGCCTGGCATATCAGTATATGCAACCTTAGAAACATGCAACCCCGCGAGTTATTTCTCAGTGACAACAATCCAAACACTAATTAATTCCTGATTCAACTAACGTAAATAGATAATCACTGATCACAGTAACATTCTGGAGGGTGAAGTAGGATGCTAAACTTATTAAAAAGCTTCCCTTACTTTGCCCAATTTCTTCACAGAATTCCCAAAACACCCTGATGCTAAACTTATTAAAAAGCTTCCCTTACTTTGCCCAATTTCTTCACAGAATTCCCAAAACACCCGTACATCCCCCCCAAAATTACCAGAAAAAAGTTATTGTAACTGTAACTATTTGCATATCATAGTTATAATACCAGGTCTATAGATAGAGTCATAGCCCTGATGAGTGGGTAATAACACAAACTTAGATAGACTCACCAAAAACCAGTTGAACGCTCTCAGATGTGCAGAGAGCATCCCTTTCTACAGTCTGAGACTAGCTAAAACTCCGACATGATCTTATGCCCCACATAAATGTAGCTTCGACCCTATTTTTCATCAACTGGTTAACTCAACTTTTGCCAAGGTGCTACCAGCAGACTAGGGATAGGCCAACCTAGCAGATAAGAATCATGTTCTGTTCCTAATGCTACACGACTCGGCCATCCACATTTGAAAACAATGTGTATTCAAGAAACTAGACGCTCAAATCTACGAAGAATATGATACAAGCTACTCCAATGGACTGAGGATCACACACTCCAATACTCCATTAAGGGATTGCTAACTTGATAGCAAAACAGATGAAAGCAGCTGATGAAAATTGTATAAATAATCCCTATTTCTCAAATTCTCAGTTTCAAAGAAAAACTTTGCAAAATGATGACCTCTTATCCAAAAACATAGTTCTCAAAACATCAGAATTGAACGACGCCTTGTGAAAGAAGTGAGGTTCATAAACTGGCTAATAAAACATTGAATCTCATATCCAATAGATAATGATAGCAAACAGCAAACCATAGTGCATGCAAGAAAAACTAAATATATAAGGATACATTCAAACAAAATGACAATGGCAAAAGGCTAAATTGAGGATGTAGCACTAATTCAAAATTTTAAGTCATTCCGTGAAACTTCCTCTCATCAGTAAAAGAAGCCAAGCACCTTGCCTCCAACATTCTTTCTTCTAGCCTCTTCGTGGTCCATAATGCCCGCCGAAGTCGTAAGTATAATGTATCCGAACTGAAAGTAAGAAACACAACAAAATCATAAAGACCTTCAACGTGAGGGGGGGAGCAAAAGCCAGCACACTAACTACTGATCAATGCACCAGAACAAAACATAAAGGATTTCTCAGTCTATCTTTTCTTGCCCACAACTATATATCATCAGCGTAAGAGAAATATAACCGCCTTAGTTTTTTAGTTCCAGTTGAGCACAGCAACAAAATTGAGCAAAAATCATTTAAGCTTCTCAACATAAACTTTCTAATTCTAACCTGTCTAGAGGGAAGCAACCTAGCTGTCCAGGACTCGATCTCTTTGACTCCGACATCAAAACGAGGACTGATAACACCACACTTGTTTAATCTTCCATTCAGTTCAATCACAATCTTTCCAGATCTGTGGTCATCAACGTACTCAAATTCTCCGATGTAACCTACAAAACCACAACTCACAGGTAAGAGCAATCAATGATACATACAGCAGAAACAAGGTGAAAGTTTATCATAATTATCAAAACAATAATAGTGAGAAACAAATAATGAAATTGTGATCATACCATGCTTTTGCATGACAAGGAGAACCTTGACAATCACTTTCGAGCAAGGCCTAATGAGAACCTGCCTTTTGCCTATCTTCTCAGCATTATACATAGTTCTAAGAGCATCATTCAGAACGCTAGTCCTCACCATCCTTGCAAGCACAAATTACTGAAACCAGAGATAAACAACCATATTAATTAAACCAGTAAGAGATATGAACCCATTTCAAGGAAATTACAAGTATATCGGACATTACAATAACAGATATCAAGAAATGCTTCTTGCTCATCACAGTTCCAAAACATGAATTCTAATCCACCAATATCGAACATAATAAAACAGCTCTTCAAAAAATCCCGACAGCAATCGTGTCTATCAACTACCAACACTAAATCTAATAATTGACTAGTGTATCCCTCCAATTTCATAAACCCAAGATAAAAATGTATTTTCAGTTCAATATTAGGCTGCTCCTGGAGTTTATAAGGAAAGGGCAATTTCAAAATCTATATTCCGCCAACGCCAAACATACAAGATCAGCAACAACTCCACAAGTGACGGCGACAATACGGATATCATACATGACATACAAATTCCACTTCAGGGAAAACAATTGCAATAACACACAAGTTTTAAATTTTTCCCGTCACGGGAGCAAATCAGCTACATAACACAACTCTAGTGTATTTTCTCAGAGCAATTCATAAATTACAATACCATAAAATAAATAATTTAACAAAAACATGAAAACTCAGGCGCAAAATTTATCAATTCAGTATCATTTTTACCCCTTATAACAACAGAAAAATTACCATTTTGTAATCACATCAAAACGAAGCTTATACAATCCAGAAAAAATATCGAAAAATACATAAACAAACAGAAAAACAAGGTGGAGAATGAATAACGATATATGATGCATTTATGCAAAAGCAGAAACAAAGAATCTATAAATTCATGGTACTAAACCCTAGAAATCGCTAAGAAAAAAGAAACAAAAATGCAACAACAAACGCAACAAGGATCTAAGAATTAAGAGCTTAATCAAACTAAACACAGACTGATTGAGGGAGATATATTACCGAGAAGATGTGAGCGGGAATACTTCTGGAACGTAGAGGCAAGGGAGACAGAGAGAGAAATAAAACTAGGGTTTTGGTTTTGCTTCTGTGTTTTATTAAAGAGATGTAACATTGATAGAGTCAGGGTTGGGCCAAGGCCCAAATTATAGGATATTACGTCTAAAAAGGAGAAAAACGGTAGAGGAGCCCTGCGGAACTGAGAGGTTGTTCGGTTAGAGGCTTCGGACAGGGTCGTTTAGTTGAAGTCAGAAGTTGGTGGTTTGATATCACCGTTAGTTTTCTGTTTTTGGTTTTTATAATGTTAGCGTATGATATAAGTTGTAAAATAACTTGAAATTAGTCATACAGATATAATTCATGTTAATTTTGAAAACTGATAACAGAAACTAAAAACCACTTTTTCTGGTATTCATATTTTAGTTTTTCGAAAAAAATGAAAACTGAAAACAAAAAACGATAACGAACAGGCCCTTAAGAAAAGATAACTTGTGTTGTTACCATGCGTCCCTTCTATTTGGTTTCATTGTCCTCACCTCCGATGACTTGGATCAAGCAAGCGCTAAAAAATAAAATGAGAAAACTTTGAGCATAATCAATGATGGTATTTTAGACTCCCTCCGTTCCCTTTTGTTGTTCCCATTTGCTTTTTCACGTCTGCCAATGCACATTTTATATCGTGTATATCTCTAACACCATGTTAATAAAAATTATAAAAGTTTGATATTCTTGATGTACTCATCGAGACGAATAAAACAAGATCCCACATGACTATGTTTAATTTTATATATTGGAAACCACTTAGAAGATCCTCTCTACTTTCAAATAGTGTAAGATTCCAAATGGGAACAACAAAAGGGAACGGATGGAGTACTTCTATTTGTGTGTATACAACCTTAAAATTTTCAATTAAAATATCATAAGAGGAACCCACTTGTCACTTCTAGTGGATCATAATATCATTAGATTAATTTTTTTTTCAAAAATATGTAGTATTCTACTTTTTTTTGGTAAGAAAAAGCGGTCCAAATCCCGCTCAGGTCTTATTGGGCCAGATACTTGAGAGTAAGAGGAATGGTAAGGGAAATTCCTACCTTCAAAGTGCCCCTAGTAGGGATTGAATCCCCAACCTTAAGGTTGGAATGATACTCTCCTTTCCACTAGACCAAATACTACTTGGTGTGTGTAGTATTCTACTTGTACCTTGATAAATGTTATTATGTGTAATACAAAAGTGGTGAACTCGACCCTCAAGTTTGATCAAATGTGAGTTTAGACCCCTTAACTTACATTGGTGGTTTTTAACCCCCGTAATTTCACCAAATGGTGAAAATAAACGCTCAAATCAAAAAGCTACTAGTAAAAAAAAACTTGACATATTGTCATTTAAGGGTTTAATATCACCACCTTGAGAAGTTGTGGGGGTTAAATATCACAAATCTAAGTTAAGGAGCCTAAACTCACCTTTGATCAAATTTAAGGAGTGTAATCACCACTTTTGGATATGCCTTTTTTCACCATGCTTGTATATGTTTCTGGATACTATAACATTTACGATGACAACTAGAAGGAAGAGTCTTCTTTTGGAACATGGTAGGAGTGCCATAATACCTTATCTCAACTATGAATAAATTTAAAACAACCAGCTTAGTGTTCAACTTATGTTCGTTGTTGGGTGAAGCCTGTACTATTTTAGATTCGATGACAGTACACAATGCAATTAGAGGGTTAATAACATTCATATTCACTGATAGGGCTTGTTCTCCTTATCTTATTTTCAGTTTAGTTCAGCTCCAATCAGTTTAGTTCAGTTCAGTTCAGTTCAGCTCCAATCAGTTCAGTTCAGCTTCATTCATTTATAACCATTTTGTTAAATATTATTATTATGTTGGTCTAATTTAGTTTACTAATGAATCTTATTATTATTATTATTATTATTAAGTATTAATATTATTATATCTATATATTATTTTGTTTGTTAAAGCTTTACTCATTATTATTACTATTATCATTAGGGAGGAGCATGGTTTAGGTCAAAAGCATAAACCAATTAAATCACGTCAAAACGGTTTATGATGCAATTTTGCATTGTCTGACCCAATCATTATTTTATTACTAAATATTATTATATTATTAAATCTAATTATTAGAATAGTAATATTAATTTACCTCTTAGATATTATTGTTATTATATAATCATCATCAAGTATTAATATATTAATACAAAGACTATAAAATAATTGTTATTAATTATCATTATAATCATTATTATTAATAATATTATTTATCTATAACTATCATTTAAAAATATCTAAAGTACTATTATTATTCATTATTATTACTTATCATTATAATTTTTATTTAATATTCAAATTATTATTGTTTAAATATTAATTATATATTTATTAAATTTAATTCAATTTAATTCAATTCAGTTTTGCTTAGTTCAGTTCAGCTCCAATCAGTTCAGTTCAGTTCAGCTGGATTATGCAGAAAAAAACAGGCCCATAATACAAATATACAATGAGTTCGCTTGCTTCGAGGTGAGATTCGAAAATTTATCATATCTTCTCATAGCAAAAAATGTGATATGACAGGCTTGTAAGCCTTTTTGTATTGTTTTTTTAGTCGATACTCTTTAGGGTGTTTTAGTTACACGAAATGGTATAATTTCCAAGTGTTAAAATATAAATGTAAATATAAAATATTAGAATATATGTGTAAATATAAATTATTTTCATTATATTTTTTTTAAGATTTTGTTTGATATTTGAGGACTTTTGACAAGACGAAAGAGAAAAATAAAAGGAAAAGGTATAAGAGGATGAAGAAGCATTATTGCCTCCAGTCATGGTTGCCGACGGGAAGCAGTACGGACGATTTGCTTGTGATGAGGACGACGGCATTAGGGCAAGGCGGAAGCAAACGATCAATAAACCTTAGAGCTTTGATACCATGTTAATGGAACAAACTATGACTAAAGATAGACAGTCTTGACAAACAATATATTGAAAATATTTTATATTTAAATTTATAGACCAAATATTTTCATTATATTGTTTGTTAATATTGTACCTTTAGTCATAGTTAGTTCTATTAATTAAGGAAAATAATTCTTTCACTTGCGGATTGTTTGGCTGACATGCACGAATGTTCAATTGTCATTCTTGGTTTGCAAGGAGGGGTTAGCAAACACATATTTAGCACAAGTGTATAAACTGTACCAATTATTGGACAGAGTCTTATGAGCTTAATATGAACCCACCAGCAGGTTAAGAGGACAAAATGAAAAAGTTTATCATAAAAAGAAAACTGAAAAACAATCTATATGCTGGTAAGGGCTAATAGGCAACCTAGCTAGGATATAAAGGCTAGGAAGGAGATGATGAATCAAGTATGGTGTGCAAGTAAAAGTTCCTTGAAAGCTACTTAGGAAAATAGCAGTTTAGTACAAAGAAGTAGAAAGCAAAAGTTGTGTCTAACTTAAATAAAACAGGATAGGAGACAAAGTAACAAGGAAAATAAGAGACATTCCATTCCATAAGTAGCAAATCAGCACGGAACAGATAAGGAAAGGCAAAATAACTTAGGGTTAAAACTAAGATAATACATAGCTTTTCTTAAGAACAATGCAACAAAAAGAAAGCTAAAAAGACAGGTGGAGCACAATCCCAAGTATCCTAAAAGTTGTGAGCAAAGCTTGATCATCCTTTAAAATGTGAGTTAGAAGAAGAAGGAGACTCCTCCCTCCTTCTCCTCTTATTGTTATCAGAAGCAGCAGGTACCATTTCCAGATCTGGGTGGTGGTGGATGACTCCCATAGCATTTAGGAAAGCTATATCCATCCCATCCTCCTCATCATCAACAACAAGTTCATTTTCAGCGGAAACAGGAGCAACAGCAGTCAGCAGCAGGAGGAATTAGAGTGATGTTGTCATAACTGAGACTTTGAAGCTCAACAAGCTTCTCAAAAGTGTTAGACAGTTTGACATGGTTAGACCGACTAGGATTACTAGCAGAAATGGTGGCCTTTCCATGGTTAGGATACGCAATGAGTTGAGGTGTATAGTATTTGGAAACTGTCTTGGTTTGGGGCTTGGTTTAGAGTAGGGTTTACTATTCAGTGGTTTAGGTCTACCTCTCCTGATTGGCCAATCATGGTTTAGGTCTCACCAGGTCTGAACAAGTGTAACCCCACCGACCCTGAAAACAATTTGCTTTTCTAGTATTTATTTTTATTCTTAAACCACAAATGAAAGTGCATTACTTAAATGCATATTACGAATAAAACAATTCATTTTATTTTCTAACTTACATATATCCATACCAAATGATATTAGTTGTTTAAATTCACTAAATTGTAACGCGCAAAAACTCGAGGCATCGTCCGAACGTAAAAAGTAGTATGTAGGTTGAAAATGGGTTCATTTGCTGCGTTTTTTTTGTTGCACTGTTGAAACTTAATGAAATTGCAGAGTAAAATTTCTTTATCAGCAATGTTTCAACCAAAAAAGAAAGTGACTTTAGTTAATTCACTTGCTAGTTTAAGCAATTCACCATAGAAAATAGGAAAAATTGCCTAGAATAATGCAACCTTTTGCTCATTCGCAAATAATAATGCAACCTAAAGATTCTTCTGGAATAATTCAACCTTTATACCCCATTTATTTTAAATAAGATAAATTACCGGTGACTTGAAGAGAAATTTTTTAATTAAAACTTTTAATTAAAATTAATATATTTAATAAACTTAAAAAATAACAAAACAAACTAATCCCACCACCCACCCCCACCGGCCCAGCCCCACTACCACCCTAACCCTTCCCCCTCCCCTCCCCTCCCTTCCAACCCATAACCGCCACCCATGCCACCCACCGCCCCGCCCCTTCCCCAGCCACAAGACCTCCACCCACACACTACCACCTCCTCCCTCTCTCCTTCCCCAACCGAAAAACCTCATGAATCCCACCCAATGTTCTGTTTGCAACCACCAACCGCACAACCCGCATCCACCACCGCATCCACACGCACCACTCACATCCACCCGCACCACTCGCAACCACCATAGAAACCGGCCAGCCAACCAACCTCCTCTTGTTTCTCTGTCCATAACCGCAACAAAACCCACAGAAACGCAGCACCACCGTCATTTTATCTAACCTATCCCCTTCCCTGCACCGGCGAATTCTATGGGGAAGACGGTGTTGGGGGGTGTCGTGCGGTGCGGGTGGGGTGTTGTGTGGTGGGGTGTTGTGCGGTGGTGGTGGGGTGTTTTGCGGTGGGGGTGGAGTGGGTGTTGTGCGGTGAGGGTGGGCTGGGGTGGGGTGGGGTGGGGTTGGGGGTGGGAGGTTTTATGTTTTTTTTAATTTATCTTTTTGATTTAATTTTTTTAAAATTATTTATTGAAACCAATTATTAGATGACACATGTCCTATTTTACCGATTTTTCAGGTTGCAACCGGTTTCAACCTATTTAAAATAAATGAGGTATAAAGGTTGCATTATTCCAGAATAATCTTTAGGTTGCATTATTATTTGCGAATGTGCAAAAGGTTGCATTATTCTAGAAAATATGGAAAAAGTTTACTTGACAGGTTGAGATGATGCACTTCCTTCTTCTTGTTTATCCATTGTGCATTTTTCTTAGTTAGGGTTTGGAGAAATGTAATTTTTGCGTCTAAAGCTATCTGTGAAGAAAGACTTGAAAAAACAGAATAATTTTGCAGAATTTGGTAAGTAAACCTGCACAAATAACGGAGGAAAGGACGATGAAGATATTGGTTTCAACTTTCAAGAGAGAGGAAGAGAAATGCAGTTGAGAGAGAATGAAGGAGAGATAAGTTATGGGAAAATGGAAAATGGAAATGACGTTCATCTCCCTTCTTGTTTAAACGTGAATAATAAGTAACTGTTAAGTCAGACTTTTTTCAACTTTTTACCACGAGAAGGCCAGTGTTCATTACTTATCCCACCCTAATTAATGACGTGTGTCTTATAACTGTGAGCATGTAACTCTTTATACACACGAGTGTAAATATACCGATTATAAAAAGTATAACTGTATAACCATTCAAGAATCTCAAACCCACAACTCCAAATAGCTCAATGTCCACCCAAAAATTTAGATACTTCCTCCGTTTTTTATTAAATGTGACACTTTCTATATAAGGAAGTTTGGATAATTGTGACACTTTCTTTTTTGGCAAATCTTTCTCTCTATCTCTCTCCTATCACATGGGTCCCTTTCTTTCTTTCTCTCTATCTCTTTCCCCTCTTTCTTAAGTCAAGTCATTGATAGAGGGGTTAGCTCCGCAGAGGAGTCCGTAAAATTAAAAGTGTCACAACTAATAATAAACGGGGGAAGTAGTTGAATTGGAAAATTGGAAATTCAAATTCCAAATGTTGAGAGCTCCTCCCATTTTTCGACTTTCCCACCAAATCCACTCATCCAAAATCCAAACACCCCAAAATCCTTCTCTACCTTCCAATTTCAATTACAGCCGTCGATCACAACTCTTCTTCAAAACCATCCAACGCAAGTTCATAACGCCACATCATTAATCCGTGCTCAACCCATCCACCCAATAAGAATTCACTCCTTCCACCTATATAAGCAATCCCGTCCTTCTCCAATCTCCATCACACATTTCTGTCCATCATTTCTCTCTCTCCCCTCCAACAAACCTCTCAAAACTCTCTCATCAACAACCATGGCACCAAAGGCGGACAAGAAACCCGCCGAGAAGAAGCCAGTAGAGGAGAAGAAGGCCGCCGCTGCCGAGAAAGCTCCGGCGGAGAAGAAGCCAAAAGCCGGCAAAAAGCTCCCAAAAGAAGCCGGAGCAGCCGCCGGAGAGAAGAAGAAGAAGAGATCAAAGAAGAGCGTAGAAACATACAAGATCTACATCTTTAAGGTACTCAAACAAGTTCATCCTGATATCGGTATCTCTAGTAAAGCTATGAGTATCATGAACAGCTTCATCAATGATATCTTTGAGAAGCTCGCTCAAGAATCTGCTAGGCTTGCTCGTTACAACAAGAAGCCTACGATCACCTCTCGGGAGATTCAAACCGCTGTAAGGCTTGTTCTTCCTGGTGAATTGGCTAAACACGCTGTTTCTGAAGGAACTAAGGCGGTTACGAAGTTTACTAGCTCTTAGATGTTTTCTGAGGGAATTATCTTTGTTTTAGGGTTTGTAAACAGTTGGTGATGGAAAATTCAAAAGAAATTGGAGTAGTTTGGTTGTTTTTCTGTGTAAAATGGAGGATGTTTTTAATGTTTAGGTTAGTAAGTGTTAGTAATTAGTTTGATCTATGTGGAAATTGTAGTAGTTTGTTTGCGTAATTGAATGATCAGAATAATTCGTTTATATTGAATCTCTTCTTCCTGTTTCTGCACTCCTTTTTTTTTTTGCGTATTGAAGGTAGTTTTTGCATGATTCTGATTGATTTTGATTTCTGCTTTGAAATGATATGTTAGACGGTATTCATTCAAAAGTATTTTTCCCCAAAGATATGATGAATTACTGGTGGAAAAGGAAGGATTATTGTGGTTGATTGAAGTGCTGGTTGCAAATACGTAAATACGAGTAATCACGGTTCATGAATTTAGCATTAGAGATGAAATTTGAGGTGATATCAACTGATTAGTTGCATCTGAATAGTTGTATCCGACTAATCTGAATCTAATGGCTTGAAAATTTTCATACAATTTCTAGTTCTGGCATTAATTATCTTTACCTTAAAGAGATCAGCACTTGTTTTTGAATTAATGGCCAGCATAAGTTCAAATGTGAAAGTGCAACATGAGATTGTAAGCTTCATTTATGATATTCTAGTTTTATCTACAATTTTGTCTTCGTAGAAGGAAACGAAGACAACTTTGCTGTAGATGGCCTCTCGCCCCTTGAGGCGAGAAATGTGCACAATGTTGGTGTCTGTGGAAGAGTTGTCGGTTGAAAATTGCTGGTACCGACCTCACAGGATTTTTCCATAGCGATCTTGGTGTTGGTTCATGGATGTTGCTCCAAGAGCCGTGGAAGAATCCATTAAGAAATGGATTTGAGTAAAGTTTTCTCTTGTTATTGTTTGTATTTGTTTTATGGTTCGGTTTCATTGGTTAACCACCTAAACACCTCCTCCACGGAAATCCCCCTTATAACACCACCTCCACGGAAATCCCCCTTATAAACACCAACTCTACCGTAAGGCTCATCAGTTGGAGGACCTTTTCCATATGCTAGTCTGGGGAGGTAAAGGAACGAGAATGAATGCTGATATCAAGGATCTCCTTTCTAAATGGTCACCAAGTTCAAACCAAGAGTTTCTAGTGCAGAAAAACAGAAAGCATGAGAGAAATTGAAATTCCACATATATGATAAGACAAGAGAGCCACTTGTTGAATCACTCAAAAAGAGAATAATTCATTGAGATGATGCTCACTGTTGCATATCACAAAACAGCAGAAAATAAATACATGTCTACTTCATCAAACAGACTGATCAGATGCTATTCATGATTTTAGAGCAAGTGATAGGCCAAACTTTGGGTTTATGTCAAGAGAATTATAATCAAACTCAGCAGCCATTGTCAATACAGACTTGGGTTTAAACTCGTGTTGCAGAAGTGCTCCAAAATTCCCCTGGTTATTGAGGTTCAGCTTGATTAGGGTCAATTCGTCTACAACGTATGATCCTCCTACAGTTAGAGTATTTCCATCTCCAGAAAACCTGTTTGTGAACTCCGTTACTGTAGTGGTTCTCCCTCCATCCAGGTAATGTTCATACGACGTTTTAAGAAGATCACCCTTTTCCGCCCTGGAATCAATTACAGCGCATTAATCAATAATCTAGTATGCAATGCGCAAATGTTTAGAGATCCTAAATGGTAGAATCTACGTTCGATTAAACCTGTATTTTGTTGAATTCGACAGGACAACATAGATGTATCCTCACTATCTACTTCAGTACTTCTGTTATCATCTTTCGTATTTTGTATGAAAGTATGGTTTTCAAAGTTTTCATTAAGCTGTAATTAATATATGTTCGAATAACTTTTAGCAGCATTATAAGAAGCACTATGGTAATTCAAGCAAAGAGACTTACAAGATAACAGATGTACAAGAATCTGGTTTTGTCATGCTTATGCCAACACTGTACTTTGTAAAATCAGCAATAGAAGTATCATAACCTGCCTCTACACCAATCACAGTGCTGGGACTGGAGTGCCGCAAGTAGCTGAAACATCGAAAACAGGGGACTTGTTCCAGGAAACAGATGAACCAAGTGCTGCATGTTCATCGAAGTACTGAAGCTCAAACTGCCATGAGAATTAATATCACAAGTGCTTTAGCTATGTTGAACAAAGACTAAAATTTCATGGTTTTGACGAATGATGAGGACCTCCGTTCACGAGCGAGAGCAACTGAGCTAGTAGGAATAGTAGCAATGTCTGTTGGGAGAGCTGGAATGGAGGCTACATTGCCTCCTCATATTGAAGCAGCTGTTGCTGTAAGCTTGCTTTATTTTTTGATGATTTTGGATGGTTGTCTTTTGTTTATTAATATCTCCATTTCATGCCTTTGCAGCGTTTTGCGTTGGAATTTAGTGAGCTTTCCGAATATACACATGGATTTTTCAACAATGTGGCCGAAATTCTGGATGATGGATTTGTTAATGTAAGGATGACTACTTTTATAACTATGCAAATATTCTTTATTTAGTCGATTTTACTCATTGGATAATTTTTTTAATTCAAATAACAGTACCTTCCACATGTTGTGCCGCTAGCATTTTCCTCTTGCAACCTTGATGATGGCTCAGCAATTGACATTGATGAATCTGATGGTGATGAAAATGCTAATGGCTTTGGTGGAGTCTCATCAGATGATGATGTTCATGATGAGCGAAGAGTTAGGAATATCAACGGGAGTGTTAGATGAAAAGGCAGCCGCAACTCAGTCCTTAGGATTATTTGGGCTTCATACGAGAAGATTTTATTCATCGTATCCTTTCCGCGTCTACTGTGCTTCATTTCTGCTGTATGTTGGCTCTTTAATTTACTAATTTATGGATTTGGATCCTTGATTGACCTCTAAAGATACTTGAGGAAAGTATGAAAAACTTGGTGCAACATTCTGGTTACTTTCATGAGGATGTAAGGCTTCAGGCCATCATTTCCTTGAAAAGTGAGTAGCTATCTCTGCTGGGGCATCTTTCTTTATGTTCTCCAATCTCCATCTGCGATGCCTGGTCTCTATCTTGCTTTCTGATTCTTATCTGCGTATGATAGTTGATTTTTTTATGTTTGACTGCTAATGCAGTGGCTATTATAGGTTATACTTCTACTTGATAGAGCGTAGAAACATACAAGATCTACATCTTTAAGGTATTCATGTTTCACCTAAAATATATCATGTTAATTAATTAGTTTTGTTAAAATTAATCTAATATACATAAATACTCATTACATCCATAAAAGTAAATATTCGTCAACTTTTTTGGAAATTTAAAATTATAAACATATTACAATTATGTAGAAAATGTTTATGAAAAAAGTAACTCCAACTGAAGTAACAACAAAATACCAAAGAAAATTAAGTAGGAAAAAAAGGTAAACAAAAATGCTAAAAAGATAGAGTATTAACGCCTTAAGTGAAAACAAAGTGCAAAAATTACGTGCTAAGAAAGTAGGAAACGTGGTTTTGGTATTATTAGGGTTCTATACCCCGCCTAACAGCTAAGTGGTTGTAACATATAACTGGTTGGTAACTTGTAAATTAAAATCATACCCGCTTCAAATATTGAACTAGTCGCTGGATCTATCGTACTCCTCCGTAACATAATAGTTGTACACATGTACTCAGTCTGCTCTCCAATTTCACAACACAATGTATGTTTTTTGGGAGAGAAAGGAAAGAATGCGTTTTTAGGTTAAGGAAATTTGAGTCAGCCTTGCAATCAAACAATACGATAAGATGTTTGTTGCTTCGATTAATCCAGTTAGTGGCCCTTTTCATCAAATCTTCACATCTACGCAGCATAATAAACCAGCGACAATGCAAATTCGTGCTTCCTCCTCTTGTCCAGCAGGTAACAACAATACGATGATTGATAATTTACTGAATAGTAAGAAAGAGTATAAATATGGTTTTAAACACGATTTAGATTCTTTTTCCATCGGAAAAGGTATATCAGAAGACAAAATTTAAAGAATGAACCTTTATGGATGCTTGAGTTTAGGTTGAATTCCTATGATAAATTCTTAAACATGGTCGAACCAACTTGGTCTGACAATCATCATCCAGTTATTGATTTCCAGAATATATGTTATTATTCTGCTCCTAAGAAAAAACCCAACTTGGATAATTTAGATGAAGTTGATTCCGATATGATTGAATTTTTGGATAAGCTGAATTTGCCTTTGACTGAGGAGAAACGTCTTGGGAGTAATGTGGCTATTGATTTTGTTTATGATAGTGAATCGTTTGGAACAGCCTATACTGATTCGAAGACGAAGATTAGTTTGAAAGATGCTGGGGTGATTTTTTGTTCAATGTCTCAGGCTGTAAGAGAATACCCTGATTTGATCCGTGAGTATTTGGGTAAGGTTGTTCCTAGTAGTGATAACTATTATGCTGCATTGAATGCTGCTGTGTTTAGTGATGGGTCCTTTTGTTACATACCTAAGGGTGTTAAGTGTGAGGTTCCGCTGTCCACTTATTTTAGGATTAATGCATCTGAAACTGGCCAGTTTGAGAGGACTTTGATTATTGCTGATGAAGGTAGTGTTGTGGAGTATCTTGAAGGCTGCACTGCTGTTGCTCATCACTCTAATCAGCTACACGCGGCTGTTGTAGAGTTGTATGCTGCTAGTGGTGCTGAGATTAAATACTCCACCGTGCAAAATTGGTTTGCCGGTGACAGTGAAGGAAGAGGAGGTATATATAATTTCGTCACCAAGAGGGGTTTGTGTGCAGGTCGGGGATCAAAGATCTCATGGACTCAGGTTGAGACTGGATCCGCCATCACTTGGAAATACCCTAGTGTCGTTCTAGAGGGTGATGAATCAATTGGGGAGTTCTATTCTGTTGCTGTCACTACCAATCATCAACAAGCGGATACCGGTTCTAAGATGATACATAAGGGGAAAAATACAAGGAGCCGAATCATTTCAAAGGGTATATCTGCGGGTAATTCTAGGAATGTGTACAGAGGTCTTGTGAAGATTATGAGTGGTGCAAGTAATGCACGCAACTCGTCTCAGTGCGATTCAATGCTTGTTGGTGATCAAGCTTCTGCCAATACTTACCCTTACATCGAGGTATTGCATCTTTGTTGATTTCCTTAGCATTCATTAATCACTAATTTTTTAGGCATTCAAGCTTATTTCAGCTTGGGTAGAGAAACCTTTGTACTCCTATTTAGCTCATATTTTTGAGTAAAGACAGTTTAAAGTTTACAATGTTGATTTTTCATGCCTGAATACTGAGTGTAATTTTGAAGTATTTAGTAGTTGAATCTTTGTACCTGTTTGTTGTATCTTCCAATTGTTGTTAAGGCTATTAGTGTCTGAGTTTCTCATATTCCTTTTGCTTACCAATCTACAGGCAAAGAACCCTTCGGTACGTGTTTGTACCTGTTTGTTGTATCTTCCAATTGTTGTTAAGGCTATTAGTGTCTGAGTTTCTCATATTCCTTTTGCTTACCAATCTACAGGCAAAGAACCCTTCGGTACGTGTTGAACATGAGGCCAGTACTTCCAGAATCGGTGCAGACCAGATCTTCTACTTTCAACAGAGAGGAATTGATCAAGAGCAAGCCATATCTGTTATGATTAATTCGTTCACCAAAGATGTCGTCCCAAGGCTTCCAAAAGAATTTAGTGCGGAAGCGAACCAACTGCTGACCTTGAAACTTGAAAAATCAATTGGATAGACAGTCTTGAGTTGTCTAGATTTATTTAGGAATAACATAACTCATTAACCGTGTATGTGTAGTATGAAAAAGGGAATGACGATTCTTCAAAAAGAGAAAAAAAGAGTGGTGATCATAGTCTTCAAAAAGAGAAAAGAGAAAAAAAGAGTGGTGATCATGACTATGTTCGAATTCAACTTCGCAGATGCTGTGCGAGACTTCTTTCATACCACAGCATTTGACATTCCTAATCTTACTACTTCCTCCGTTTTTTTATTGATTAAGCTCAAAATTATTGACTACACTTCTACTTTATTCCCTTTTTAGTAAAACTTTTCTCTCTATCTCTCTCCTGCCACTTTTTCTTACACACTTTTACTCCCACACCAAAATTTTTGCCTAGGAGTATGTGTTTAGAGAAGTGTAGCCAAGAAAAAGAAATAGAGGAAGTATGTTTTCTATGTCTCGTGGCTTTTTCCCTTGGTAAGAATGTATAGCTTGTCTTGCGTGTTTCTCATGCTTCAATATGTGGTTGTTTGTATCTAGTAGAAGGAAAAAAAGTTTCTGTCAGAATGACATTCTCGATTCTTTTTAAACCCTTCCCTTTGAGTTCTGTAGTTTTTTTTTTGGAAATTTTATACGGTGACCTTATATTTTTGCAAATTCTACATGGTGCTATTTTTTTATCTTGAATTCTCTTTAGTGACCGTAAACTTATCATTAATAGCCTTACATGCACACAATGTGTGCAAAATTTATATCATAGTAGTTTTGGTATTTTGAATCAGTTTTTTTATGTTATTTATTTATTGAGGTTGGGTGAGTGGATGAGTGAGTGGTGGGTAGTTATTTTTTGTGATGTAGTGGGATAGTGGGATGATTATATGTGGTTTATTTATGCAATTTTTCTCATTAATTTTTTATTTATTTTTTATAATAAATTATTTTTTCTGTAAATTATTAATTAAACAACAAGGGTATATTAGGCAATACATTAAGTTTGGTGTCCCTCCCCTCTTCCCCTTATAATATAGAGATATTTTCTATAACCTTTTATAATTAAAAAAAGTAGTTTTTTAATTAAAAAAAATATTATTTAATTACAAAATTGAGTTTTTAATTACAAAACTACCATTTCCATTCATTCAACACCCGAATAAAACACTCCTATTGTTCTTCATACCTCCTCTGTATTTATCTGTCGAGATTCTCAACACCCAATACCCATTTAATTAAAAAATCTGTTTGGTGCCAAGCTTTTTCATGAGCTTTTAGAGGTTTTGAACCTATTTAAGAGTTTTGACCAGTCAAAACCCTAATATTATTGTTTGGTGAGAAAGAGTTTTGCAAAGAGTTTTGGGGGTCAAAACTCTAAAACAAAATATCTCAGGAAGCAAGGGGAGGAATACATGGTGAAATTCACTTCGACTATTTGGGCGATATGGGTGCATAGAAATGATATTATATTCAGAAAGCAGAAGCCCGACCCGCAGAGGATTATGGAAATTCAAAAAGAGTCTTTCAGAAGATGGGGAGCTAATTACAGCCAGGTCCAGAAGCAAAAAGCAATTCCACTTAGTGGCACTTCAAGTGACAATACCCATCTCTTCTTCGATAAAGGAACTGAGGATCACAGAGGCTGCTTGACTATCCAAATCGATGGTTCGTGGAAGTCCCTAGGGAACGCACATTGAAGCAGGTGGGGAGCAGCTATTGGATGGATAAGCGAGGATGGGGAACACAGATGCAGAGGAGCCCAGAGAATCTTCGCCTCCGCACCAGTCCAAGTAGAAGCAAAGGCCTTACTCCAGGAAATCAAGGAAGCGCTCGTTTTCTCCAAAAAAATCCATATTAAGACGGACTGCGCAACGCTGGTCGCTGCCCTTAAATGTCCGGATAATGCTCCAAAGGAAATTCAAGCCATCATCAAGGACTGCAAGCTTGAAATCAATAAGTGTAGTCGTTTTATCTGTACTAAGGTGTCTAGGAACAACATTGCTATGGCCCATGAGGTAGCTACTAGAGCTAGGAAGGGGTTCTTGTGTTAACTCTCTTGTTTTTTACTACTGCCAAAAAAAAAAAAAAAAAACGCTGCATAACCTAGCTTTTCTTTCAGAGTTTCCCAAAACAAAAAATTTGATGACCATTTTACCCATAATTAATTATCATCATAACCTAATGCAAAACCACCAACACTTGACTGTTAAAACCACCAACATGTCCACCACCTACCACAACCACCACCACCGGCTGAACAACCACCTAGAAAACCACCAAAGAACGTACCCAAATAAAAAGTAGAAAGCAACACCAAAAATACCAAAAGCAGCCAGAGATTCAACCAAATATCCAAATAAAGATTGACAAAAAATCTGAGATTGGAGACTGTGATTGTGATTGAGGTAGAGGGAAAAGATTGTGATGGTAGTTGTTTGCAACAATGGGTACTTGGGTAGTGTTGGTTTGGTGGTTGGTGGTTGATTTATGTGGTTGTACATAAATGGAAGGTGGTGGTTGATTTTGGTGGATGCATGGTGGTTTATGGTGGGTAGGCCGTGAGAGATGAAATTAGGAGAGAGGAAGTTATGGTGGTGGTGGACTGGTGCATGGTGGTAATGAGAGATGATGAAATTAGGAGAGAGAAAGGTTGGGTCATTAGATGTGGGTAGTGGATGAAAGTAAATGAGGGCAAGTGATTTTCGTGGGTGTGTATGGGTAACATATAATAATAATGTCTATTTTTGTCATTTTACACTATAAAATACTCATCAGCTTTTATCAAACAGTTAAATGTTACCAAACACAATTATACAAACAGCAGTCAAATTCGCAGTCAAATCCACTAAACCAAAAAGGTAAAACTCTAGCAGCAAACTCTAAACTCTAACAATTAAACTCTAACCTCTATTTGCCAAACAGGCCCATTGAGCTAGTGAACTACCCTCAAATTGAACAAACAAGAAGAAGCAAAACCTCTGTAATCCTTAACCTCCATCAACAATGGTGAACACATTCTCTTTCCTCACACACTCTCTCTTAACCATCCTCTCTCCCAGCAGCTAACACTGAACTCAAAACCTTCGGCTTTCCCATTCGACATTGTAGATGTACACATTAAATTGAGTAAAACGAAAGCGAAACCATGATGAAACTTACACAGGGAACCCACTAGGAATTGCGCCTGCGAAGGTGAAGCACAATTTGAGTGAATTGGGAGGGAACTGCCCAATTTGAGTGCTAAGGAGGGTGAGAGAGGGGCTGCTCTACGGGAAGAGGGTGGTGGGGGATGATTTGTTTTTTTTATTTTATTTGTTCATTTTAAAATCAACTTTTCTCATTCAAAAATTAGTTTTTGTGATTGAAAAAGAACTTTTTTTAATTAAAAAGTTATTTTTAATGAGAAAAGGTTATAGCAAATAAAAATAATAAGTTTAGGGTTATCAAAGAGAATTCGGGAAAAAAATTCCACCATATAGAATTTGCAAAAACATAGAGTCACCATGTAAAATTTCCCTTTTTTTTTTGGTGAAAAAGGCATACCATTACTTAGTAGTTCGAACCATAAAGTTTGTTACAATCCAAAATATAATCGTTCCACACATAACTAGGGGGTTGGGGATAGAATCTAGTTATATTCATGGACGAGCCTTGGCTCCTACAACAATTAGCGATGCCATCTGCAATCTTGTTCGTTTGCCTTGGGTAGTACTCCCTCCGTCCCACAATGTTGGTTACACTTTATTATTTTATACCTCACATATATTCAAGAAGTGTAACCAACATTGTGGGACAGAGGGAGTACTTCATAGTGACTTCATTGATCCTGGAACAAAGCTCATGCTGAATATTTTGGGGTTGGGGATAAAATCCTAGATCCGCCTCTGTATGTGATAGAGAATGAATGATAATCTTTACACAATCATATCTTACAGAATATCTTGGGAGTATTGTCATATTCTCTATCAATATGGATGCAATAAGCCAATAACCTTGATATTGTGGTATAGAGGTCACTTCAGAGATATGTCAATTGGGTTACAGTATTTGATGGGGTATGGGAAGAACATTCACAGTTGACCCTAATGAGCTTTGCTGGTTTTGATTTGGAGGAATTAGCACTAAATTGTGAAAATTAAAAGGGTGATGAAATTATTATACCTGATTCGGGGGGCTGAAGGTTTGAGGAGGGTGTATGAAGACAAAGAAGTTCTACAGTTGGCACAAGTAGCTATGAAATTTAGATGCATTCATATGTCATACATGGAGTTGAGCTCTTGAGCATCCTGAGATTATTGGCACAACTGCACAACCTTCAAATGTAACCCCCACTGACCAAGTTCTGCTTCTTACTATATTCTGATCAGTCCACAAGCCAGAAAAGCCCATTTTAGCCTACAATAACCCAACCAAAAAACAAAGGTGCAAGGCCCAACCAAGTCCATAAGTTAAGCCTGACAATTGTCAAGCCCAACCCTCCAATCACTAGGTCAATGTTTACTTTTCAAAATCATAGGTTGTGCAAGGTCCAACAAACCATTGACTAGGTCTCTTAAAAGAAGGGATGCAATAAGCCAATAAGCCTACTGCTCTAGTAACTAGATCAAAGTCTCCCTTATAGAAGATGTTCATGAGTATTATTCAAGGACAACCTACCTAACTGCATATTCCTACTTAATTCCTCCATACGTTGGGAATAGGTATTAGCCTAGGGTTGAAGGCTCTTTATTACCTCATGCAATAAAAATTGGCCCAAGAAGATCAAGGAAAAATAGAATTAAGGCCCCACATGAGAACTCCAAAAACCAAGTTAGTTAACTAGACATGGGATACAACTAAGTCGTGATATTTGCAAGTTCAATGATCACACCAAAAGAAAGTGCCCAGACAGAGACAAAGAGGTCCAGTGCAATGCAGGCCTAAGTTAGATGGTTCTACTCTTTCAGTGACAGTCCAAGCTCAATCTACTAAGGTCAACACAAATGAAGTGACATCAGAGTCATCCAGAACTCTCAGATTTGGGAAATTATGAAGGGTGATCAAGAGTGGAAGGGTTCTAGAGGTGGAACGGATGGAAAAGATGGAAGGAGAGCCGGTAGAGGTGTACCACAAGGGTCAAGAGTCTTGATCACATTTGATTGTCAAGCTTTATCACATGTAAGCTGAAACTTTTGCCTAAAAGTTGATTAGGTTTTTTGCATTTATGATATAACCTTATGTAAGTTACTTGCTTTAGCAGTTATATGGTCAACAAGGAAGGCCAAGAGATCTCTCACAGCCATGTACAACTGTAGATTTCCATCAACCAAGCCAAGGGTTTTAAGAATCGTTTTTAGCTTATTTATGTAGCCTTATATACTTTAGCGTTTGCTGTACTATTTTGAATAAATTTTTTCTAAACAATATATACATGAACAAACTAACCTACTATAGTAATAATTTTGCACATTTGTACCTGATGGAGTTTTGCTCGTTTGTTGCTAACAAGCTAAAAAGAGTAAAATATATGAGACATTCTTGTTTCTCGTCACTACCATGTCACAATGCCACAAAACACATTGTGTATAATGCTTCAAATAATGCCATTTAGTTATGTCATACAAAATATCAAGAGAGATTAATTGTATTGTCAGGAACGAGACCATGCACCGTACACCCGGGTGCACCGTGCGCACGGTGAACCCGGTGGCATAGTCATAATTTTCGCGAACTTCAGCATAAAAGATCTAATACTATTTATGTGCAGCATTCTACAATAAAGAAGGTGTAGCACAATGGTTGCACTAGCATTTCATCTTAGTGAGTGTTCAGGAGGTCGCGGGTTCGAGCTCCCTTGAACTTATTTTTATTTTTTATTATTTTTTTCAATTTATTTTTATAACATCCTTTTCCTCTATTGTTTATTCCCCTAGTTTTTTAAATTCCTCTTTTTTTATTTATCTTTCCCCCTAATTTTCTTGCTTAGGAAATTGCTAATTTGAAAAATTGCTCATTTCAAAACTATTAAGTAAAATTGCTCATTATTTTGTTTTGTCGTCTTCCCTCATTATTTTTCTTGTTCACGCAGTTGCTCATCTGAAACAAAAATTGCTCATTCAAAATGGAATTGATTATTTTAAAAAGATGAACGACTGTTTCATGAAGTGAAAAATAAGGGCTTAGATGAAAAAATATGAGTTTAGAATAAAAAATACCAGAACCTATAACAGTCGCTCATTTCTTAAATAAGTAGATTTATTCTAACTCACTCAAGATCAGATTGTAGACTGATCATTCTGTGCAAATAAAGATTGCTCATTTGATCAAATGAGTAAAATAAAACAACTCATTTTGTGAATGAGCATATTTATTTTAACTCACCAAGATTAGAATGTTAACTAATCTTCTTGTGCAAAAAAGATTGCTCATTTCATCAAATGAGTAAAACAAAACATTTCATTTGGTAAATGAGCAGATTTATTTTACCTCACTCAAGATGAGATTATTGATCTTCCTGTGAAAAAAAGATTGTTCATTTGATCAAATGAGCAGTTTTATTTACTCATTTGATCAAATGAGCAATTTTATTTTACTCATTTGATCAAATGAGTAAATAAAACTGCTCATTTTGTGAATGAGCATGTTTATTTTACCTCACTTGAGACCAGAATGTTTACTTATCTAAACAAAAATGCTCATTTGCCAAAATGAGTAAAATAAAATATATTTCCCATTTAAAATATGAACTGATCATTTTAGTAATATATTCATCAATGTAAAACAATATACACATCTTTACTAATCAATAAAAAATTATAGAATTGCTCATTTAAAAGATAACTTACTCATTTATTCATTTTTCACATTCGAGTGTAAATCTACTACTCATTTGAAAGCAATATTGTTCATTTTCTTATTTTTTATGACTCTTTTTCTATTTTTTTATTTCAAAACATTAGAAATAGATATTTGCTCATTTAAAATACATTGCTGATTCGAACTATGTATAATGTATTGCTCATTCTAGTCATATATATATTGGAAGCTTAAAAATTAAAGTGAATTAAAAATAACTATATATTTTACCCATAAAATTAAATATTTAATAATTTAGAAACAATAATTATAGTACAACAATAGGCAAAATAAATGAAAAGAATAAATAAACAAAAATAAGAAGTAAGACTATGGAAGAAAAAAAATAATATTATTTTTAAAGAATAAGTGTAGAAGGAAAAATGAGATTCAAAAGACAAATATTATGAGAAAAAAGATAAATTTGAAAAAAACAAATAAGTTGCTTGGTAAGAGAGTCGAACCCGCAACCATCCAACAACTCAAGCATTAATGATAGACACGCTGACCAACTGGGCTAAACAGCCTTTATGTTACATTCTGCAGGCTCTCAGTATATAAGTGTTTCCAAATTGTATCCGGGTGCACCATGCACACGGTGCACCCGGGTGCATGATAATAGTTGTAGTCAGGAACCAAAACAAATTTTGGTTAATGATTGAACAATTCTATACTTCTATTACAAAATCTAGTGACTTCATATCCTCATGACTTAGCTCACAATTAGTTAGAATTTTAGTTAACCATGCAAAATGAAATAGGTTTCCATAAAGAAACTCCAATTAGTAGTAGTAAACTAGTTGGAAGCTATGAACTAAAATTGCTATAAAATATTTCAAAACTACTAACAAATATAAGCAAAAGTGCATCCATTAGCTTATGATGGCAACATAAACAGTGGCGGATCCATAATTTTTCAGATGGTGGTTCACCACCAATTGCCACCACCAATTGCCGATCACATATCGGAATCAATTTTTTTATCAAAATTACTCTGTAACAAATTTCATTCCAAAGTAAACAATAATAATAATAATCCATATTACAAGATCCTTGATCGTAGTACTTAAAGGCATATTGAACCTCTTTTCCATATATGTTTATAAGCATGAAGCAAATTAGCATGGATGATTAGTTCATAAGCCCTAAAGATCATCAATCTCACTCTTTTTCATTTTGAAAGCCTTTTTTGTTTTTTAACCCGAGCAAATTGGACCACCAGTCCACCACAACCACGGCCCCCAAATCAAGATGCAAGATGCAACAAGAGTAGCCGTTATTGAGAGTGTAAAACGACATTTAAAACAAGAATTTAAGAAGAACCCAAATCGAAACGTGAAAGCACTAAGGAGAAAAAGGAGGGCGACTCGATCAACTCTGGCGACTCAGGCAGACGACCCAATTCATCGGACCGACAAGAATAATTTAGAGCAAAATATATAACCTAATTTCAAGTAATTTAGAGCAAAATCTATAACCTAATTTCGAGTAATTTAGAGCAAAATCTATAACCTTATTTGAACTTATTTGAACTTACTAGTACTTATCCAAGTTTTATTTGTAAGAGTCAAACATTTTTAGTACTTATCTAAAATTTCATGTAAATTTAATGGTACTCATTTACACTTTCGTTAACTTATTTTTTTTATAACTACTTAATTTATTTTGAAGAGAACAAACTCTATAATGAGAATCTAGGATAGAAGCTTTGTAAAGCCTATAGCCCCTTAAAATATAGACATTTTGATAATATGTAGAAAATAATTCCAAAAAGCAAATAATCTACCATGAGTACCAACACTAAATAACTAATGCCATCTAAATTATAAAAATCATTTTAATTTTTTCAAAATGGGCATATTTAATAACATTTGAGACCACAAGTCCATAATGATTCGTGTCAGGAGAGGAAAAAAAAGACTCAACAAGCCAATCTACCAAAAACATCAAGCCCAACTAAACAACATCTCTCATTATATAAATCGGACTTGAACACACAAGTATCCAATCCACTTCTCCAGATCTCATCCCATCCATTTCATCTCATTCCAAAAATAATGAAGAAAAAAAACACAAAAAAATACAACATGTAAATTCTCTTAAAAACAACCTATTGAGTAGAAATGCGGAAAAAATGAGAAAGCAAAACCAAGTCATCGTATTGGTAACACCCATTTCTTAAATTACACCCAAATTTTACTATATTCCTATAAAGCTATCCAGAATAAGCAAAAAACAAGTGATTAACAAACCCTTTCCTCCTTTCCCTTTCTTCACCATTGTCTCTCTTTAATTTTCTCTAATGTTTTGTTTCCCGCTTTTTCTGCTTTCCCTCTTTCGTCTTATTCCTGTAAATGTAGTGTTGAATGCTGAGCAGGAATATTGTAAATCTCGCGAAAATAGCGTCCGAACAACCAAATAAACTGGAGCTTTTAGGTCTGAGAGGAGCATCCAACTTTTTCCTATGAAATTTTAATATATATTTTTTTACAAAAAAATTCTCTAGTGCACATGCACCAAGGGTGTTATAGAGCAGCTCCGCCACTGAACATTAATAGATTAATCAATTAATAAAGTTGACAATGATAATTCTTGGTATCTTTGCTTGGAGTTTCCATGCAATATCCCTCTTCAGGGCTTTGGTATCGAGAACTTTGACAACTTTCAAGGTAACGGTCGATCATTCAATGTGAGCAATATCAACACACAAACAAGGCATAGAATATCTGATACCATCAAGAACGGTGGCAGCTCTTGATATATTTTTATTTAGGACGCTAAATTTAAGTGAATAATTTTTGTAGACAAAGCAAAAATGATTCAATCTGATTAATCGAATGGCTTGATCCAAAATTGACCCAATCTCGATGACCTATTTTAACTTATAAATTAAATAAACCAAACCTAATATAAAACTAATCTGATCTAAAATTGACTCAATATCCAAATAACTTCAATGAAATCAACTCAAACCGATTTTTACTCGAAATTTAAATTAAGTCAAACTAGAATCAAACCCTTATTTAATCGACATAAACTCGATTTGAATAAGAATTTTACATTACTCAATAGAACCCGATTAAAAATCAATTTTAATACGACATAAACTGAATTGACCTATATGATATAAACATAAAAAATCGAAAGATTTGAAGATGATCAATTTTCGGCCAAACGACCGAATTAAGCCAAAAAAAATAATGTACTAACAAGCTAAATAACATATTAGATACTATCTAATCTTACCTTATCAAATTGATTTACGTTGATTTCAGGTCCAAAGTCATGAGTAGCATCAGTTAGGACGTAAAGTACAACAGACTTGGGCAATATGGTGCACAAATGAAGGTCGATCAATGATGCTACAACTAGACAAGCTTCCTCAATAGCCATGGGACTTGTGAAACAATACTTTATTTTCACAAGGTATCGTTTTACCCTGTCAAAAGCAACAAGCGCGCCGAGCTTTCTAGCTCGAGGCAAAACCTCCTCGTGAAGGTTAAGGTTGTTGTAATGTGGGTCTTTTGCAACATCTTAGAGATTGCCATTGTAGCATTCTTGATTTTCCCGCCAATGATGAAGATGAAGGATGATCATCATTTTGCGTTTTATTGTGATTTTTACTGACTTTTTGTGATTTCTTGCCTGAATTTGAGTTTTGAATCCTATTCCCACCAGCTGATTTCCCCCCTCCCTTGCCTACTTCGAGTATGTGTCATCGCCAAAGGGAGGACGCTCTCTACTAGTGTAAACGACAAGTGACCTTAAATAGACACACATAATTAAGAGGTTTAATCTTTTGAAAAAAATAGTTATCATCTATAATAGATACGTAAACCTAATCAATTAAGGGGTAAATATGTTCACAAATATTTTAGATTTGCATAATTGAATACAGATTGAGTATAAATTTGCCATGAGCCCAATCCAATCCACCCCATACTTTTTCTTCTTAATTTTGAATGTATTCCAAATTGTTTAACTAAGTACTACTACTCTATTTTCTTTATTGGGTCTATTTGGATCATTTTTTATATTTTTTTGACCCAATAGTTTTGTAAGAGCAAATAATGAAGACAATAAAAACCAATAGCACAATTACATAAATCTTTTTTACTACATTACATACTAAATTATTACACCTCTTAAAAATGTTTCTAAAGTTTACTCTTTACAAAAATATTTAAATAAAAAATAATTGCCAAATTCAAGTCCAATTCAAAATATTTTCGCACTTGTAAAATTGAGTCCAAATTGAGTGTAAACTTGTCATGAGCCCAAACCATTTAAGTCCATATCTTTTTCCTTTTAACTTTATATCTAGTCCAAAGTGTTTAAAAACTACTATATTTTATTTATTAGGTCCATTTGAATGCTTTTTATATATTTTTGACCCAATAAGTTTTCTAAAACAAATAATGAAGAAAAGAAAAATCGATAGCACTATTACTTAAAGGTTCCTAAATTTTAGTAAATATATTACTATAAAAATTATAAAATTGTTACCAAATCTTTTGGCAGATGATGAAAAAAGTGTAGATGATAGAAAATGTGTCAAGTAAGAAAAACTGGATGATGTATGGAAAGGTGATATGGGTTGAATTCTCTGCATGCAAAGTTTCACAGATTAAATAAATATAATGAATATCTTATTAATATATAGAAGATGTGGACACCAAACTTAAATGAAAATCAAATAAAATAAATCAAGGAAATTATCAAGTAAATAACTTTTATTTCCCCATCAGATTTTTAGCAAAAAATGTTTAAAACTCAGAATAAAATATCTAAAAAGTTAAAAAAAAATTAATGGAGTATAAATAGTCTTTCACTTTGCTTTATTTTTATATCTTATAAATAGTGCCACTTTGCTATATTTTTTGAGATTTATAGGTATTAAAATTTTTTTGCTCAAATAGCTTTATGTGTATGATATATAATATCTTTTATTACTCGTGACTTCATGAGTGATGATGCTAATGACGTCTTCCATTAATCTTTTGTAAGATTTTTTGTTTTAATATTTTGGCGTTTTGTTTTTCAACCATTCATTATTGCTAATCTACTCTCTTATATTTATTATCTTTTTATATATTTAAATTATTTCACGATTTAAACTCTTTTGAGATAACAAACAGTAGTGGATCTTGAAATTTTTTGTTTGGGACACAAATTATTTAGAATCTATGATTTAGATGATTTAAATAAAAATGTATATGTGACAAAATAATTTAATCCAATTAAAAAATTAACTAGATCTAAAATTGACCTGATATCCAAATAACTCGAAAGAAATTAACGCAAACCGATTCTTACCCGAAATCAAATCCAAATTTAATCGATATAAACTCGATTTCAATAATATTTCTACATTACTCAAGATGATCTGATTAAAAATCAAATTTAATACGACATAAGTCGAATTGACCTGATATAATATAAACATGAAATATTAAAACACTTTAAAGGTGATTCGTTTTAGTCCAAACGATCGAATATCGACTACACACCAAAAATCGAAATTTGGACTTAACTTTTTTTGTCGTGTTTGTACTAGGTGTCATACCCTGTTGGCCCCTATGGGAGATTCCTTCTCTGATGACAAAAACACATTTTAGAAAACAAAATAACTAAAACTTAACAATTATTTTTAAAAGTATGAAAAATATGTATGCACTTCACTTGATAAATTACAATGTAATTAATTTCTCCCAAATTCTTGCATATTAGTCTTTCGTATAAACCACGATTCGCCTGCATATATGGCTGGTAATATATATTAGAGGAGTTTTAAAATAGAAAGAGAAAAAAATAACCTTAACGGGGGCGTCTGGTACATGGGAATGGTAAATTTGGGGATTAGAAGGTGGGAATTGGAGGTTGGGACTTTATTAAAGAGTATCATTCCCTTGTTTGAGTAGACATAGAAATAGATGGGAATAAATTAAAACAATTGCAAAAACACCCTTTTAAATATCATTCTTTTTCCATCTCATTAATAACAATTTAGTCAATTCATTATATTTTTCTATTCGATCTCTATTTCCTACCCCCAATGAGGTAATAAAAATGATGGGGATAAAAGGTTTCTATTTCCATTCTCATGCCCCGTTCTAAATCCCACTCACATGTACCAAACATGGGAATTGCCACCCATTGGAATTAATACTCTCATTTCCCCTTTCAATTCCCACTTATCAAACACCACTTCCAATTCTCATCTCTATTACCTACCCGAGAATATAGGTTCAAAACTTAACAAACCTTGTTGATGCACTTATGACAAATCCACATTTTTCAAATACAAAATTCTCAACCTTGCCCTCAAAAAAAAATTTATTAAAGCACCAGCAATGTTGATTTTATTGGGATCCAATTTATGCAATTTGGAGCCTAATACCCTTCCAATGCATTATGGACATACTCCAGATAAAATGGGAAGTTGTTAATATTTGGAACCTCAATTTCACATGTTTTATACATGTGTCCTTGGGTAAAAAACAAACAAACAAAACCTGACTTACCCACTCTTTTGCTAACACATGTCTTGATTCATTAAATGCTACTAACATTCAATGACTTACCCAGCTGCCATTTCCAATGTTACAAATTGTAATTAGTTACATTTTGTAATCAAATTTCTGAGTACACACTAATTAAAAATATTAATAATTCACCAACTTTCTTTCTTTTTCTCTATAAATAGAGACCAATTTTGAATATTTTTTGTCCACTTTCAAAAAAAAAAAAAACTCATAATATATAATTATCTTTTTATTCTCTCTAATAATCCTTGGTCAAATGTAAGTAATCCTTCTCATAGTTTTCTATTTTTATTAATGTTGTTTATTATAAATTAATATGAATAAAACTAAGTGGTTGTTTGGTTGACATGAGAAATCATTGGAAATGAAAATTCCTAGGAATTGGAAATATGTTGAGTTGTTTGGTTGACAACAAAATAGCAAAATGGAGGAATTAGAAATTCATAGGAATTTTGAGTTCCCACAAAATGGAGGAAATTACTTACCTAGGTCCCCCTAGGTAAGTAGAAATTCCCATGGGAATTTAATTCCCCCATTGTCAACCAAATAATTCAATCAAATTCCCATGAATTTGATGTAGGTATTTATTTCGTATGAATTGCAATTTCATTGGAATTTTGACTTCCCATGTATACCAAACAACCACTAAATGTAGATATATGATTAGATTAAGGGTAGGAGAGAGAAAATAAGGTGGGGTACACATGAATATCGTATTTGAAGCCTTAGCATTGCAGGAGGGTGTATGATATATTGGGAGGTAAATAGAAGAAGTTAGAGTACACCCATTGGTTGGCTAGAAATGGGTCATGAGGAGCGAGTATGTACTTTTTGTATTAAAATATTAATAAAAGTGAGTAAAATAAAGAGATAAGTTTATATGGCAATTTGTCACAATTTTTTGGCCAAAAGTACGCGTCCCATTTGGACTGAATTTGCTTGCCACTTTAGCATCTCAACGGCTAGTAAAAAGCACATCCAACGGCTCTAATGTTTGACTAATTAATTGTGTTGCAAAATATTCAAACGGCTATAATTTTTAATTTACAAAGTAAAAAAAAATATATCGACGTCCATAACTTTTTTTCTCTATAAACAAAGTCCAAATTTGAGGTATTTGCACATACTTTTTATTTGAGTTATTTTACTTTTTGCAATTTGGGAAAGATTTATCTCACAATTATCATCCACCTTCAAGACTAGGTTATATTTCTTCAAACATTCAAAAATACCTACTCCTACAACATATCTTCATTCATAAATTTTCTACAAAAAAAAGGGGAAGAATAGTTGTTTATTAATTATTATGGCTTCAAACTCCTTTAGGAAAAAAACTCACAAAAAATCCAAAAAAGCTTTACAACCCCCAAACCAACCAAATGTTCAACCAACATATTCTAATTCCCAACTTGATCTCAACTCACAAATGGATCCAAATTCCCAAGGTTCTAAATTAAGTTGACCATTTGAAGGTTCTAAATTAAGTTGCAATTAATAAGTAATTAGATACGCTTAGGAACATATTTTTTAAGTCTTTAATATCTCACAAATTAGACGTTTTGGCATCTTTACATATGGATTTTGTTTCTCGATAACCGAAATAAAATTTAATAACATACGACTAATGATAAATTTACTATTTTAATAATAAAATTTTGCGAGAAACAACCTTTTATAATCATTTTTTTGCGAGAAACAACCTTTTAAATTATTTTTGGCATTTAACAACCTTAAATAAAAATTTTCTTACGAGATCAAACCTAAAGGCTTTATTTTGTGTTAAATTTTAATTACAAACGTTGGTCAAGGCATAGAACACCTTGAGACGCAAGGATTTTTTATGTAAATCGCCTTGATTGAAGCTTGACAACCAAAAAACAATACCGAAAAATTAGCCTTAAGGTCTGATCTCGCAAAAAAAAAAAATAAGGTTCTCAAATGCCAATAAAAAAATTAAAAGGTTTTTTTTTTGCAAAAAAAATGATTATAAAAGGTTGTTTCTCGCAAAATTTCCTGTTAATAATTACTCAAAAAAAAAAAGCTATTATGTTAATTACCAGAGTATAAGTAATTAATTGTGGGGTAGAAGAAGTGAAAATATAGGGAGGTATAACAAAAGGTAGGAGAGAGAAAGTGATGGCCAAAAACACAAGATCAACCATTGGGTCTTATTGATAATAGTTAGATTGTGAGATTGTCATTAACGATGTAGAAGGAAGAGAAACTAATTAAATAATTGATGACCAACAAAATTTGGCCAACCAATGGGTTCACTCTTAGTGAAATATGATGTAGCAAAAGGATAGTTGAGATAGTAGGTGAGAGAAGATTTGGAAGGGATTTGGGATACTTGTACAAACTTACGCCAGACTTAACAAAGTGGAGTGTAGTTGTTTTGCTTTGGACAAAAAGGCCCGATTGTTCAGTGTACTTTTAACTAAATGAGTTTGGACATATGGATATTGATCAAATTTTAGGCCCACTTTTACTATTTCGACCTTCTTACAATTCTAATTATAGAGAGGTCTAATGCAGTCCAAATTTATCATCTAAATATTTTCATATTTACAGCTATGTCACCAATGACCCAACAAACCTTGTCATTCCTCTTATTTTTTCTCATAATATTTGCATGTTTAATAACTGAAACTCTGTTCTCTCCAAATTATTTTTAGTTCAACCCAGTCATTTTCATTTGAGTTTATTTTAGGAAAAATTAAACTTTCCCACCTTTTTAAAACAAGAATTTCAAAACTCCCACCTTTTTTTTTTTTTAAACTCCCACCTTAAAACTACCAAACGTTTTAAAACTCCCACCAGTTAACGGAATCCGTCAAAAAATCCGTCCATACACCATTCCATCTCCCTCTTCTTCCTCTTTCTTCTAATCTACTCTTCAACTCCCCTCATTCTAATTTAGCACCCTTCTTTTCCTTTAACCAAAACCTAATTAAAATAAAAACAACCCATCATATTTCTACACCAAATCCAATAGAAATGTCCAAGCTAATGTACCTCTTCCCCTCCTTATGAAATCAAGAGTTACTAGTACAACACCATCCAGAAAACAACTTGGTTTCCAAACGGCAAACTAGCCCTTGATTCTTGAATTTGATCATTCTCCTAACATCATTCTGCTTCTGGCTGCTATTCACCCCCTCACATTCCAGCAAATAGTTGTATCCATTTGCAAAAGGAGAGTCCCCCCTCCTTGGTTGTTTCTGAAACCTACCTTCATCCTCCAATTACTTCATATCCTTAACCTGTTCATTATATGTCACCAGTGCAATGAAAGACTTCCTGATAGCCGCATTGTCACTCTGACGTTCATGGTGTTTTGCTGATTTTGCCACCTGTTGGAACTCGTTATTCCATCTGGCCTTTTAGGCAGTTCTTACTGAATTATAACATCCTCCTCTGTCTTGTTTTGTAATCGAACCACATTAGTTTGCTGTGGTTTTGGTCTCCAAACTTTCCTAACAACACCCTCCTACATTCTGCACCAGGGCGACCATGGATCTACAGCCTTTGCACACCACTGGTTTCTGTTCTTAAAACACTTCAGCTCTAGTATCAATTCCTTTTTCATTGATAAAATCAACACGTTCTGGCAGTTAGTGATTTGGAGCAACCTATATAAGCACCATAGCATATACCAACTTCTCTTTATCTCTCTCTTAAATGTAGCCTGGTTTACCTTCACAGGCTTCCCAATGCTGAATGCTCTCTAGTATTATTTAAATAGACTCCTCTTCCCCCTAATACTTGAAGTCTACCTTAACCTGAATCCAAGCAGGAACCATCTTTATATCATCCTTGGCAAAACCCACATCAGATCTCGAAGCTTTTATATACACAAGCGTATATCAAAGAAGGGCCTGGTTCCATTCCATTCAACAGAGTATCTCTTTTATCCACTGAGTGAAATCTAACTATATAAACTCCCTTCCTTAACAAAGCTCCCCAGCTTCTTTTCCTCCTTATAACTCTCAAAGGTGGAAATTAATAATGTAACGCCCCGAAAACGGGTGCCTTAATTAATCACCATTAATTATAACTAATCACAAGATTTGCGGAAGCGTTTCCTTAAACTTGTGGGTTGTGGCCCACCAATAATATAAATTCTTACAAAAGCTCATGATCTCATAATTACAACCAAGACCTTAAATACTTCCTTCATCTCATTTCTTGAAATCCATCCCAATCATTTGCTTTTTCTAGATCCATCTCCATCCCTCTTTCATAACCTAAGCTTCGTTCAGAAGAAAAATAGAGAAACAAGAAAAGACAGAAAACATTCCAAAATGAGTGGAAAACTCGTAACTTTACTCCAGCCCGTAAAAATGGTTTTAGTTCGAAAACATTTGTATTTTCAAGCATATATTTCTAGATGATGAAGCAGACACATACTGCACATGTAAATCATATTTCCTTTTCATAATACAATAATCATATTTGTCATATAAATCATACTTGACATATAACACTCACGTTCATACGATACATGCAATCATGTTAACGGACACTTTCATACTTCATAAGAATATATGTAATTTGTGTAGAACTTGGAAGCTAAACCATGTAAGAAATTATCGTCATGCATCTATAATTACGTTAATTACTGTAAGGCACGTGTCATGAACAATTAAGAATGAACATTGAGTAAATCCATCACGTTTAAAATGTAACTTCAGACTTTAAACAGAAGGAAAGAATAATTCAATCATTTATGATTACAGTATGATTCATAATAACCCATAATTCCTTTTTAATCAGTTTTATACTGGTTGTTGGACAGTATTTCAGCTGGTGGGACGTCTCCCACAACGGGCCAGTGCCCCAGTAAAAGAGCCAGTGCTCATCAGTAATAACAGTAGCGGGCCAGTGCCCCAGTAATAACAGTAAACAGCTCGGTACGTGCACGACCATCAGTCAGTCAGTATATATATACAGCTAACAAACCAGTTCTTTCACTTGAACTTATCATGTTTCATAACTTTTAATATCCATCAGTGATATTCAGTATACTTTAATCATTCAGCTCAGCTCTACCTTTATATAGGTAGTAAAATCATAACATAAACAATATTCATCATTCGTAAGCTTTCAATTGCTTCCTTATGAAACGTTCATTGAGCATTCATACTTACCGTTATTCATAAAGCATAACGTCATCCCATGACTCATAAGATAACATACTTAATTTATAATCATACGACACTTATTACTTTGCTTATAATATTTTATAACTTTATTAACGTATTCCCAGACACTAATTGACTTTACAGAAGCTCACATATTTCATAATTATCGTAAATGGACAACAACGCCTCATATATCACATTGAACATGGATTCAGACTTTAAGATTACTTTTAATAAATCACAGAGATAGAAATCATAGGTCATAAGTTTATCATGGAAATACTAAACATACGTATTCATAAATCATATAAGCATGTAACTCATGGATAACATCATGAAATAACATAGTTCATCTAATACACATGAGTCATGAGTCATGAGTCTTGAGTCTTGTAATAAAAGTATTAATTATATATATTTACGAAATCACATAAACATGTTTTAGGTAACTCAGAACCGACATTCTTTACTTAGACATTAAATAATTATGTGAACAATAAGTAGATTAATAACTCACATTAACATCGAGTTTCATATAAACATGGATAAAGCCGTAAAATCATACTTTCACTTAAACACATACTTTCAGACATATTAATGATGAAATATACTTTTACTCACATAAGCATGAATCATGGATTGATCGTAACTATAAATTAATAGTAATTTACATATACATGCTTTTACTCGAATAAACATATAACATGATCATATTTCATAAATTATTACTTAAACATACGATGGTCATTTAACTTGTATCATTCACATTTAAAAGAAATTCATACTATATAAATATAAATTCAATAAACTTTAAATAAACTCTAGGTAATATCATGAATCTAATTTAAATAACATAAAACCCATTACCATAGTACAAAGGCTCATATAATTGCATTTTAACATACGGGCATGTAGTCTAATGCTGGACATAAAGGTTACCTTAACCGCTCAATCCATAATACCGTCATAACTCCAAGAACGTCATCCATACACCTCACGAATTCCCACATTCCATTTATCGCTCCATAAACATCAATAAAATATCAATTAGAATCCACTCAACTAATTACGAATATTTCTTAATGACCCGTTTTTCGAAAATCTTTATTTAAAACCTCATTATCCTTAAAAATATATATTTAAAATGCTATTAAAATCATTAGCTAAATAAATAATAATAATTTCATAACTGATTTTCTAAAATAATTTAGAACACTAATTGGGTAAAATGGCAATGAGTTTATACCTTTAATAAAGTCAATGTTGACTTTTGGGTCTTTAGAACTAAATTACTGATTCTCTTTATTTTTGAGAATCAGTTTCTTTGGTTCTTGTGGAACCAGGAAGAAACAAAGGCAGGGGAGAAGAGGAGTGAGGATGGTGTGGCTGGGTGGCGTGGTCTGCCGGAGTTGGGTGCAGCAAGGGGTGTCTCTGGGTGGCCAGACCTCCGGCGTCTGTGGCTGCTGCTGCTGCGATGTGGCGCAACAAAAGGGAAGGGAGAGGGGTGAATGCGGGTGGAAAACGAAACAGAGCAGGGCCTGCTGGTGGCGGTCTGGTGGCGGAAAGAAGGTGGCGAGGTGGGTGCGGTCAGGTGGCCGGTTTGCCGGCGGTTGGTGCTGCGGTGTTTGCAATGGTTGGGAGTTTCGGGCAGATTGTGGGTGGGTTTTCCGGCGAGTTGGGTGGTCGGAAAAGCTTCAACTAAGGTCTTTAATGGCTGAAACTTAATTGAAGAGAAAGGTAGAAGAAAGCTTGAATTTTTGTTATGTAAATTGATGCAAGAATACTCCTATTTATAGTAGAAATCAGTAAGAGTGTTCAATTTGAATTCTACCTCTAATGGATAGATATGAAGAAGATGAGAAGATGAGGATGATAATATTATCTTCAATTGGTTTGTCTGATTTCAGAAATTCTTATCTGCAAATTCCAATCTGATTGCAGGTGTAGCTCTTACTTGAGCTTATCCATTGGCCTTACCATTGCTCCAATGGTGATGAAGAGAAGAAGCAGGAGGTGGAAGGAGGAAGAAGAATACTGATTTGTTTTTTCTTCCTTTTCTTTTTCTTTTTCCTTTTTTTTTCTGATTTTGTTTTTGGGTTAAATAGTTTTTGGGTTTGGGCTTGGTACTTGGATATGGACTTGAGGATGGATAATGAGTAATTACCCATAACTTTACAAAACACAATTTTATTTCCTTAAATAGTATTAGTAATAATTAGTACTTAAAATTATTTAAAAAAAAATCAAGAATATACTTTAATAAGAAACCTTAATACCACTTATTAAAATGATAAGGTCATACTTAAGTTAATAATCTTAATTATTTAATAATAAAATAAGGTTAAAAATCGGGATATTACAAATAATTAAGATATCATCATCTTCATCACTTGACGAGAGAGTTGGAACACAAGAGAGACAAGCTATTCAATCTATACGTGAGCAATGAGCAATGAAGGAGAGTTGAAGAGTAGATTAGAAGAAGGGAGGAAGAAGAGGGAGATGGAATGGTGTATGGACGGATTCCGTTAACTGGTGGGAGTTTTAAAACGTTTGGTAGTTTTAAGGTGGGAGTTTTTTTAAAAAAAAAACAAAGGTGGGAGTTTTGAAATTCGTGCTTTAAAAAGGTGGGAAAGTTCAATTTTTCCTTTATTTTATCTGTATACATTTTTGTTACTCTTATGTTTTACTATTTTTTTAGACTTCAGCTATATTTAGTTCAGTTTAGTTCTTTTCACTTCAATTTAGCTCAATTGTTTCAACTAAAGAGAGCATGCCCTAAGTACTAAAAATATAACCCATTCATGACTTTATTATAAAATACTCGTCCCTCTCCTATTTTCACTAAATTCGCCATACTTTACCCCTCTTATTTTAATACATCTATACTAGTAATTATATTATCATCGTATATATGCTAGACCATTATATTATCATATGTTTACTATGTGCTTAGTAACTCAATAATCATTGAATTATATGAATAGATTATTCTTCTTATAAATATTACATGCAATGTATAGAGCACTAATTGTGCATGCATTTTGAAGAAATCTCATTAATAAAATAAGATATGAAAAACAATATTATAATATGATGTGGGATGCATTTACTCTATCTACATGCACATAATTATAAGACTCAAATATATAGAATGTGGATTTCATAATCCATATTCCATAATTTGTCGGAATTCTGGTCCAATAAAACTTTGGACTACAACCAGTTAGTTAATGAACTCAATTTCAATTACGTCGACATTAATATGAACTTAAATATAAAATCCCCTATTCACAAGTTCATCAATTCTTGCATATGCAAATCGGTTCCGACTGTACACTATATACCATGTTTTCTCTATTTTTTTATTACAAATATTTTTAATATAATTATTGATCAATAATATCGGAATGCATTCAACTGGTATCATTCTTTTCAATATACACCATCTATTTATAATTCACATACCACTTCCACTTTAGGGTATTTCATATATTATAAATCATTGTACTTGTTTAATTCCTTTCAGAACCATGAAGTGCATTTCATATCATAATCTTTTTTGCCATTTTTGAACATCATGTATTTATGTTGGAATCGATTCTACAATATACACTTCAGGTGTACAATACAATAGTATATTGGCAAGTTATCCATCTCATTGCTAGATATTAATCAATGTGAGGTTGGCATTCGGTTATCACTTTTACTATTTCAGGAACCTCTACAATCATATTATTTTTATTTCAACAATTTCATTTTGAACTTCAGTTCAGATGGGGATCAATATTTTAATACCTTTATATATTTTGCCAACTTCTCCAATTCTTTCCCCTAAATTGGTAAAATATCTCAAATACAGGGCAACGAACTATTAACCAACTTACGACCTGTTCTCCCCAGCTTATTTCCAGTTTAGTTCAGTTCAGTTTAGCTCCAATCAGTTCAGTTCAGTTCAGTTTAGCTCCAATCAGTTCAGTTCAGTTCAGTTTATTTCAATTCAGTTCAGCTCCATTCTTTTATAACCATTTTGTTAAATATTATTAGGGATATTTCCTGAGGTACCCCCTGGGTTAGGGATAATTCCTCATGTACCCCTTTGGTTTTCGAGCTAGCTCAAATGCCACCAGAGTCAATACCGTTAGCTTAAATGCCATTACTACTAAAATTCCGTTAACTTTCATAATTATTAGCCTTTTATACACGCTATGCGTGCGGCGACTTTTTATGCTACATTGGTATAACATAGTAAAATAAGTGAAAAGTCATTCTCTTTACGAATAGTATTTAGAATACTACGCATGCTATGCGTGCGGCGAATTAATTCCAACATTAACATAATGGATGATATTAGTAGGCTTATTCCGTCAAAATAAGATTAAGCTTGTCATATTAATTTAAAAAAATTTAAATGCCAAAAGATATAAAATTATATGTATAAAGTACATTATAGATTTTCAAGTTATACGAATTTTTAAAATAAATTCTTTTGATATAGCATTGTTATGTTCATATCCCCTTTAGTCTTTTTTACCACCTAAAAGTCTAAAAACCCTTATGTGTCACTACTTTAATCCCCCCTCTTTCACTGCTCTACCCCCCTCTAACCTCAAAACTACTTTAATCCCCCCCTCTCTCACTGCTCTACCCCCCTCTCACCTCTAATCCCTAATTCCCGATCTCTCTTACAAACCTTCAATCTAATGCTCTAATCCGACGAATTCTCCCACCACCACAATAGCCCTTCGAAGAAAGTGAAATTATCTAATCCGGCGATTCTCCATAGGTTGCATATATCTCGGAAGAAAGGCGAGTCCTTCCATGGTGTTATTCACCAAACTCGAAAAAATCTCGAAACATTGGGTGCATGTTCTGGTTAGGAGATAACAGTGAGATCTCTAATTGTAGGGTAGAGCTCGAATAATTGAGAAACGTTGCCACAGACTACACCGTCGTTTGTCACACGGGCCACCGTAGCTACTTTGCGCAATTGAATCAGGTGTTGTTTAACCCTTTGAATCTTCTCCTGATTTTTAATTTTCTTCTTCCATTTATTTGTGAAATAACCCACCAAGTCCCAAAAAAATAAATATAAATAAAAACTTTCCCTTTTTTTGATTTGTTTTGGGTAATTTCATACCCATAAAAACTGTCCCTTTATATTGAATATGATTTTTTGCTGATTTTTGTTCAATTGATTTTTGCTGGTTTTTGTTCAATTGTTTTGAATGGGTTTTGAAATTGAATCTTAGACTTTTGCAACATGGTTACGGTTTGCAATTTAATGATTTGAGTGTTTACCCATTTTTGGAAGCTAAGGGTGGCGACCACCAACGAGTTGCTGCCCGGATTTGGTTCGTTTTTGGGCTTCTCAAATGGCGACCACCAACGACTTTGACTGGTGGTGGGGGTAGGGCACGAGATGCTGCGCCCAGATTTGGTTAATATCTGGGGGTGGTGGTGGTTGGGAAGGGTGGGCTGGTTGATTTAGGGTAAAGTGGGGGGTGGTTTTGAGGGTTGTGGAGGGTGGGCTTGCGGTTTCAGGGTAGGTGGCATCTCAGGCCGGCGGTTTCAGGGTAAAGTGGGGAGGTGGTTCATGGGAATGGAGATGAGGAGGAGAGAGAGTGGGTGGGGTGGGGGAGGAGAGAGAGTGGGTGGGGTGGGGGTTTTAATTTTTGTTTTAATTTTCTATTATTATGTGTTTTAAAATTAAAACGGAAATATAATGGAGAGAAACTTAACAGAAACTTAACAGAAGTTAGTAGTAATGGCATTTAAGCTAACGACAATGACGCTGGTGACATCTCAGCTAGCTCGAAAACAAGGAAGGTACCCGAGAAATTAGCCCTAACCACGGGGGTACCTCGGAAATTTCCCAAAAAATAATTAAACCCACCCCCACCCCTCCCACACACTATGTCCCTCCCATCTCCCAACCCCTCACACTCTCTCCCCCTAATCTGCCCCGACTAGACCACCACCCTTCCCCCACCCAGACGACGGCGACCCCCTCAAATTCCTTCATCGAAGAATCCGCCTCTTCCACCGCCCCCACCACCAATACAAAACCTTCATCAGAAACCCCTCAAAATCCTCCAATAAACCCTCCATCAGCGACTCTAAACCTCCCACCACCACCACCACCACAAAATCCTCCGATAAATCCACCCCCAAACGCGGCCCAAATTGCTGAGAATTGGTGAAGGTAACTATCGATTAGTAAGGTAGCCAATTAATCAATAGTACTAGACTACTAGTTGTAAGGAGGATGATAGCTGATTCACTACTCACAAGTATAGTTTTTGCCCCTCCTCCCAGACTTTGGTTGATTCCCCATTATTGATGGTCTTTGATGAACTATCTGATTCTAGTTATCCCTTTTCCCTACAATGTTGGCCTTTTCTGGAACATTGAAATGCTTTTTAAGGGTATAAACCTTGATCGAACTTGTCATTTAGTATAACTTTTGGACTCTACTAGTAACCCTTGAATAAGGGGGAATCTTTTGTGTAAACTTCCACTCATATGTATTATTTATATCGATGACACAGAGCATCCATTTTTTCCAGTCTTGTAACTCGCTAGAATGGAACAGAGATTAGGGGGTGGTTTATTGGTCGCCGTCGTCTGGGTGGAGGAGGGGTGGTGGTCTGGTCGTCTGGGTGGGGAAGGAGAGAGAGTGGGAGGGGTTGGGGAGGAGAGAGACAGAGAGTGTGGGAGGGGTGGGGGTGGGTTTAATTTTTCTTTAGTTTTTTTTTTGACTTTTAATCAAAATTAAAGTATAATTATTAAAGTTAATGGAAAAGTTAACGAAATTTTAGTAGTAATCTCTATTATATAAGGGAACGGCTGGGGACACCAAAAATACTTCTAAAGTAAATAAAAAAATTTAAAAAAATTCAAACTTACTGTAACGCCCCGAAAACGGGTGCCTTAATTAATCACCATTAATTATAACTAATCACAAGATTTGCGGAAGCATTTCCTTAAACCTGTGGGTTATGGCCCACCAATAATATAATATTCTTACAAAAGCTCAATATCTCATAATTACAACTAAGACCTTAAATACTTCCTTCCTCTCATTTCTTGAAATCCATCTCAAGCACTTGTTTTCCCAGATTCATCTCCATCCTTCTTTCATAACCTAAGCTTCGTTCAGAAGAAAAATAGAGAAACAAGAAAAGACAGAAAACATTCCAAAATGAGTGGAAAACTCGTAACTTTACTCCAGCCCGTAAAAACGGTTTTGGTTCGAAAACATTTTTGCACTTAAAGGCACATATTTGCAGGAGATGAAACAGACACATACTTCACATGTAAATCATATTTCCTTGAAATAAGACAATAATCATATTTGCCATATAAATCATACTTGACTTATAATACTCACGTTCATACGATACATGAAATCATGTTAACAGACACTTTAATACTTTCATAAGAATATACGTAGACTAGTAGAACTTGGAAGCTAGATCATGTTAGAAACTGACGTCATGCATTCCATGTTAATTACTTTAAATAAAAGCACGTGTCATGAACATTATGTACTGAGCATTGAGTAAATCCATTACGGTAAAATGTAACCTCAAACTTTAAACAGAAGGAAAGAATAATTCAAACATTCATGATTACAGTGTGATCCATAAATGATCCATAATTCCTTTTGAATAAGTTTTATACTGGTTGTTGGTCTGTATTTCAGGGGTGGGACGTCTCCCATAATGGGCCAGTGCCCCAGGAAAAGAGCCAGTGCTCATCAGGAATAACATTAGCGGGCCAGTGCCCCAGGATAAGAGCCATTGCTCGTCAGGAAACAGGATACAGCTCGGTACGTGCACGACCATCAGTCAGGATATATACAGCTAACAAACCAGTTCTTTCACTTGAACTTATCATGTTTCATAACTTTTAATATCCATCAGTGATATTAAGTATACTTCAATCATTCATTCAGTTCTACCTTTGTATAGGTAATAAAATCATAACATAAACAATACTCATCATTCGTAAGCTTTCAATTGCTTCCTTATAAAACGTTCATTGAGCATTTATACTTACCGTTATTCATAAAGCATAACGTCATCCCATGACTCATAAGATAACATACTTAATTTATAATCATACGACACTTATTACTTTGCTTATAATATTTTATAACTTTATTAACGTATTCCCAGACACTAATTGGCTTTACAGAAGCTCACATATTTCATAATAATTGTAAGTGAACAACAACACCTCATATATTACACTGAACATGGATTCAGACTTAAGATTACTTTTAATAAGTCATAGAGGTAGAAATCATAGGTCATTAGTTTATCATGGAATTGCTAAACATATATATTCATAAATCATATAAGCAAGTAATTAATGGATAACAGCATGAGACGACATACTTTGTTTAATTTACATGAGTCATGAGTCTTGTAATAAAAGTATTAATTATATATATTTACGAAATCATATGAACATGTATCACGTAACTCAGAACCGACATTCTTACTTAAACATTAAATAATCATGTGAACAATAATTAGATTAATAACTCACATTAACATCGAGTTTCATTTAAACATGGATAAAGCCGTAAAATCATACTAGTCACGTAAAATCATACTTTCATACATATTAATGATGAAATATACTTTTACTCACATAAGCATGAATCATGAATTGATCGTAACTATAAATTAATAGTAATTTACATATACATGCTTTTACTCGAATAAACATATAACATGATCATATTTCATAAATTATTACTTAAACATACGATGGTCATTTAACTTGTATCATTCACATTTAAAAGAAATTCATACTATATAAATATAAATTCAATAAACTTTAAATAAACTCTAGGTAATATCATGAATCTAATTTAAATAACATAAATCCCATTATCATAGTACAAAGGTTCATATAATTGCATTTTAACATACGGGCATGTAGTCTAATGCTGGACATAAAGGTTACCTTAACCGCTCAATCCATAATACCGTCATAACTCCAAGAACGTCATCCATACACCTCACGAATTCCCACATTCCATTTATCGCTCCATAAACATCAATAAAATATCAATTAGAATCCACTCAACTAATTACGAATATTTCTTAATGACCCGTTTTTCGAAAATCTTTATTTAAAACCTCATTATCCTTAAAAATATATATTTAAAATGCTATTAAAATCATTAGCTAAATAAATAATAATAATTTCATAACTGATTTTCTAAAATAATTTAGAACACTAATTGGGTAAAATGGGCAATGAGTTTATACCTTTAATAAAGTCAATGTTGACTTTTGGGTCTTTGGAACTAAATTACTGATTCTCTTTATTTTTGAGAATCTGTTTCTTTGGTTCTTGTGGAACCAGGAAGAAACGAAGGCAGGGGAGAAGAGGAGTGAGGATGGTGTGGCTGGGTGGCGTGGTCTGCCGGAGTTGGGTGCAGCAAGGGGTGTCTCTGGGTGGCCGGACCTCCGGCGTCTGTGGCTGCTGCTGCTGCGATGTGGCGCAACAAAAGGGAAGGGAGAGGGGTGAATGCGGGTGGAAGACGAAACAGAGCAGGGCCTGCTGGTGGCGGTCTGGTGGCGGAAAGAAGGTGGCTAGATGGTGGCGGTATTTCAGGCGACGGCAAAAGAGATGGGGTTGGGCGTTTGACACGGTGGTGCTATGGTGTTGCCATGGAATAGTTTTAGCTATTTGAAAGTAGAGAAATTGAGAATGAAGAAGGATGGTCAGATTAGTGGCTTGATTGTTTCTCAAATTTGGTTGAAGATTGCTCATATTTATAGAAAATTTAAGGTGTTCAAGTACAAATTGAAATCTTCCTCTAATGGATAAACATGAAGAGGTGAGGATGAAGATGAGTTTCTCTTCCATTTGATTGGTTTGATTTGGGGCATAGCTATGTGAAAATCTTAATTTCATTGCTATCTAATAGCAGCCTTTTTATAGAGTTTATCAATTTGCTTCCTTGATAGTCCAATGAAGAAGAAGAAGGTGAAGAAGAAGGGAAGCAGGAGGTGGAAGAAGATGGTGATTTCTTTTCCTTTTTTCTTTTTCCTTTTTCTGATTTTGTCTTTGGGTTAAATGGTCTTTGGGTTGGTTGGAAATTTTAAATTGGGCTTGGACTTGAATATGAACTCTAAGATTGTTATGGATCCAAGTTTACAAAAACATTTCAATCTTTTAATTAACATCAATAAATTATATAATTAAAATAACCTTAAAATTTTAATCAAATATATTTTTATAAAAAATCTCAATACTTAATGATTGAAATAACAAGTTCATATTTAAAATAATAATCTTAATTATTTAATAAAATAAAGTTAAAAATCGGGATATTACACTTACCTCAACAAAAGAAACTGTCTACAGTCTTCTACACCTTACTCTCACCCACGACCTTCCCCTTCATTTCCCCATGTCTTCATTTCCTCCGCAACTTCCTCTCTTTCATTTCACCACCACTCCCACTTTCTCTTCTTCACTCACTGTCATATTTAAATTTTAAACTTAAGCTACATACCTTAACTCCACCATTTTCCATCTTTTACTTGCCAAAAAAATTAAAGGCCTTCTCTAATTAACCCTTAAGTCTGTTCAATTTCTTCTTATATTAATCCTCGCATTTTCTAATAATTTGCAATTTCTTTTCAGTTATATGAAGAAACTCACATTTCGTAGATTTTTTGAATACAAGACTTACCCTCTTGGGGTTGTGCTATGTTAAACCTAAAGAAACTAATAAGAATCAGAATTAGAGGTAATTTCCTGAAAAACTCAAGTGTTGGCTCTAAAAACAACTGGGCTTCTCCATTTTTTGAGAAATTTCTGAAATTTTCTTGATTTTTTCTTGCAAAAATAGAGAAATGGGTAATCAATTGCAACCATTAGAAATTGGTTTTCCAATGTGTAAGCCAATTCAATAAAAGAGAGAGAAAAGCAGTGAAAACTGAGAGAGAACAACGAGAGAAAGAGGAGGGGAAGGGGGGTAGGTGTCATTAGAAATTGGTTCTAAAGGAGTAATCAATTGCAACCATTTAGATTTATTAAAAGAACAAGATCAAACTACAAGTTTTTTTTCCTATAGTTTATAATTTTCTTCGTTTTACTTCTATAGAAATCTAACGGTTTGCATTTCGTTTACGTTTGATCTCTTCGAATCACTAGGACAAAAAGGAAATTATCTAAAAAAAATTAATGATGAGTTAAACTATAAAAACAATTCTGTCTCCATTAAAGTGTTGAAACTTTCTACGAAGAGGGGTCTATCTATATAAGCATTGTGGATATCGGAACAAAGTTGGCTTGAAATTTTGATTTAGATTCTTATGATCACAAATTTTCTTGGGCTCTTGATAGTGGATATTTTTTGTTTCTTCTTGCCTATTCATCTATGATAATTAAGCATTTTGGGTTTTACTTATTCTTTTGAATTGTGGCTGTTTTTTTACAGTCTATAATAATTTTTAGTAGGATGATTTTGAATTTGAGTTTATTTAGTGTTTTTGTTGTTACATTGTTGTACTTTATAATTTCACCATTATGTTGATAGTGAAATCAATTTGGCGCATGCATCGCGTGCAAATAAGACTAGTGACATTACCTTATGCATTGATAGAAGTATATATATATATATATAATGAGAAAATATTTTTTGTGTTTAACTATATTCTTAACTTGATTAATTTCCTTATGAAATTAATCTATATTACCACTCCATATTCTTCTTCATTAATTATTAACTCAAAATCTATTTTTAAATAAACTTTCCCGTGTATTTTTGCATGGGTCTAAAAAAACTAGTAGTATAAGATTCCAATTTGAAACAAACGCTTCTTTTGGGCTAACTTGCTAAGGCAGCATATCCAAATCCTATAGACAGGCGCGCGAAACTGGAAAAGGTTTAAAATTTCAGTTTCCCGCAGTCCAAAATTTTGAAAAAAAGGATTCGAAATAAACTCTCCGCCAAGTCAGCAATCCGTGTGAAGCCATTCCCACCAATCAGAAGCAGTTTCCCTTTCCTATATAAACAATTCCAACCTCCCTCCATTCATTCATCCCACATTCCCAATCTTCACATCTCTCTCATCACTTCCAATCCTCTGAAGAAACCTCTGTTTATTTTTCTCTCTCTAAAAAAACTCTCATTCTCTAAAAATGGCACCAAAGGCAGACAAGAAACCCGCCGAGAAGAAGCCCGCAGAAGAGAAGAAAGCCGCCGCTGCCGAGAAAGCTCCGGCGGAGAAGAAGCCAAAAGCCGGCAAAAAGCTACCGAAAGAAGCCGGAGCAGCCGCCGGAGAAAAGAAGAAGAAGAGATCAAAGAAGAACGTAGAAACATACAAGATCTACATCTTTAAGGTACTCAAACAAGTTCATCCTGATATCGGAATCTCTAGCAAAGCTATGAGTATCATGAACAGCTTCATCAATGATATCTTTGAGAAGCTCGCTCAGGAATCTGCTAAACTTGCGCGTTACAACAAGAAGCCTACTATCACCTCTCGGGAGATTCAAACCGCTGTGAGGCTTGTTCTTCCTGGTGAATTGGCTAAACATGCTGTTTCTGAAGGAACTAAGGCGGTTACTAAGTTTACTAGCTCTTAGATTGTGAGTTTATGATGTTAATCTGGAGTATTATGTATTTAGGTTGATGAATTAGGGTTTTTAGGACTGCGATTTGATTTTGGACTTAAGAATGTAAGTTACAGTGTTTTGACTGATGATATGAAATATATTCGGTTCATTTAGTTATTTATTCTCTTTTTTGAGTTTAATTTTACTCTAATCGTCAAATCAGATGGTTGTGTTTGGTTTAGTTTATTTTCCAATTTTCGTTTAATTGAATATTAATTTGATGAAAATGAGGAATTTCTGATGAGGCAACAGCTGATCTGTCCGAGATCTGAATTTCAGAGTAATGGCCAAACTCGTTCTTTATGTGTATTTGGTTTTGGTAGAATGAAATGAAGCAGTTGGGTAGGCGTTGTTGGGGGGTGGTGTGAAGCTTGTAAGTGAAAATATGAAGTAGCTATTGTTACGAATGCGCTAGATGAGTAGCATTGTTTAGTGTTGTTGCGCTCAAGATTGAGTCACTTCGCCTAAATTGTATCTGGCCTTGCTATAGGTATGATACGTAAGTTCAAATTGCAGGTCTATGTATGAGGGTTTGCTTAATGATTAAATGTTAAGGAACTATTAAGGTTGATGATGGATGAGTTTCATGAAATTTTAGGGGTGCACGTCTAAATTCTCATCGATCTTTTCTGTAACTTATTTATATTTTCTTTTTTTTTTTGCTTTTTTGGCGCTTATTTAATTAATCTACCATTTTAAAATTCTATAACCATCCTTTTATTATCTCAATTCAAATAATCTTTCCAAATTTATTTATACTATGACGTTTTTCATTCATAATCATAGTTTTACGAATATTGAAAATGTAAAGTACTTGGGAGTGTTTTGAAAATGTTAGGATGGTTTGTTGCTATTTGTGTTACTTGTGTGTTAGCGCAAGTTGTTTATGACTTATTGATTTTATTGGCTAAGTCGTACATATATTTGTTAGTTATATGTAGGGGCAATTGAATCATTTAAAATTAAGGTTGCAAATAAATTGAGTTGAATTTTAGCATGTTACAAGTTTTAAGTGTTGATCATGATTCATAAGTTAAGCTCCAACTAAAGTTCAAACATCATTTTAGAGTTTGACTCATAAAGAAATTTTGTTTATGCAAAAACAAACTTTATCTAATAGAGAAATTTGTAATCAACGATATTTGTAGATAAAATCAACAATTATAAATTATTGGATAATAGTAAGTCAACCTATCAAAAACTAAGAGTACAAAAGGATATTAATTTTGCACCCTCGAATATTTATATTGATTAAATCTAAATAGAAAAATTATAACAAGCTTGTAATAGATTTTGACTACGAGATGTAGTTTTGAATATTACACGATGCAGTTTTGAATATTACGAGATGCATTTTGAACAAATGTAATCGATTTTGAATAATCATGAGACAATTTGTGTACTTGCAGGCAATTTAGGTTATAGTTTTGGTACTTGATTGTCTTAACACCTACAACGGCGTAGTCTATCTATTTGTTGGACACACATCGCTTTTTGGGGCTCGTATTCGACTCTACTAATAGTAATTCAGATGAACATTGATGTTTGGGGCTTCTAAAAGGAGCCATGCCATAACCGTACATAAAAAATTTGCCTCTATTTTTTCTTAAATTACTCATCGTAAGAGGATATCACTCTTATTCTTTTCGTACAAAGCAAATATCGAAGTTTTTGTGTCAATATGAGACGCATTTGTATTAGGGCTAAGATTAGAGATACTTATATCAAACTTACGAACCTCCAACTCCACTTTCTCTCACTCATATTCAAACTCTTTTACTCTTGTAAGATTTGAATTATTTATATATCCTTTGATTCATATTGGATTTTACATTAGATGGTCTTGATACATGTATTTTACACACGTTTTAAGACCCGCATTACTTAGTTTTATCTTACTCCAAGCATTTGCTTGGGATTGGGGAAGGGGGGTTGGGGCCTTGGGGGCCTCTAAGTGGGGGCCATGTGCGAAGGCAACCCGATTTTAAGGAAGTTTGGATGAGAGGGTTTTGGACGTGATAAGTAAGCAACACTAAGCTCCTAGCTTCATTATTGAGCTACTTGAGGTGCGTGCTTAATTTGGTCCAATAATAAGCAAGTTTACTTAGGTAGGAAAGCCTCTCATTGGACTACAATGTTACACGGTGTTTAACATGTTCATCAACCTCCTTTTCTTTCAGCTTTGGGCAGCAGCCATTTCCTATCCAAATGGGGCGTGTGACCTATTGTTGGAAAGCTACTGAAGTGTAGAAGACCCTCCTGTTTGGGCCCCTTCCAGTCATGGCCCACTTAACCGGTGAAATGTCTAAAATACCGTTAGGGGGCAAAATTACCATTTTACCCCTACGGATCCCACAGGCTGGGAAGTACAGGCCTTCAGTCAGGCCCACCGACTAAAAGGCTTTCATGACATCATCATCTTCACCAGATGACGTCACCTCAGTACTACCTATAAATAGTATTCTCATATGATCATTCATGTACTTTTTTCATATATTACAGAGCATTTACTAGTACTATTCTCTCTGATTTCTGAGATCAGATCTGACTTAAGCATCGGAGAGCCGATCCCGGGAACATCCCCGGGGTAGTTCACGGTGCTCGATTTTCAGGTGCTCGGATTCGAAGACCTTGGACTCATTTGTTTACTACCCTAACTGGAAATTGGACTTCTCCGAATTACAAATTCACTGTGTTTCTTGTGACCAGAAACAGTTGGCGCCGTCTGTGGGGACTCTAACAAAACAGCTGCATTTTCGAACACCATGACACAAGGACAAGGTAATCGCGGTACTGCTGCCCGAAGGGCTGCTTCTGAGAATGCTCAGACTACTCTGCTGAACCAAGGAGGTGTTATCCTGGAGGACGAGACCGACGTCCCAGAAATTGGAAGCCAGGCTGACATGGCTCTCGAAGCACCACCACCAGCAGTGACGTACTCGGATCTTCTACAACTCGAACTCCGAATGGAAAGACATATGACTACTGTCATGCAACATCTCGTTTCAGTGGTAAAGACTCAACAGACTACTCCCCCTGACCGAGGGACAGTCCTGGATCAACCACAGGCTCATCGAAGGGCAGCTCAACCAAAACGTGCCCTAACCGAGCATGTTGTTGATGGCCCTTCGAGAAAGATATCTGCTGCTTCGAAAGGAAAATCTATAATTTCACCGAGCCAAGATGATGCTTGGTATATCATACAATAGAAACAGAAGAGGGGTAAGAACTTCGACGCCCGGGAGATCATCGAAAAGATAAGAGAACAATCCCAAGGAGGGAATTCGAAGCATACAGTGGCCACACGAACCACAGCGCAATCTCACCCCGTGACTAGGCGTCACACTCTAAGAATAGTGAACACACAACAGATCAAGGAGCCCGAGGAGGTAGCTGAATCAGGCTTTCGAATGGGTTTAGCAATGCCACACAAATCACCATTCAGCCAACACATCATGGAGACCCCTAACCCGGGCAAAGTTAAGATTCCTTTGATAGAGCACTACTCAGGGATTACGGATCCTGCTGACCATCTGGTAGCATACAAAGCTCAAATGAGCGTGAAGACGTTCTGTGAGGCGACGTGGTGTAGGTATTTCCCGACCACCCTCAAAGGCTTGGCCCTCAATTGGTTCACAAGCTTACCGAACGGCATCATAACCAGCTTCTCAGCTCTCTTCTCTCAGCACTTCATAGCAGCAAAACGTCACAAAAGACTAGTGTTCACCTGATGTCCGTTTCCCAGCAGAAAGGGGAAAGTATGAGCTGCTACATCAAGCGATTCAACGAGGAGTCCCTCAAGGTCTCCGACCTCCAGGATGGAGTTGCTGTTACGGCCTTGATGAACGGCCTTCATCCTGGACGCTTCAAGTTCGAACTTGCCATGAGAGAGACTCTCACTTTGGCTGATGCCATGAGACAGGCACAGAAGTATATCCAAGCGTCAGACATCTGTAAGAATGTTCATGAAGAAGGGGGCAACAAAAGGAGAAATGAGCCGTCGAATCAGAAAGACTTGGCTGACAGGCTAAAGAGGCATCGACCATCCGATGGAGGTCATGACCCTCGTTTCAATGTTAACCGGCGGGAAATATACTTGGACATAAAAGAGAAATCTGTGTTGCCTCGACCTAACCCAATCAAAACGTCGAGTTATCGCAGAGACAAAAAGCTGTGGTGCGAATACCATAAAGACTGTGGTCACATGACCAAGGACTGTAAGGAACTGAAGAAAGCCCTCGACAAGTTGGCTGATGAAGGGAAGTTGAATAGATATCTCAATGAACCTCAGGGTGATCGAAGGAGAGATAAGGGAAAAGAGAAACAAACTAGAAGCGATGAAACCGAAGGCTATGTAGGCGTCATAGCTGGGGGCTACGCTTTGGGAGGCCTAACCGACAACGCAAGGAAGAATCACCTATACCATCTGAAGGATGGCGAGAGAATGAAAAGGCCGGACACTCCCACCATGGTGTTCAGAGAAAGTTCGAAGGAGATACAGACCCCTCATGATGACCCTCTGGTCATCGAACTAAAAGTGGCCAACCATAGGGTGGGTCGAGGTGTTGATAGACAGCGGGAGCTCGGCAGACATCATTACTTGGGAATGTTTGCAAAAGCTCAAATACGAAAAGAAGGACATCAAGGCCATTGACCAACCTTTGCTCGGATTCGGAGGGCAATCCGTTCACCCCCTCGGAGTCATCAACTTGCCTAGCAGGTTTGGTGACAAGGGAAAAGGACGATGCCTTCCAATCAACTTTCTAGTCGTTGACATCGACCTCCCATATAACATCATCATAGGGAGGCCCACACTGAATAGAATAAAAGCTGCAATCTCGACCTACCAGCTCCTGTTGTAGTTCGAAGCAGATGATGGGACGGTTGGAAGGTTGCATGGGGACCAAAAGTCTGCCAGTCGAAGCAAGCTCAGGAAAAAGGAAAAGAGAAGAAAAAGAAACTGACAAGATTTCACCCCCACCATTGGGTTTGTTCTATAACGAGAACCCAATCAACTACAATCGACCTCAGCCGGTCGATGAAGATGAAGAAATACAACTCGGACCTGATCCTAACTGGACAGTTTGAATTGGCAAGGACCTTAACCAGGTCGTTCGAAAAGAAATAGTGGATCTCCTCCAAGAGTATAAAGAGGTGTTCGCATTTTCAACTGATGAGATGCAAGGAATAGACCCCTCGGTCACCAAACATCAGCTAAACAACAAGTCAGAATTCAAGCCCGTCAAACAAAAGTTAAGACATCAGGGTGCTGAAGGGAACAAGGCCGCAGCTGAAGAAGTGAAAAAGTTACTAAGTGCCGGAATGATAAAAGAATGTCGATACACAGAATGGATGTCGAACGTAGTACTAGTTCGAAAGCCCAATGGATCATGGCGCATGTGCGTCGATTTCACCGATCTTAACAAAGCATGTCCTAAAGATGATTTCCCCCTCCCTAAGATCGACAAGCTGGTCGATTCCACAGCAGGACATGCACTTTTTAGCTTCATGAACGCGAATGCTGGTTACCACCAAATTCCCCTCGCCGAGGAAAACCAGGTGCATACCGCATTCATTACGAGTTCCGGGATTTATTGTTTTGTGGTCATGTCGTTCGGACTTAAGAACGCAGGGGCTACATATCAGAGGCTCGTAAATAAAATGTTCGAGAAGCAGTTGGGGCGTAATGTTGAAGTATATGTTGACGACATGATAGTCAAGAGCAAGCTAGTCGAGGATCATGTCCAAGAACTGCGGGAAACTTTGTCTACCCTACAATCTTACAACATGAAATTGAATCCTAAGAAGTGCGTATTTGGCGTTCGAGGAGGGAATTGCCTAGGGTTCTTAGTGGATGAAAGGGGCATCGAAGCTAACCCTGACAAGATAGAAGCCATCGTCAACATGAAGACTCCTCGAACTGTGAAGGAGGTCCAAAGGCTCACAGGGTGTATGGCTGCCCTAGGAAGATTTCTATCAAGATCAGCTGACAAGAGCTTACACTTCTTTAATACATTGAAGAAGCCGTGCTTCGAATGGGACTGTGAAGCAGAAAAAGCCTTTCAATAGTTGAAGACCCACTTAGCTTCATTACCGAAGCTTGTCTCACCCTTGCCGGGAGAGACATTATTCGTTTATCTAGCGGTATCTGAAACCGCTCTAAGTGTTGTGCCCGTTGCTGAAAGAGAAAAGCTACAACACCCAGTATATTTCGTTAGTCATGCCTTTCGAGGGGCTGAGAGTAGATACCCCCCATCGGAGAAAATGATATATGCCCTGGTGATGGCCAGTCAAAAATTGAAACCTTATTTTCAAGCTCATCCAATCAAAGTACTCACTAGTCAGCCACTTAGAAAGCTCATTGAAAGTAGAAATGGCTCTAGTCGAGTTATCGAATGGGCTAATCAATTGTCAGACTATGGTTTAGAGTTCAAACCAAGAAGAGAAATTAAAGCACAAGCCTTAGCTGATTTCATCGCTGAGTGCCCAACCGAAGTCGAGACTGCCACTCTAATCGGGACATGGCAACTCTATGTTGATGGCTCTTCATCCAAAGCAGGTTGCGGAGCCGGTCTACTGATCATGGACCCTCTCGAAAATAAAACGAAATATGCAATAAAATTTGACTTTGCTGCCTCAAATAACGAAGCTGAGTACGAAGCCCTTTTGCTGGGATTAAAACTACGCCTCTCGAATGGGGCTAAGGAAATAACGGTCAAGACAGATTCACAGTTGGTCGTGGTTCATGTCACAAGAGAATTCAAGGCAAAGGAGGACAGTATGAGGATGTACCTAGGCAAGGTAAAAGAACGACAACAAAAATTCACCAAGTTCTCAATACAACACATCCCACGGTCCGAAAACCAGCAGGCAGATGCTTTATCTCGAATGGCCAGCTCAGCATTTGGGTTGGAGCCTCGAACCATTTCTTGGGAGGTGTTGTATAAACCAAGTATCAACAGCCAACTTCTCATTTGCAGCATAGACCGCTTGAACAATTGGATGCAAAGTATCCGCCTGTACTTCGAAGAAGGAAAATTACCAGAAGATGAAAAAGAAGCAGAAAGAGTGCGACGCCGTGCGAGTTGGTTTTTGTTGCACGACCACCTGCTGTACAAAAAGTCCTTCACACATCCCCTTTTAAGATGTGTGACGCTCGAAGAGGGCCAGCAGATACTTCGAGAGATACATGAAGGCACCTATGGGAGTCATCAGGGGGCTCGAACTATAGCTGGTAAAGCTCTTCGAGCAGGATACTATTGGCCAACAGTGATGAAGGATGCCAAAGACATGGTCAAAAAATGCCACAACTGTCAAGTGTATGCCCATGTACATCGACAGTCAGCCTCTCTTCTCACTACAATGAAAGCTGTGCTACCATTCGACCAGTGGGGGATGGACATCCTCGGGCCCTTCCCAGTTGCTTCGGGCGGAAGAAAATTCTTGTTGGTAGCTGTCGACTACTTCACCAAGTGGATCGAGGCTGAACCCTTAGCCACCATCACAGATAACAAAGTGCAAGACTTCATCTGGAAAAACATCATCACTCGTTTTGGCATACCTCGAGCAATCATATCAGACAACGATCGACAATTCAACAGTGGTCCTACCAAAGCTTACTGCGCTCGATTTGACATACAAACAAAATTTTCTGCTGTCAGTCGACCGCAAACCAACGGGCAGGCAGAGGCAGCCAACAAAGTCGTCCTCAAAGGGTTAAAGAAGATGTTAGATGGAGAGAAAGGGTCATGGGTTAAAGACCTACCAGGAATACTATGGTCAGCTCGAACCACGGTAAAAGAGGCACTGGACATACACCTTTTAACTTGGTTTATGGAAGTGAAGCCGTGCTGACAGTCGAAGTAGATATCCCCTCAACGAGGATAACATTTTCTGACTACGGGCAAAACGAAGAAGAAAAAAGCGTCAATATCGACCTCCTACCAGAGACAGAGGAAATGCACTGCTCAAATCAATGGCTCAGAAGGCTAGAATGACCAGGCTGTACAATCGAGGGTTCAGGGAAAGAAAGTTCCAGGTCGGAGACCTAGTCCTTCAAAAGATTGAAGAAACAGGAAAGAAGATGGACCTTGGCAAGCTAAGTCCAAATCGGGAAGGACCATATCGATTAACGGAGGTTATTCATCCTGGAACATACAGACTCGAGAACATGGATGGTGATCCTTTGTTTCGTCCCTGGAATATCGACAACTTGAGGAAGTTCTACGTTTGAAGCCAACCACAACAACTTAAGGGGCTCATATGACAACAAGATAGATAGTTCTTGTACTACTTCGATCTCACCGGTCTTGTTAAGTTGTTGTGATAAGCATTGGAATAATTGTAGTGATCTTGAACTTGTAGGCCTTGCCGGTCCAAACAGACTTGTTAAGATTATGAATGAAATATGACCTCACCGGTCTTTCGAATTTGTCATCTATTTAAGTTATTCATCATGTTCGAAATTTTTAGCACCTAACAAGTTCAAAACGGATTCATAACCTCACCGGTCTCGAATTTCATTAAGTGATGCGACTCCTCTATGGAGGGCCTTCGAATTTCTATGGACCCTTCTTTGAGGGTACTCGAATTTTGTCATGCAAAAGAAACAGAAGACCTAGCAGGTCAAAAATAAATGCGAAAAGTATGAAACAAGATGAGCAAAAGTTCTTTTCATTCCATTCGAAGTAAAGATTATAAGTTTTGAGAACATAATAAAAAGAAAGCTAAGAAACTGAGTTACAAAAACTTTAATACATAATGCTGAGTTACAAAGTCAAGGGGCCTCTATGTCGATATCCTCCTCCTCAGACGAGGACTCTGATGAAGAGCTTGCATCATCAGCTTCATCCACCTCAGGCTCATCCTCGACAGCTTCAGAATTGAACTTCGCTTTCCTTGGCAGGAGAGAGGTCGGCATGGGCTTCATCTTCAACGGCCTCAGCGACCTCCTCAGGGACAGAGGAGGAAGCTTCACCAGCTCCTCGATTGCCCTTTGCCTTCTCCTTTTCCATATAGGCGTCGAGGGCCTCCTGCTCATACTCAGTATACTTGGCCAGAACTTGTTGGAAATCAAGTCCCGGAGCCAAGTCGTTCAGAGTCTGCTCGAAAAAACCCTAGATTTCGCCTCGAGCAGATTGAAAGCCCTCGACCATTTTCTGATCAGCGAAGTTCTTACCCTCTTGCGATCGCTTCCAGCGGCGGATGTACTTGTCCCTCTTCTGCTTTAAGTCCTTGACGGACTTATCATATTGCTAGTGCAAGTCATCCCGCTGAGCTTGAACCCGTTGAAGCAACTCCTTGTGGCCCTAAGCTGTCCCTCCAGGTCCGCAACCTATTTGCGTGAGGCATCGAGCTTCTTCTCAGCAGATTTAAGCTGGTTGAACAGCTCGTCTCTATTGGTCATCAGACTCGTCCTCTCGCTATTAAAAGCCTCGAGGTTGTCGGCATTCAACCTCTTGGCCGCGTCAAGTTCAGCCTCGAGAGAGCAGACCTTTCGAGAAGCCTCCAACAGCTCCTGTTTGCACTTACCAAGCTCCTCGGCCAGCTTACCCCAATCACGACCTTCCTTTTCAGTAAGGCAGGCCATTCGGACAGACATCTGCAACAAAAAACAAATGGTTAAGTTAAGTTACAGAAAGGGGATATGGACAATAAGAGAACAAAAATACTCACCTGTAACCAGCACTCATTAAGCGCCTCGATCTCCTTAGCTGCACTCAGCTTAGAGATATCCTCCTTATCCCTGGGCACCAACAATGCCTCTCGAACTCGTTGGTAACGAGCTCGAATAGCGTTTCGGCTGGCATTCTCGATGCTTACGGCGTCAGACTGACCGTCGACGTCGTCAAGCCAAGAAGTTTTGGTCTTCTTGACCAGGGGCTCTACATTCTCCTTAGCCAAAGGACTCGAACCCGCACCCAGGTGAAAACTAAGATCCGGTATTAACGGATCAACAGAGGGAGAGGTGCGGGCCTTCCTTTTCAAACCCTCAGGATCCTCGACCGCTGGAGGAGGGGGGTCAGGCAGAGTTGCAGGAGGAGCAGGCAAAGGCTTCGGTGTTACCGATTTCGCCTTTGGTTTATGTTTTGGATTCTGTCAAAGAAAAGACAAGTTAGAAGAAGCATGTAAAACCAAAATACAACGAAAGGGTGTTCGAACTTACAGCAGGAGGTTTGGGAACTTTAAGTTCCCCCGAGTTCATCGACAGCCTGGCCATGGCCGCTATACCACTCTTAGCAGTATTCTTCTTCATCTCCTCGTCGATATTATTGTAAGCAAGTACTACAAAAGCAGAGAAATAAATTCAAAACCAAAGTTGATATCATAAATAGAATAAATAGATAAGTAATAGACCCCTACATTGGTCATATGCCGGGGACACACCGAAAGCCGACAGGAAATGCTCGTTGGCTAAGTCCTTATCATTAGGCAGCCAATGATCAGTCTTGTACTTAGGCTTCCCGTCGACATGAAACGACGTGGCTTGACAGTGAATAGCCACAATAGCCTCCTCGACGTCCATTTCAGGCACATTAAGATTCATGCCAAAGTTAGGAGGACTATCGGACAGAGTTACCGGTATATCCCACGGCTGATCCCCTCGAAAGATGAAGAGAAACTCCCCTCGAAAAAGAGTGTGGTTGGTTGGCATCTCAGTTGTGACCTTATACGATTTCTTATCCCCAAGGCCATCTTTGATCATTATGAGATGCCTGGCCTGAAAAGAGTACCAACCAGGCCCATGGCTAAGCTCGGAGACTTCTTGTATCCGGAACATATTGCGCCAAAGGCGCAAGGACGGTCGCACTCCAAGCATGCGACAGATACACAAAAATGCAACTATCGTCCCAACTGAGTTAGGCATAAGTTGACACAAGGCTATGTTGTATGCCTCTAAAATCTCCTTAAAAAGTGGGTGCAAGGGAAAGCGCAAACCCAGTTCGAAATATGATTTATATACACCGACGCACCCGGGAGGTGGTGACACTACCAAATCTGTGAGTTGTGGGGGATACATGACATAGGGCAGCTTTATGTGAGGGCGTTCGAATTTGCTCTCATCCTCTAAGGGTGAGGGCGTTCGAATTTGGTAAAATCAACCCCACTATGGGGTACGTCGAGTTTTACAACAACCGAGATAGATTATTCCGCTCCACATCGCAGTCTCATCAAGATCTGACACTACGACATAGAGCGTGGGGCTAATGTTTGGGCCCCTTCCAGTCATGGCCCACCTAACCGGTGAAATGACTAAAATACCCTTAGGGGGAAAAATTATCATTTTACCCCTAAGGATCCCACAGGCTGGGAAGTACAGGCCTTCAGTCAGGCCCACTGACTAAAAGGCTTTCATGACATCATCATTTTTACCAGATGACGTCACCTCAGTACTACCTATAAATAGTATTCTCATCTGATCATTTAGATACGTTTTTCCATATATTGCAGAACATTTACTAGTACTATTCTCTCTGATTTCTGAGATCAGATCTGTAATACCCCTATTTATAAAGAGTAGTTTATTAATAGCTAAGTATGATTTATTAACATGATTATATTTTAATAGTCTTCAAGTTTAATTTAAGGAAATTAGATTTGATTATAGAGTTATTGAAAAGTTAATTATATTAATTTTGGTTAATTATTTCGACGTTTTAATGAAATAAATTCAAGAAATATTGAGTTTAATTCTTTTAATGAGTATTGATTATTGTTGTTTTATATGAATTTGTATCATTATTTAAATTATATTTTGGAAAGGTAAATAGATATATTTAGATATATAAAAGGAGAGGGATTTAAAGGTAATTGCACAAAATAGTCAAATGGGGAAGGTTGAATAGAGGGAAAAAGAAAAAGAAAAACAAAAGGGAAACAAAAGAGGGCTTGGGGGTCAGAATAGAAGGAACAAAAAGAAAGAACAGAGGAAAGGCAGAGAGGGAGAAGATGGAGGCCAAAAGGAAGAGTGAAGAGGCGAGGCAAAGAGCAGAGGAAGCGACTCAATTCCGGCGAGATTTAGGGGTGTTCGCGGCAACACAACAAAGAGGTGAAAAAAAGAGTGAGATGTGCGCATGAAGAGAAAAGAGCAAAGGTCGGTTCTGGTTCATTTTGGGGTGTTTAGGGCTCGTTTTAGGGGTGAATTTCAAGCTATCTTTCATCCCTAATCTTCCTTGCTTGTGGGTAAGTTGAATTCATACTTTAATTTCATTTTTTATCAAGTTTATGAAGTTAGGGTTTTGAATTGAAATTGAATTGGGGATTTTCGTTTTAACGGGTTTGTGTATGAATTGATTGAGTAGAATAGTTAGTTTAGATTGGTTAAAGGATAATTAAACTTGTTAGTGTGAATTTGGGATGGCTTGAGGTTTGATTTAATGGAAGGTTTGTATTTGAATGCTATGTAGAACAAATAGAGTGCTGAAATTCGTAAGCAAAACAGGTCAGTTTCCTAAATTTGCGTTTTTCGACAGTTTCTGAGCATTTTTAGCAAAAATGCTATTTCACAAAAGTTGTTCGTATTGAAATTTTAATCAAGATAGGCTCAAGAAACACTTGATTTGGACTTCGTAGGAGTAAGTTATGCTCATTTTAAGGTTCTGCCCAAAATTCATATTTTTTATAGTCGATTGTAAAGCTCCATATTTTAAAGCTCCATAATGAATTTCTGAGTATCAAAGTATATATTATGAATGTTAGATGTTTTCATATAAAGTAAGGTGATTAGAATTAGTTTGGTAAAGGGTTGTAGTTAGAAGTTTAAATGGAAGTTCAAGTTAGAATAATGAAAGTCATTTATATGATTTATGATTGTTTGTTTACATGATTATATGGAATTAGAAGAATTTGATTGGTTCATGAACTAGATTTAGTTAAAGTTCATTACTAGTTAGCTAAGTCTATTATTAATTATTGAATACATGTATGTTATTATGTAGCTTTCGAGTTCACTAAAGAGTCGTTTGGAGGTGGTTGTTTTGATATGATTCGTGAAAGGTAAGATTCCTACTCGAACCTTTAATAGTTTACGAGAAAAGTTTAACAAGGTAAGATTTCTTGTTTAAATGTTTTATAAGTTTACAAGTAAAGGTAAGATTTCCTATTAAAACTTTTATAGTTATGAGAAGAGTTTCATAAAGGTTTTAAACTCATTTTGGTTGAGCATGTTTTAAAAGATAGAAGTTTAGTTTCGAAAGGAACTTTTATAGTTTACAAGAAGGGTTCTTAAAAGGATTTTTATGAAAGTTGGTTTCCGAACCGCCATTAAAGGAAAGATTATAGAATGATATTTCGAATAGTTTTGTGTTTTGAAAGTTAATGGGATTGCCTATGTGGTATCTCATGGGAATAGTTTTATGTTTTCAAAGTTGTGGGGATTACCTAAGTGGTATCTCAAGGAATTGGAACTTCGTCGAGTTGGTCTCGGCTTTATAGATACAGAATAGAATAGTTGTGGGGGTACGTTGATCAGTACCTCAAGACTTTGATCTTCTGCTGCGGTTTGGCCGTATGTAGGGTGTGCACACTAGGGGTCTTTGTCTATAGTTATCCGGAGGGCTTAGCTAGCCCAAAGGCAAGGAAAGTTTGTTCCATTCCCTAGATTTATGAATCTTTCTTCGTGAAAGAAAAAGGAAATAAAGGATTGGTTTTGAAAAGGAAAAAGGAAAGATTTGAAAAAGAGAAAAAGAAAGGATTTGATTTAAAGAAAAGTTATAGAAAGGATTTGATTTAGAAATAGAAAAGAACGGTTTTGTTTTATAAAAAGAAATACGGAAAATGTTTTATAAAGTTACTATTTATTTGGTTTTGAAAGAAACTGATTTGTAGGATATATTTATATATCCTACCTGCATATATGTTTGGCTTTTCATTATGAAATCTTGCTCAGCCAGTTTGGCTGATACTACGTGCCCGATATATGCAGGTACATGAAGGTATTGTATGATTGACGATGGTTCGATGTTGCAAGTTTATTGTGTTATTCATGTTGTTTGTATCGCGGCGAGGACGATCGACCTTGTAATAGTGTAGTTAATAGTTAACTTGTAATTAAGTTTAAAGAGTTTGAGTTTATTAAGTTTAAACTATAATGGTTGCTGGATTTTGATAAATACAGGTTTATAAGTGGACGCGAGTCCTAAATTAAGTTTTAGGCGGTCCGTTTTACAAATGGAACTCTGCCGGATTTTCAGTAGAATTTTTAGTAACAAATCTAGTTGTTTAAAGTGTTTTAGGATCACTTAATATAGTTTATTATAGTTAAAGGTTTTAATATAGTCATTACAGTTTAAAAGTTTTAAAAAGTCAAGGTTTTTGAGCTCCACACTCGTGGTGAGTGTGATGGTAATAGCCCGGATTAGGTTTTCCGCTGCATTTAGCTCTTAATTAAGTTGGATATAGATCCGGGTTGTTACAAGATCTGACTTAAGCATCGGAGAGCCGATCCCGGGAACATCCCCGGGGTAGTTCACGGTGCTCGGTTTTGCAGGTGCTCGGATTCGAAGACCTTGGACTCATTTGGTTACTACCCTAGCTGGAAATTGGACTTCCCCGAATTACAAATTCACTGTGTTTCTTGTGACCCGAAACACCTCCAATTGGTATCGTAGCCAAAAGATCAACCAATAGGGAGAAAGAGCAAAAATGGTGGAAGATGTGTTGTCTAAAATTTAGTAGCAACATAGTTGGAATAATTTAAGCTTTCTTTTGTACTTTTATTATTTTATTTTGTAAGGTAAAACTACCCTTTATTGAATTATGTATGAATCATTAGCTTAGGTTGTAAAAGAGAGATTTATGCAATGAAATGAATGAAAGTTAGAGTATGAAACTTTTAAGAGAAAACCGTAACGTTTTCTTGGTGACTTAGTGACTGAAGCTAAGTTATTTATCCTAAAATATTAATTCTCTTTGCATGTCAATTCCAATTGACTGTTATACATTAAGTAGGTTGATTTTAATTACTAATTGCATTAATAAATCTTAGTTTGGTGGTCATTTGGTTGGTGTTAGTTGTGGTAGTTCGTTCATTCGAACATAAATTAACATCGAATTTTTGATTTGTTCTTTCATAGTCTAATGCTCTTCTTGTTCTAAATCTATATGCATAGTGGACTAAAGGCAGCCTAGGAGCTCTTCTAATTCATCTAGTTTGAGAAATTGTTGAAAAGGAGCAAAAAGGATCAATCGTGTGAATTCGTTCGATAGGGCGTGAGAACATATTTTGGCCCCTTTTGAATAATTGACTAAGGCCTTGTTCTTTTGGCCTCCAATGAACTTAAATTAAGTTTAGTTCAGTTTTTGCTGAGTTAGGAGTTGCAGACTTAGATGCAGTTCAAATCAGTTAATTTCAGTTCAGTTTCTTTTAGTTCTTTGCAGGCCAAAAGAACACGGCCTAAGTATTTCTCGGTCGACCGGGTGGGAGTCGTCTAACCCAACAAAAGTTATATTGAAATGCGAGAAGAAATCATCGTTGCCTGCTTGTCCGAGTGGTATCGCGATAACCTTTAATTTAGCTTAGTTTTATTTCTTTTCTCCCAAAACTATAAATAGGGGATGTAATTTCGTACTGAGACATCTTTATTTAGCTCTAGTTTTTCCAATCAAGTTTTTAGCTTTATTTTTTACCCCTTTGAAGCCATATTGTTACGATCCAACCTGCCTTTATATGTATTTTCCTTAGTATATGTTTCAGTACTTTTGTATAGGCTTAAGGTTCAATTATTGAGTTACTGCAAAACCAGTGTTCACTGAAAATATGTACTATCTCACACTTAAGCCTCTTTAGGGGAGATGATGAATGAAATGTTTGTTCACCACTAAGGCCTGCTATCAATTATATGCTTGCTTTATCATATTGTGTTGTTGTTGGCCAACTCAGAATTTGTGCCGCCATTTATTATAAAGCGCCCACCCAAACACAAAACATGTACATCTCGTCGTCGGCCCCGCTCGTGCCCGTCTTGTGCACACGAGCACCCCTATCGACCCTCTTCTCGTGCTCTTTTCGCCAATAGGCAAGAGTACCCTTTCAATTACCAAGTGCTCGTGAGCCTCAAGAGACACTTTTCCGCATTAAGGCTAGCGCATTTGCCCACAGAAGGCAAGGGCGTGCCGCAAGTTCCGAGGTCAAAACTCCGTGACACCTATCATGGTACATTGGACCTTATTTGAAATTATAAGGATTGAAAATAAATTGAAAAGAACGGACGCTAATAAGGTCTAATAATAAGTTCTAATAAGTTGAGATAAATTGAGATTTGTTCAGATAAGCAAAAATAAGTTGAAAAAAGGAAAGAATCCAAAATCTGACTCTTAGGCCATGTTATTTTGGTCTGCAACGAAATTCAATTAATTATAGTTCAGTTCAGTTAATTTTAGTTCGGTTTAGTTTAGTTCAACTCCCCCTGAGTTAAGAATTGCAATTAGATGCAGTTTAGTTAACATTAGTTCATTTTAGTTCAATTCTATTATTTGGTAGACCAAAAGAACAAGACCTTAGATGAATTTGGTGCAAATCTTTATGTTCTTTAGATTTGGATACAAGGGTTTCCTTTGAACTTGGTCGAGCTTAGATCAAAGTCGGATTGAATTACCATTCGTATTTCCTATAAGTCTACAACCTAACATAAACTAATAATGCATATCTTTTTTTTTTTAGATTTGGATATGAGGCCCATTTCGGAACCAACAGTCCATTGTAGATTTATAGTCCAGTAAACACCAAAGTTGTTACTATCACCAATTAAACAGGCGCGAAGTAAATGACGAAATCTCCCCTCCCAAATAAAAGAGGCGGAAAGGAAAACTTCCAAATTCCAAAAACGTAATTACACATCCACGTCACCGATCCGTGCAAACCTCCAGCATCCAATCAGAAACAACACCTCTTCCCTATATATACATCTTCCGCATCCTCATCTCATTTCATTCTCATCTCTATCTCTCCCTCAATCCTGCAAAAAAATCTACATTTTCTCTCTCTCAAAAACTCTCTAAAAATGGCACCAAAGGCAGACAAGAAACCCGCCGAGAAGAAGCCCGCAGAGGAGAAGAAAGCCGCCGCTGCCGAGAAAGCTCCGGCAGAGAAGAAGCCGAAAGCCGGCAAAAAACTCCCAAAAGAAGCCGGAGCAGCTGCCGGAGAAAAGAAGAAGAAGAGAACGAAGAAGAGCGTCGAAACCTACAAGATCTACATCTTTAAGGTACTCAAACAAGTTCATCCTGATATCGGTATCTCTAGCAAAGCTATGAGCATCATGAACAGCTTCATAAACGATATTTTCGAGAAGCTCGCTCAGGAATCTGCTAGGCTTGCGCGTTACAACAAGAAGCCTACGATCACCTCTCGGGAGATTCAAACCGCTGTAAGGCTTGTTCTTCCTGGTGAATTGGCTAAACACGCTGTTTCTGAAGGAACTAAGGCTGTTACGAAGTTTACTAGCTCTTAAGAGGTTTGATTTGTTGTGGTGATGATGTTAGGGTTTGAGGTTTTGGTGAGCTAGATGTTGAATCTGTGGTGGTTGTGGTTGTAGTTATTGTGGTTTGATTGGTGGTTATGATGTTAGGGTTAGGGTTTAGATTGTTAATGTTTTTATGTTTTTGTTGTTAGATCTGTAGGTTTTATGTTTTGAAATCTGTATTATCTCGACGCGGATATGAAATACGAAATTACTCTTATGTTATTAGAACTTGTTTCTGGATCTTGATTTATATATATAGTGGATGCTTATTCAGCTAATTGTTTGTCTAATGGAGTTGGTTGATTGTGTATTTGATCTTCCTGAATGCTCTGTTATGCTTTCCAAGCTCAATTTGTTGTAGGCCTACTGGATTTGACGATTTTAGCGAAAGCTTAGACAGGAGAGTGATGAATGATAGAATTGATATTTCGCAATACCTGTGAAGGTTTTCCTTTGTTTGTATTGGATTTAGTTTCAGGATCGTCTTATACATATCAATGTCTCGATGATGTTGAAGAAATCGGTGATTTTGTTCAGTTAAGTTGTTAGATGTATAATTCGATTGAATTCCCGTGTAATTGAAACATTGTTGAGGTTATTCCTCTTTTGATGTATACTTTGATTGTATTTTTCCAGTATCGTTGAATCTTTTGCAATTCAAATGGCAACTTTCAGGTATATCTGTTTTTGTAGTTGTTGAATTTGTTTCTCTTTCAACTCTTATGGATATGCACATCTAAACCATCCTCCGCAACCTGTTAATATCTTGCATGCTATTTATAGTGCGGAAACTGAATGGATTTGCCTTGGGGATCTGAACCTTTTGATTGCGGTTAGTCCCTTAAGTAATGAGGCAAAAGTTTCTTTAGAAGCCTTGGATGGTGTTGCAATTGTTCCGCAGTGAATAGCAGACCTTTGTGGATTAATTATGAATCATTTTACACCTTAATTTACAGGACTATTTGACGATTAGCGGTGGAAGCAGTTCAAAGAACCTGTTCTCGCTGTCAGATTTTTGGGATTGCTTCTGGAATGGGGTTGTGAAGGACTAAGGTATGTTGTCTAGCGAGAGTGTCTTAAACTGTTCATGCTTTGTCTATTGTGGATTTCCACGAGGCGTTGTGGTGTAATCCCTATGAGGTAGGTGTGGATAATCTTGTATATGTTGGTGATGTTTGCGGTTTGCCTATTGTGAAGTTCGATTATTATTAGCATCAGTGCAATACATTTTTTGTTGCCGCATAATATTTAAGCTCACACATCTTCTGCTGCGGTATAAATTAAAGCTCACGAGTTTTGCGGTTCCTTTCACACTGGAGTTGAAATGAAATTTTATGCTCCATTACCACCAAAAGAAACTTTATGTGCTACAAGATTGTAGCAGCCTCGAACACACTCGTCTTTTCTATCTCCCCTTAATCCCCGTTGCCGTTTCACCCCTTTGGCTGTCAATCTGAAATTGTTTGTCACGTTATGTTCTATCGGTTTGTGCTACAATGGAGATATCTTCGAAGATTTTAGCATAGTGAAGCAAATATTTTCTTATGGGTCTTAAACGAGGCTTGAGTAATAACCAGCATTTACATCAACTAAGATCAATGGGCTAGAGTTGTACATAGTAAGGTCTTTCTAATACTTGGGTTGTTTGTGTGGCGATGGTAACGAGGTTATGGAATTGATAGGAAGGCCATGAAGTTAAGCGGATGGGATGCTGGGACATTGGATTGGATGTCTTGAAGTGTTGGACAAAGAATAAAGCTCTAAAGGCTTGTACTGGAACTTTGAAGAGTGCTAGGCGCAAGCAGCGGCTTAAGCAATTTGTCACCCTCTTCCGGCCACCGGGTGTGACGTTCTTCAGTCTAGGTTTCTTCCTAGTCCTTTAGCTCTTCGTCATAATAATAGGACTTCCCTAAACACAATTAGGTGTGATTTTCAAATCTAGTGAATTAGAGAGAGATTATTTTGCCTAGAGAAGTGGAAGTTCATCGTCATCTCATACGTTGTAGAGCTCCAATGCATAGGGAATGTTTTTCTCCCGGATCTCGAGTTTCCTTGCTAGATTTTGTGTGTTCTTCATTGCTTATTCTTATTTCTTGTCTCGTTTTCTGCGTATTATATTCTAAATTGTACAATTTGTGAGCGCCTAAAGCGAGAATCAAAATCTTATAACTAATCAATAGCATCATGGAGAAGTTCAAAGTCGGGGTAGATTCTCGACTATGGTTCATTGGTTCTACACTTATATGGTTAGGGTCTGAGGGATCTGTGTTTGAACTGGTTCTTATATCGTGTCTCCAGCTTGATGGTTTTAGATTCTTTCTCCAATATCTGTTTGTTCCATGCTTACCAAATATTTATATTCATTTTGTAGTTTCTGGAGTGATATCTGATTGCCGCATATCTGATTGCTGCAATATTGTAGCGATAAGGTTTGATAGAGTGTTTTGAATATCTAAATGGCTGAAGAGTAGCTTACTGATGTCCCCGCAAGAGTTTGTATACTTTGTAACTTGTTGATTCTATGGATAGTTGACAGTTGAGGCCTAAATGGTCATTTGAGGGCAAACTCGATGGCTGGCATGGCTAAGCCTTTTGATATGTAAGGGAATAAAGCTACTTTGATCATGCATGTGCCCCGTGGGATGGGGTGGTGGAATGTGGATGGGTGCATAGTTTTAGGGTTGAGTTGTGGCAAGGGGCTATGACCCCTTTAAAGGTTTGGAAAATGTATGCAAAAAAATAAATCAATCTACTGCCGCATGACTACAGCAGTTAAACCTACCTTTGTTGGTTTCTACTGGAGTGCTTCACTGTATCTTGGATTCTTGGTTGGTCTGTTTCTTGTGGATTGAACCCTACAGCTCCAAAGGATTCTGCTCCTGCATTCAGATTTTATTCTCTTTGTGATTCATCTGATTGTCATTTCTCTCTGTACTTGATGAGCCTTGTCTTTAATTTATAATGATCTATGTTTTCATAATTATGTTACTTTCTCATGGTACTACAGCTCTTCAATTTATAAAATAATCACTAATTCACTATAGTTCTTAAAATGAAATCGATACTACAGTTCTATAAATAAGGGTCTGAGACAAACCTTTTGTTCTACTTTCACCCTTCCATTATCATTGATCGGACAAAGTTCCTTCTTTAAATATATAAATTTACCAAGTGCGGATATATGCATGGCCATCATATTAAGTTTCCTGTACCTGCCATTTTCTGCATGTGGACTGTGATTTTGTATGGAAGTGGTCCTTTGGAATCAGTTCCAGTGGGAACTGGTGCTTGTATAATCTGTACATCTATTGTATACTAGTTCTGTTTTGGAACAATATCTGGTTGTCACAGGTGAGTTGTCTGTAATCTATACAACAACAACACTACCCCAGTGCCTCAAAGGATCCCGCCATAAGGCGAGGTAAGGGGGGGTCGGGTGTACGCAACCTTACCCTTGTGTTGAATACATAGAGGCTGTGTCCGGTTGACCCAAAATGAAAATTGCGTCGAAATTGCATTAACCACCTGCGACTTATAGTAACAAGCACAACTAGTTTAGGAAGCCATTTTGCTTTGTTCCATCATATTCCAAAGCCAAGGAATAGAGAATCTTTGACTCCATTGGAATGGAATTAGTTATTCTGTAATCTTTATGATAGTTACTAATTTGCTGTAGATTGTGGGTCCAGGACTCTAGGTTCTTACTACCTGTAAGCTTTAATACTAGATACTATATTTCTTCAGGTTTTGAGGTGGTATTGAGCGGTAATAGAACTTTTGAAGAAAAACGTATGTTTGGGATGAAGTTCCATCACCACAGGCATGATGAGACTTTGTTTACGAAATTGTATTTATCTCCATTGCTGTTACCACTATTATTATCGGCTAGGAGGTTACCAAGCAGGCAGTTGGTTTTTTAATCATCACATGCTCTTTTGCTTTTATTTGCAGGACTGTTTCAACTTCATTAAAGTGAAGGAAGCAGGATGATAGAATATTCTTATTTGTGTTTCTAGATTGGTTCCTCTTTTTTGGACCAATGAAGGTATTTATGCAACTTTATTTTCATTTCAGATATATGTAAATTCCTATTCATTCTGGGTCATGTCTGGTTTCTATTTTCTCGGAGTGGGATCTCAACTATGGTTTTGGGAAATAAAAACTTTTTATGGTGTTATGTTGACAATAATCATGAGTCAAACAAAATTGGAATAATCTTTTAGGGGTAAATTATTTGGAGTTTTAGTGATGGAATTCCTACAGCCTTATAGGAAGGGCTTCTGGCCTGCCTTCTTTAGATAAGGAATATCTCCTTCCCTCTAGAAAAAGAAAACGGAAAGCCCGAGAAAAAGTAAGATAAGGGATGTGTCTTCAAGCGTCCACACGATCCCTATTGTGAAGTACTCTCTAGTTTGGCATGTTCCTCATTTCCCCCTAATGTGGTATGGAGCAATACAATGCCCTTCAAGTGAAAGTCTATAAATCGCGCCAATCTAAGATATCCTTATTAGAAAGGTACTCCCTCTGTCCTGAATAACAGAATAAGATTATTGTTAGGTTTGGCATACATATCAACAGCTTTAGTAGGGTGGGAAGGTTTATTGTAGATAACGTTTGGAAGTAAGAATAATAAATTTGATTGTGGGGAAGAGAGAGAGAGAGAGAGAGTTAGTGTAGGGTGACAAATCATGTGGCTTGTGGGAAAGAGTGGTGAGCAAAATAGTTAGTCGGGAAGGGGGTTCATATCACATGGGTTTAGTAATTGTTTTTAGGTGACTATGAATATTTTTGCTGACTTCCTGAAAAGCAATGCATGGAATTAGGCATGTTTGAGGAGATTTAGAGTCTGAATTCAAAACCCAAGTCTCGAGAATGCTCATGGATTTTTAGGTGATGCAATGAGACTTAGAAAGTTTGCTTTTGAGTTGAAACTTCGATGGTACCAAAAGTTAAAATGCCAATAGAACTAGAGCATGAATTGTTAGCTAATGATTCTATCAGAAGCTCACAGATCTTATAAGAATCTCATGTAAAAAATGAGGATAATTAGATTTCGGAGTTGGGACACTGGAAGTCTTGAAACTAGTGGACATCAGTGGCACTGCATGGGTTAATCAGGGATGGAGTCTAGGACTCTAGGTAGATTCTTTTTGGAGTGCTTATTGCTTAAAAGGTCTGAGTATAAGTACTAAGGTTTATAAACACAGTCCAACCTTTGGTATCCCAATTGAAAAATAATAGAGAAAAGAAATTAATGTTAGAACACTCCTTGCAGATGCATTTCTTGCTTTACTGGAGATCCATGAAAAATTTATGTTCTTTGAGGGCTTAAATTTTGAGGCAGGATATATTTAGTTACAATTGTCAGGAAGGAACCATATTGAGTAATTGATGGAAGTTGGAATATGGACAATTTATATTTTCTGGTGAAAAGTTGGGGATGGTAATACCCCTCAAACAAACCTGATTAAGGGTTAAAGATGTCAGATGGCAACACTTGAATCTGGTTCTGTTTGTTCTGAAGTTGCTTTTTGAAAAAACAGGAAAGGCAGAGGGGCAATGCTTGAGGTGCAAGGATCTCCTGGCTACCATTCGAAGTAGAGCCTGAAGGTAAGGTTATCCTCCATTTTCTTTGTTCCAACACTTGCAATTACTGGAAGTTTGAATTAGTTGCAACTTGCAACATACCTTTTTTCTCTCCGTTGATCACATGGTTACCATCTCTCTCTTTTTTCTCATCAGTACTTAGTTTTCCCAAAATCCCGTGCCCCTCTCAAAGTTGCAACTAACCAAAATGTATAAATTCATGACTTATGGGTGACCCAAGTGTGATAAGTGAATAACCTAAGACAAAGCAAAAATTCTTAGGAACCTAACGTGGACACCTTAGGTTCGAGATCACTGATTTGAGAAAGGATACAATTAGTGCTCCAGATATGTGGCCCTGTATGAGTAACTGCCTGTATGTGGACCCTTGTGCTTTTTGGTTGCGGGATTGGAATATCTTGTACATGGCAGTGTAAACTAGAACAGCAGATTTTGATAGCGCTATAGCATTGTGATACAGTATGGTTCATGTTTACAGGTACTAAGCACATAATTCCTAGTTAACTTGCTAAGCTACTCCAAGGAGTACCTCACTAGTCACACACCACGACACATGATGCACACAAGCACCATCCGTATGCAGCACCTCACCTGTGCTCTGTCAGGAATGACAATTGTTTGCCTGATCTCTGAAAGGACCAGCGGCACAACGGGGCCTACAACATTAAGTAATAAATGCCTCTGTTGTCTGCTTGATTCAATGGGAAAGCTAGGTGAGATGTCTGAGACAAAGGGTGAGCAAGGGAGTAAGGACGGTCTGCGCTGGCCGAGCAGCTGGTCGTGGATCGGTGGTGCTTGGCAAGATGGCAAAGGAGCGAGAAAGATGCAATATGGAGGAAGAGGGTGGAGTGAGGCACAGAATGTGGAAGGAGGAATGGAGGATGGCTGCATAGGTGGAGGCTGAGGCATGCGGGGACAGCAGTGGTCTGCATGGGTTACTGAACAGAAGCCAGACAACCTCGCCAACCTGTAGATGAGAGAGAGCAGCAGGGCGAGGATTTTTACGAAGAGAACCAATTAGGAAGGACGTAAGGTTTTCAACCTGAAAACACAAGCCGTAACAGAAACTTAACCAAAGTTATCATTAATGACACATAAAACACACATTTTGAATCAAGTTCAAGTTTGCTTACCAAATATATAACGCAAAAACACATAGTTACCAATGAGAACTCTCTTATTAAATTGATGGAAGTTGAGTCAAAATCATACGGACCTTAAAATTCAAATAACTATAGAACTCAACCATACCAATGGTCTAAATATCGAGTAAATGACGTACTTGCATAGGCTATTTTAGTGTGCGAAACCATATTGTAAGAAGTATGACTGGAAGTGTGGTTTGGCTAGATATTCGCTAATATAGCTGATATAGGGTAGGTATTGTAGATACAAATACATCAACTTTGTTAAAGCCTATACAACTTCTGCTAGAGACAAAATTTTATCTAATTCTTATAGATCCGCTACTTCCATTTCCTCCTGTCGAGTGTTATATACTCCTGCAAGCTAACTTTCTTTATATCATTCTTAATGCCCTCTATTTACGTCATCTTTGACTTTCTCTGGCTTCTTCTAAAAATTCTGTAGTCCCCAACCCTCCAATACCCTTACTACCCTCCAATACCTTCATGCTGTATCTTGTCAACGTCTTACATACCCAAACTAACGAAAACAATTCTCTCTTATCTTATCCAGAATTTTGCAACTCCAATCTTCCTGCGAAGATCTCCATTCCAAATTATATCTCTTAAGGTGTTCTCACCTTTCCATCTCAATGTACGGGTCTATGCCTGTGCTACCCCCACGGGTCTAATAGTCGTTCTATATAAGTTTCCTTTTACCTCAGAGCACAATATCCTAGTTTTTCCTTTTTTTATTTCAACGAAGCCACCTTGACTCTATTGAATGAGTCACATCTTGGTCAATATCTCCACTCCTTTGTGCAATGCTAAAATGGATTATACATGATCATTCCGTGTTATTTATGAGTCTGTGATACATATTACATGACACAACAATAGGATATGCTTCCAAGTTCCATGATGTGAATCATTGTTTCTAATCTGGAACTTTAATACCTTGCACCATACAATTATCCAAGGAGACGCCTTCATTGGCCGTGAAAGGGGTCAAGTGACCATTCTCAAAGTTCAAGAAGGGGAAAGGAGACCTTCAACTATTGTTAGGGGGAGATGAATAATTTTCAATATAGGTCCGTGTAATAGCCTGGGATCTCTTAACACAACAACCAGAATAATGACACAATAAAGGGCACAGAAAGAAAGAAGGAATAATAGGAGATTTAGTATTGATTAATGGAAGATACACTAGCAGCCTTTCGAGTAGCTGTACACTCCCAATACAAGCAACACTAAAGAAATATCTCCTTTTTCAATGACCCTCCTACAACAGTCACATTCCCTATGTATAGTCCTAGGTCAGTTTATTCTTCCTCCTTTGATTGGTCCAGCACCTTAGCATCATTTCTGTATATTCCCTTGATTGCCTTGCTGTCCTCTTTTGTCTTGAGTGCCTTGCTGCCCTTGTTTGTTTCTACGCACATATGTGAAGTGGATCTTGGCTTTGGGCTGGTTTATGACAGTCCGGGCCCCTTGAGTCTGTGGTCATCAGAGTCCTAATGTTGAACCCTGAAATTCTCAAAATGTTTTCATCAGATCCAATAAACTCAATGACAAGAAATAACAAATAGTTTTTTACAGTAATTTTTTTACTTAAGCTTGAATACTTCAATCTTGTGAAAATAAGGACATTTTATACACTGTTAAAAAGGTGATAATTAGAGGCTAATCTATAAAGCTTCATAAAGAGAACTTTCGCGCCATAAGCTCGTAACTAATAAATGTCATAAGTAATGTAAAGGAAACAAAAAATATATTCCTTTACATGTTCCCAAAAACACTTACAGAAAGCCAATTGTTGCTACATTAAAATTAAAATCAAAGCACACTAAAACTAATAGGTTGAACATCCAAACTTGAAACTTAACCTAAATTAGAAAAAGCAACTAAACAACTAAACTTCGCATGCAAAAACGACTTCATCTTGTAACAAGCTATTCACACAATGTCTCCCTCTCTATCATTGAATATTACGCCTTAATATTCGCAAAAGCATCTAGATAATCATCATCAACAAGTTAGCGAAAATCCGTTAACAAGAAAAAATAAAAATCTTAAAAATGTACCAACATCCGGTAAGACCAAGGAACCTTTGTGTACTTTTCTCTTTTTCAAGATAGCAAACACAAATTCTTATTGACATACACAAGATCCTTGGTCGATTTATATGCTTTGAATTAGAGCAAAGGAGAAGGTAAAAGCTTCGAGCTTGGGCATGGATGAACCATAATTCGTACACAAGAGCTTTTGGTTACTTTAATGGAGCAGATATATTAGAGGCAAGGGTACACGAGTAGCCTCTAAGTTCGTGTGGCTCATCCACATATGCTTCAAGCTTTAGCCATACTTCAACGACCTTCATCTTCATCCTAATATGAACAACCATGAGCTTTATTTCGCTCAAATTCAAAGCATATAAAGAAAAAGTTAGCATTAGCATTAGCATCGTCAAGGACCGAGGATCTTGTGTATTTCCATAAGAATATGCATTCGCTAACTCACAAGAGAGGAAAATCACAAAGGATCCTTGCCCTTATTGGGATAATGGTAAGTTTTTTAGATTTTTAAATTTTTGTTCCGATTTTTTATTGGTTAAAAAGGTTGAAATGTACTTGTTATCTTTGATAATTACAAAGATACTTTTGCGAATATTTTTGTCGATGATCTTGAGATTTAAGTCGTGATATATTTAATGATGATGATGTTTGTTGCAAGATGAAGTTGTTTTTGCATGGTGTTAAGTAACTACTAGTGCAACGTTTAGTTGGACAACTTAAAGCTTGGTGTTTGGATGTTAGAACATTTGGTTTTGTTATGCTTCTGTTTTTAATCTTGATTTTTGGAACATTCAAATTTACCTATGTTCTTTTTGGGTCATGTGATGGATTATTTTTTCTTTTGCTTCCTTTACTTTATTTATGACATTTTTCAGTTGTGTCATGGATTTTTTCAGTCCCTATGAATTTCATGATTATCCAATCATTTGCCATCTTTTTAACAACGTCTAAATGTCTTTATCTTCACAAAATCGAAGTATTTAAATAAATTATTGCTTAAAGTGAAAAATAATTATTACATAAAAATTATTTGTTATTTTGTGGCCCCAAGTCCATATCATAGATTTGTATTCTTTGAAACATATCCTTCGGTCCTTGATTTTGAGAATTTCATGATCCAAAATTCAGATTTATACCCGTGTAGAATCCTCGTATCAGAGTCGGATCATCACACACGTTGATTATCATGGCTAAAGATGTTCAAGACTTTCGGTAGACATTTTACTCTTATTAGAGAGAAGAATAAAATTCGAGGCTTCTATTCTTACTAGTCCACGACTAAAGCTAACACGCATATCGTTTAAGCGCTGAATCCTAAACACTCATCTATTCCTACTGCTCCATAACCAAAGTTATACTTCAAATTTAGAGTAATACACTTTTCAAGTTTAGGTTAATTTTCATCTTAAACAAGAGTCATATTAACAGAATTTTGCTTAGCAAATAAATCTTCAAGTGAACCAAATGGTGTAAATCTGTAAGTGAACTATGTCCTTTAAGAGCCGAGTTTTCTAGAACAATGCTTAGCTTGGAAAAGGGTCTTTTAAGCATCTTGGCCCGTCCTCTTAGCAATTAATCTTGGCCGTCATGTTATTGGTATTCCTTATTAATATTGAAAAGGCTTGTTTTTTTTCATGTATCTTCATAGATCCTATAATTGTTTCACATTCATGAGTCCTTTGGATAGTGTGGAATGGTTGCTCCTTTGTCGTGACCAATATAGCCTTTGAAGTGCTTAAGAGATATCTCTTCAATTTGTGGAGATAAAAGGTCTAGAAATATGAATTTTAGGGTGGTGGCTAGCGTGTGAGCCTAAGAGAGTTGAATTTATCGATTACTAAAGTGTTTTGAGTACTACGAGTTTTGACATCGAGATTGTTTTTTCTAGAAAAACGGCCTTCTTTTTTCTGATCTTGATGGATGAAGTGGATTGTGGATTGTGGAAGGCACATAAGATATATCATATATGTAACTAATTGACATAGAATGTCTAAGAAGTTTTTTTTTGTAAAGATAAGGAAAAAGAGGTGGATGCTTAAGAGACCCTTCGCTCGAGGAGAACTCCTAAGGCATCATTACATAGTATAGAGGACAAAGAGGAGTGAGTCTAGTCTGTAATGTGAAGAGAATCTATCACTATCACTAGATGAGATGACCTGTGCTTTCTTGTTAGTTTCTGTGTAGATGTGCCGAATTTGGAAGTCCTGAAAACGCTGCATTCATGATCAAGGGGACTACAAGTTTGACTTATTATGTGGGAGAGACAGATCTATCTCCTTTGTATGCCACCTTGGTTTTCATGACCAAGGGGACTTTTCTATAACTCATGTCCTTTAGACCTTGGTCAATCGTCGGGAATTGAAGGATTTTAGATTGGTGGACTTTTGGTTGTTGTTTTTTATAAACTTCATGACTAACATTGATCTTTTGATAAATGAGATGTTGCTTGGAAGATATTTCTTGCTAAATTAGCTTGAAAAGTTGCTTCGTCGTCATCAAGGCTATTATAGACACTAATTATGGTGTATTCCATAGGCAAACAACTTAGTATTCATATCTTCTATGGCCCTTAGTTCCATTGGATGGCTCCCTTCAATTTTTTTGCGTATAAAGTTTGGCCGCAAACTTTAGCATTGAAATGTTTTTAATGAGGTAGTGATCAATATGAAATATAGACGACATGTTTAGTGTAGTGGGACGTATTCCGGATGTCCATTTAGTTTCTGTACACTCTTGCAGCCCGGTGTCCACGTAGACCTCCTTCATAGTTAGTTGTGGTGTGCTAATAATCTTATAGGAGTATCAAGTATGAGCATTTGCTAGAAACAACATTTATTTCCTTAAGGAGTAGATGGCGTCCTGGAACAAACCCTTACCAACCTTTACCATATAAGGATCTTAGGTTATGTGGTGGGCCTGGTGGCTCTTGCTAAGGATAATTGGTACTGATACGGGTGAAAAACCATAGATAAAAGGGGTTATTGGCAATTAGCTGTTTGCTTTTTGTATTGGTTGGTTTGACCAGTTTGCCATTTGTAAAGTGTTTGGTAAAAACTCTTGTAGCGTTGGCTCTTCTGTGCAAAATGAAGCCAAAAATTAACTGACAACCAAAAAGTTTTTTTTTTTGGTGAGAAGTTTGAACCTTCATGTACTCCATTTATTGAATAGTTTTCACTTTTTTTGTTTGATTGCTTAATCACATAGAAGCCATCCAAAAGTGTTACCAGACGCCCCTAGTCTATGTTACTCAGACACGGATTAAGTGTGTACTCGGATACGAGTGTCCAAGTATCGGAGTCGTCCATTTTGTAGAAAAAAATGAAGTTTTTAGTTAAGAAAGAAGTATCCAATTGTCGACACGACACGATACGACAATCGATTTTTGAGGCAAATGAGGGTGTAATATAGCCCCTAGTATTTAGGTGGATTCTATGTTACTTAAGATTATTCCATCATTATCAGAATCTTTCAGACTATGTCAGCCTTACTTTATGGTGAAAAGTTGAAATTATCAGCCCTTATCTGATCCAGTTTTCGATATAAGGTGAAAAGAAACGCCTAGGTTTAAGGTGTGGATTCATAGGGATGAATCTAGGTGTCTTGTTGCTCAAATTTTTGATACACAAAAGACCTCTTCCTAATTTTGATGCACTTGAGGGGCACAAGATTTATGATCCAATATGAAATACAACAAATTCCAATTTTCTCGTTATTTGCGTTCAGCCTCGAGTCGCAAAGTGAATAAACAGTCCAAAAGACAATGATTAAGAATAAAGCATCATGCTTGAGGATGAATGTGTGTAATCTAATGTTTCCCTATGGCCCCTATGTGGGAGTTGATGCTATAAACCGTAGTTTAGAAAACTTGTCTCTTACCTCCAAATACAGGATCTTATGCACCTATTAATATATTAATTTGAATCACATACATACTAGTAATACCTTTTGACGCGTGAATTCCACTTTTTCTACGGATTAACTATGAAGATGAGAATTTTAGATCTGGTTCCATGCGGATTTTATCTCCCCGTACTTATGTCTCGTACAATAGGGGCGATTGTTATGGAGTATTAGTAGAATTAGATCGCTTCCTTCTCATATGAACAATCTTTGATGATCATCTAGTATATATAACCGTTGTAGATACTCGGTCTGCAATCCTCCGAACCTAATTTCATTAGGAGGGTGAAAATCCTTGTTTAGTTTGGGTCTAGGATTATTTTGATCCAACCCATAACCTAATGTTTATGACCCATAGGATCTGGTTATAGTTAATAGTATGTCCTACCAGTAGGCCCATAGGTCATAGTTGCTTTCTAGCAAAACAAAATGACCACTAAATTGAGTTGATTAATTATCCTTTGTTATTAATTCTAAACTATTATTAGTAATTGCCATCTTGCTCAAAGGACAAATCCTTCACCCTATCCATATTTATTGTCATAATGATATTATTGGCTGGAGTAAATAGTCAATATAGCCAAACCAAATCTTGGCATGCTCAACTTTGTTTGGTTTACTATTGAACCATTTCTACAAAAAGAACCCCCTTCCCCCCTGGTTGGCATGTGAGTGATGTGACTACCACAAGAAGCAGATATTATTCTCCTTTGTCTACTATTCAATATTATTGAGAATGAAATGTGTGGATTTCTAAGGTCATTTTAGGAAAGCAGAGATAGATCTTGATTTTGGAGCTTTATCTGCTCTACACTTCCATTACGTTTCAGTTTTCGCCATCCTATTCAGATGATATCCTCTATGTATGTTTACTAATGCTTTGTTGGATATTTGTGATTATAAAGTGCTTCTAGGAAGCCTCTTCACTTGTATAGAACTTGGTGACTCCTTTTGGAGCTGTTGTTGTTTTAGGTCCTGGACTCCTCATACCAGTCTTTGAAGCTTTACCCTGTAAATGTATCATGGCAAAAGCCAAATTCATCTCTAGGTGGTGAAAAAATAATCATTTTCCTTCCCTCAATTATCGAACTTTCTTTTCCTCAGCCTGATGTTCAAAATTTGAAATTTATTTTTGCACTTTGATTATCTCAATCTGACAAAGCGTTGAGCTGGCAGAAAAAGCACCCAAGGCTGCTTCTTTCCTTATGCCCTCAGGTTCAGCGGATCCGAATAGGAGAGATAGCGAAGCCAAGACATATGAAGGCGAGCAGCCCTTATAGCAATAAAAAAAACGGCCTACTTGTAGCCTTATTTTTCCCTGCTCGCTTTCTTTCTTGTCCAGTCAGTGACCCCCTTCTTTTAGAGGGTCCGGGTTGAAAACAGCTTTACTTTAGGAAAGGGATGTGATTACTCTCTGTTCTTTCAGTCAAGTCACTTCATACCTATCCTTAGCAAGCTTAAGTTCTCTAGAGTATTAGGCATATCCTGGATTGATAAGCCGGAAAGGGTTCAGTATTGATTTTCGCAACTATCAAGCCGCCGAGATGTAGGAGTTTTAATTAAATGATGGATGCGAGCCCCTAATTGTAAGTGTTGGAGGGAAAGAAAGCATTCTGAGACGGAGTGAAGCTCGTCAAGACCAATGACAGCTACTATGGACATGAAAATCTCTGTCTCGCCTGCGAATCTGACTAGTCATTCTGTTGAGAACTTTGGGGAGTATGAGGTCCCAATTTGCTGATATATAACTGCATTAATTAGTTCAATTGCATAATTAGTAATTAGATCTGCGACACTTTTACACTTCTGATTGCAATGAATGTATGTCATCATGGTAGCGAACTCCTTATTCATCATGCAAGGGCATTCCTTAGTGCTATGAAAGTTGACAGGATTTAGCCCAATGTTGCCTGTCTTCTTCTGTCAGTAAGCTCTAGCTGATTCCAAATAAACTTCTGTATCCATAAACTGGAAAACAATAGTTGCTGTCAGTGCTACACAATTCTTCAGTTTATTCTATACTTGGTTTGGCATTTGCAAAATCATTATTAATATATGAGATACACTACTATAGACCATTGTACTACTTTGGGGCTTGCCATCTTTTTGCACGAAAAAGAAGAAAAAAAGATACTATTGTATGACGGATTGTTAGTGAACTCTAAGCTGCTGGGAGTTGGCGACAGGTGCATGTTATGTATCTTGTAGTAGCCGGACATTGGGATAAGGACTCCTAGTGCTTTGCGACATGTAAATAGTATAGCTTTGCAATTCGAGTTCTGTATGAAAGTCAAAACAAGTCGCTGACAACATGGAAAACAGAGCAAAGAGATATTCCACAAAGACTTTTTGCTCAGTTTGTATCATCCCTTCGACATCTGTTTCTAATTCAATGGAAGACGGTAGCACCCCCCAGCCTCCCAAATAGAGGAAGGCCTGTAAAAAAAGAAGATGATTGTACCTATTCCAGAGTAGAACTTGTAGGCCACGACAACCGCCTCTTGACCCTCTTCTCTCTTCGACACAATCTCAGCATCTAAAATATTTTGTGGGTCATATGATATTTTATGTGGCTTGTCATTTTTATTATTACATGCTGCTTTCTCAACGACAGAATCCGCACCTTTACAATCTTATCTTTTACGGTGCTTTGCGCTCCTTTTTACTGCAGACATCAGATCGAAGAATGCATTCTTAATAAGAGTACCTTAACTCTTCTACTTGGGCTGATGAAGGTAGGTGGTATATTATATGAAGAAGTAACGCATACATTGATCCTTTTATTTCATTAACAGGAAATGTTTTTTTATTGCAGGATTGTTCAGTCAAAGGGAATGAAGCAGAAAATAATACCTTGGCTCTTCTGCAGGGACTAATGAAGGTATGTTGTATGTTATCTGAAGAAGTTATGCAACTTCTGGTGTTCTGGATATATCTTGTAGTTTCTATTTTTCGAGAATGGGAATCGTTGGTTGATAGATGAGAAGCACAATATATGGTAATCTTAAGGATTTTCTGAAACCATTGGCCTTGTATAGATCTTCTAGTGCCAAATCATTAGAAGATTCAGAGATGGGAGTGGATAAGCCACTTTAATAATAGCTACATATAAGGCTTTAAGCGAGCAAAGTGTCAAGGGCCGTCTCCCACACACCGGAGTGCAAAAATTTCTATGCTAAAGCTGGTGTTTCCTGCTCTGGCCTCTGCTGCTTTTTCTGTGTGAGATTATCGCTGGAACTTTTGCGATGAACTGGCAGATCTATCTAGTAGTTTGGCAGTCATGAGGGCGGGCGTAATCTGTTAAGCTGTTATGAATAAGTAACTGACAAACATCTTATGTCAACTGCATTTATCTGTGGCAACATTGTATTGGGCTATCCATCAGACGTCACTGATTAAATGATAGTATGAATTGGTGGTAAACTATGAAGCTTATCCTGCATGAATCTTCCTTTTGAGTGCAATGACATGTCGATTTGTAGATGGCCACGAACGTGACTCTGTGGATATGGTAGCTTGTATCTCACTTTAGGCTGTCCACTTATGATTACTCTAAATAGAAATTTTACCCCAACTAACTAATGTGAATATGTGATGTGGGCCCCTTCACTAACTGCCTTGCCTTTACATACTTTAGATATCTAATTTATGTGAGACCTCCACTAACTTCTTTCAGTCAATATTTTATTCTATCACACTTAAAATATATGTGCCTAAACCTCACAAATCTATTAGAGGCCGGAGGGAGTATGTGATGTTGAGTAATGAGTTACTAGTGACCTTTATGCCCATTTACTTTTTCCATCAACTCTGTACTAAGTCTGGTTGATATTAACCCTGCCATTTTGTAGCCTACAACCATTAGAGCTAAATATTGTTCTACGAGTGCTACTACTTCATTATTGTGGGTGGAGAAGAGCTACTGTGTGTGCCTCATGTATCTGAAGGATTTAAACTGGTTGTTTTTGCTTTTCAACTTGAGCCAAGTATGTTGGAGTTCTTCATTATCTTTACGTTGTGATGTTTGGATATAAGGAATCATCTATAGAATGCTTCTACACATTTTAGGCTTCTGAGGTCCAAAGTCTCAAAGAGTTTTATCATGTTAGACTTGGGATTGATCGATACCTCACTGAGGCAAACAAATTTTTAGAAGAGGCGATTTCACATCCATGCACTACTTCACAGGAAGGGTTCAAAGCTTCAAATATGAGGTGTGTCCCGCTTATATCACTGACATTACATTAAATAGGTGAGTGCCGTGAGTCTACAATCTAGGCCCTTGTGCTTGATAGCAAACTTATTTTTTTAGTTATTGTTACAACACCAAATAGGTCTTTGCATCTTGCTCTGCGTGCATTTATTAGATAAACTAGTGGAAATGTTTCCTTGCCTGAAAAGAATTTGTGGACTTGATCAAGCCACTCCCTAACTCAATGGTGCTGCAAAAGAATGGGAGATCTCTCTCAAGTATCTGTTTTTCAGTCTTGTATTCCACATTTCCATGTTAACTATGAGAGATTGATTGGCATTTTCAGAGGTGATTGTAGTACCATCATGGTGCGATTCCATCTCAAATTGATAGTTATTGTGTTTCTTAGCTATGTATGATACGAGTTATATATAGCTCAATTCTTTTGAGTCTGTTTAATTGGTAACCTAATGCTTCTTGCTTGACATATGGGTAAAATCTTGCTTTGTATAGAGTTAATTTAAATTTTTCATGAGTGTAGTATGATTCACTCTATATATTAATGTGCATACATTGTGTGTGTTTTTTTGTTTTCAGGTGATTAGTCTTAGTTAGGCCAAATGGTGACGCGGAGCTCGCATTGTTAGGAACATATATACATCTCCATTTGTTTCATATTGTTCTACTATGAGATTAAGTTTTTCTCTAATTATGGAGAATTTAATTTTTCTTAAGTTTTTTCTTTAATAAGGGGTAAAATCTTTTCATATGGGTTACATATGTTCAGACTGTCTTAGTAATAATTTTCTTTAAAATTATGATTTCATGATGTTATTTTGAGTTGCAATGGATAAGCATTGTAGCTTAATGTTTTCTCAAGTATCGATATTTTGTGAAGACTTTCAAAAATATAATTGCTACAAAAAGGCAATTAATGTTAAAAAAAGGTTGATTACCAACATCTGTATTTGTCATAATACAGACCAATTTTCGTGGTCTTGTCTAAGCATTAGTAGCGGTATCATTACCAATACTGGTGATTAGTTAGCTTAACTATGTTATACTAGTCTTTCGCGTGCCATTTTTTTTGGAAAGATCAGTGTTTCTTGTCCCGAACATAAATTATAAATTAGTCTGCAATTGGTAATTTATATGCACCTACAGTTGACAGTGAGATAACTTTTCTCTTCTATATTATTTTTCTTTCCTTTTTTTCATGATTTACCCTCTTTCTTCATAGAATAGAAATTTAGTGAAAGAAGAGGATACAATTGTAATTTCATGTGGACACCAAGTCTTCCCCCTTATATAATAGTGATTTTTCTATTAGTTACCATATCTTTTTACCTTAATTATGTTTATGTAAAAATATGTCCACTTTCAATTCATATGCACACGATACGTGCAAAAGTGTAATATGTAAAGACCTTGGAGAAACTATATTTATTTGCTCCAGTTAATTGTTATATATATATATATATATATATATATATATATATATATATAAATTTGTTTTAAACAATAATCGTTAAGTATTATTTATTTTAATGTTTTCGAGGGGTGTAATTGTAAAGTCAAAAAGAATTCAAAGAGTGAAATAATATAAAAATACATAAAAGAAAACGAGTAATAAATTTTAGAATAGATTAACAATAATGATATGATTTTAAAACGCCATAAAAGACAAAAAATCTACCAAAAAATTAATGGAAGATGTTGTTTAGAGAGAGAATGAGAGAGGGAGTAGGAGAGCAAAAATGAAACAATTATTAAAAAGAACGTTTGGTGTTGTATCACCTAAAAGAAATTAGTTTGGAATAAATGGCTACAATTAAAATAAAAAATATAAAAAACAACTTAACTTGCAATTAATGATAGGAGCTTTATTTTCTTTGATTTTTTTTATTCTTTCTTAACTTGCAATTAATGATAGGAGCTTTATTTTCTTTGATTTTTTTTATTCTTTCTTTTCTTATTTTTGGTGTCCACCCCCTACTCTTCCCTTATAGGATACTAGATTTCTATGCACGCGATGCGCGCGACAACAATTTTATTATGAAATTTCATAATCTACAGTAGATAATTTTATGGATAATCGCATCTTACCACCTAAACTTTTCATGTTTTTAGAAACTCTCACCTTAATAATTTTTTTTAAAATTCCACCTACCATTTACAATTTTATTAAAAACTCTCACCACTGAACTGTTTTTGTCAAATTTCATTAACAAAACCGTTAAGTGGGTCCCACGTATACATTTTGTTAACAAAATGGAACTTGAAATAGTTGCAATTCTTTCCAAATAGTTGTAATTTGTTCCAAATTTACTCTAAATTTGTTGAGGATTTGCCCTTAAATTGATGAAATTGACTTTAATTTCAACGTAAACTAATAATAACATATGTGGGGCCCACTTCACGGTTTTGTTAACGGAATTTAACAAAAATCATTAAGTGGTGGGAGTTTCCAATAAAATTGGGAATGATAGGTGAAAATTTAAAAGAAAAATTCATTAAGGTGGAAGTTCCTAAACACGTGAAAAATTTAGGTGATTTTGAATTCTAATTTTATTCACATACGATGTGTGTTTTGCCTACTGTAAAATGATAAAATGCGAAGGTACACAACATATTCTGTTTTCAAGCTAAATTCATTTTGGCTCATTTTTCTTTGAAAACCGCCCTTACTCCCCACCATCAACTACAACTTTTGTTATATAGTACCCGCTAAGGTATTTATTGCTCATTGTCCAAATGAGAAAAAATTCTAAAGTGCTTGAAAATACTTTATCATATTTTTCACTCATGCTAAAATATTTTATCATGATCAATTTGATCAAATGTGCTTTCACTCATGAAAAATCAATTACTCATGTATTTAAAATAAGAAATTTCAAAAGTATATAAAAGTATAGCAAAGTGGGTGTCTATCTATAGATCTCAAGAAAATATAATTGTTGATATTTTTTTAATTGTTTTTATTTTATAGGCTTTTAGATATTTTAGTTAGAAGTTTTGAACATCTTTTATTAAAAATCTCATGGCTAAATTTGAAAATAAAACTTAATTACTTAATAAACTCATTGATTTATTTTATTTATTTTTCCTTTTTTCTTTTTGGTGTCCACCCCCACCTCTTCATTTATATAATAGAGATAAAAGTTGAATTTAGGTATATAGATGAATACAATTGTCACAGAGAGCCTTTTGTGGCAATTGAGATTGCCAACAAGGACGATTGTATTTGTCATAGTAGAGGCCAAACGTTGTTAATGTAGTATTTGCGGCAATTATATTACCAATAGTGATGATTGCCACCTTAACTAGTTATATAGCAAGTGAAACTAGGCATTTATGGCGACTACAAATCGCCATAATATTTGACGCAATAAAAATGAGCTTTTGTGGCGATTATTTTGGGCAAGTCCATTGATTATGAAAATTGCCTCCATAGGCTATGGCAATTGTGGTTCTGGTAGCGGATAGTTGTTTGATTTTCTTAGATAAATGCCACGAAAGGTCATTTTTGTTTTAGCGGTCTCGTTTCAATAAATTTTAATAGCCTTGTATATTATACTTGAATATGTTCCAATAATTTTAGAAAGGTTACAATAAGTTCAGATATGTTGAAGCGAACACACCCATAAAATATCTTGATCTTTGTTTAGTAGTTTCCTGTCTTGCAATTGTTGGCGGATCTATGAACAATGAATTACAGTTGAAGGTTTGATATGGGGCTAGGAAGGACACAAATACAGATATGGATATGGGGATGGATGCCAGAAGAATCAGAAAACTAAAAAAAATTGAACACGAGTATGACATGAAGGCGATATATATAAATACATATATTTCATACATGATCCACTTAACCAAAACTTTTTCTCTTATACCATATTAATTGTAACATATAGAAATTTTCACTTCTTCCAAAGTACAACTATATCTTTAATTATGTTTAAGAAAACATTACAAAAAGTGGATATTTATTAAATAAATATTTTATGATTCTAATAAATCTCACGTGATTATATTTATCGTTAATCGTTATCCATAAATAATAATAAAAGGTCAAATTAGTTTTTATAAATAGTGTAAAAGTTTTTAATATTGCACCTAAAAAAAGTTATCAATATTACCATTGAAAGATCCTAAAAAAAAAACCTTTACAATTTTTCTTTTGCAAAAATTCACCTTCTATAATTTATTTATTGGAACATTTGTCAAATGGCACCTACTTGTAATCCAACTTTGTGAACTAGCACCTTGATTTTATTTATTTGTCAAATGGCACATACTTTTAATCTAACTTTGTGAACTAGCACCTTGATTTTATTTATTTGTGAAATGACACCTACTTTTAATCTAACTTTGTGATCTAGCACCTTGGTTTTATTTAATTGTTATTTAGTACCTTAATTCAAGTTTGTGATCTAGCACCCTAATTTTAATTTATTGTTGCTTAGCACCTTAAGGCCTAAACTACCCTAAACTATTTTTCTTGGTACCTTACTAATTTGTTTTGGCTAAATAAGTAAAACATTCATGCGGTTATTCCATCTCGTCAACACGAGTTTAATCATCTTATGAATGAAAATTTCATAAATATTGTACATCGTATATATATGTCATCGTCTAAAAATGGTCTTTCGATTTTTAGGTTGAATGCAACATTCATGGACCGCACCGATACCATCGTTTCATTGGAATTCTCGAAATTTGTATACCTTAAGGACCAACACTTAAGTTTATTTACCCGAAAATGTCGTATTCGACCTAAAGATCGCCGCAAAAGTCACATCGAAGTGTGTGCCCCTGGTACTCGTGTAATAGAGATTCTCGAATTTCATGGCATTAAAGTGAGCGCGACGATGACATTTCGAAAAACATCGTTCAGGGTCTTAAAACCCTAGTTAAAGACGCCTTAAAGTGTGTTCCCCTTGCCACTTTCAATTTTCAAATCGATTAGGGTAGTTTAGGGTGCTAAGAAACAATAAATTAAAATCAGAGTGCTATTACAAACTTGAATTAAACCTAGGTATCAAAAAAATAGATTAAAGTAGTTTAAGGTGCTAAATAACAATTAAATAAAATGAAGGTGCTAGATCACAAAGTTAGATTAAAAATAGGTGTCATTTCACAAATAAATAAAATCAAGGTGCTAGTTCACAAAGTTAGATTGAAAGTAGGTGTCATTTGACAAATAAATAAAATCAAGGTGCTAGTTCACAAAGTTGGATTAAAAGTAGGTGCTATTTGACAAATTTACCTTATTACCTTAATGTAGTCAGTAGCACAGTGTAGTCACCCCCAAGGTCCCCAACCCAAAGTCTCCAACTCCTCTCCAACTTGTCAAACCCTAACTCACCCAATCACCGCCACCGCCACCGCCACCGCCACCGCCACCGCCACCGCCACCACCGCAACTCCAGGCGCAGTCAGCAGCGCCACCGCCACGCGTTCCATTTCCGGCGACCCACCGGCGGCAATCTCCCGTCTAGTCTATACTCAGGTAAACTCTAACTCTCAAATTCAAATTTTATTGTTTCCTTTCCATAATTTTGTTTCTCTTTTTTTTTTTGTATGTTAGAAACTTAATTTCAATTAGTAAGTACTAGTATCTTGCAGTTTAGGTGAGCTAATTTAGTAATTTGGGTATTTTGATTGTCATGATGTTTATGTTAAAATTGTAGTGTAAGAACAAAGTTTTTTTTTTGAATACTTTAAATTCCCTGTTTAATGTTTCTAATCACTTAATGTAGATTCAACAAAGTAATTTAGTAGATTGAATTAAGATAGTGAATTTTCTAATTGCTTTATTTTGGTCTTAATTTTTGGATTGACTTCAAACATGTAAGGTGGCAATCATGGATCCGTCACTGGATGAGAGAGTTGTTATGAAGGGAGAAAAGGAACATGCTAGAGAAGAAGGACATGTCAAGAAGAAGAAGAAGAAATCAGAATCTAAAGGTGAAAATAAGCCGAATGATGATAGTTTTGTGGAAAATCAGACTCTTCATGAGGTTACTGGAAACGCTAAATCTGATAAGAAGAAGAAGAAGAAGCAAAAGAACCTAAAAGAGGATTTAGGAGATGAGTCTATTAGTAAAGAAGTTTTGGAAAATAGTCATGTGTATGAAGTTGGTGATTGTGAAGGCAATCGACTTAGAGGCAATAATAGTGACGAGCGAGTAAAGAAGATCAAATCAGATAAATGCAGAGATGCTGAACAATCTGGTGTCCATGATGCTGTTGGTGCTGGTATTGAAAACGTTCAGCCTGTGAAGGACAATAAGAGAAAAAGGAAGAAGGATGATTTACGAGTTGGAGACAGAGAGAAAGACAGGGATAAAGGTAAACGGAAGGAGAAATCTCTTGGTTGTAATAATGCTGGTACGTTGGAAGACTATGAGAAGAATGAAACTGCTAAGTCTGTTGATCACTCCAATGGCGAAAAAAATCTAAGAAGGTCAAGTTTTCAGATAATGTGGAAGTTTTTCCCATCCCTGACATTACTAGTAAGGGGAAGAAGAAAAAGCTCCGGCATGGAAGTAAAGGGAAAGAGAAAAAGCTCGAACAAGATAGTAAGGAGAAGAGTAATCTTGACGATGGTTTGATACGAGGCAAGCGATTCTCTAAAGATGAAGATGAGGCAGTCCAAAATGCTGTATACAAGTATATAGAGGATCATCGACTGGGTGAACAGGGTTTAGAAATGGTATTGCATTGTAAGTCCCACCCAGAACTTAAGGACTGTTGGAAAGAAATTGGGGAAGCTTTGCCTCATAGACCATATCTGGCTGTCTATTACCGAGCTCATATATTATTTGAACGAAGTGAGGCTCGTAAGTGGACACCAGAAGAGATTGAGCTTCTTAAAGAATTCCATGAAAAGCACGGCCCAGATTGGAAAACATTGAGTGTTGAACTTGGTAAGCATCGGTTTCATGTAAAAGATGCGTGGCGTAGGCTGAAATTGCCCAATATGAAAAAGGGAAACTGGTCCCAAGACGAGTACCAGAATTTGTTTAATCTTGTAAATGTGGATTTAAGCATGAAAGCAGTTGAAGAGAAGAAAACAAAGCACGGTATGCTACGGGACAACATATGCTGGGAGGCAATAAGTGACCAACTCGCAACTCGAATAAATTCTTCCTGTTGCCAGAAATGGTATGCGCAGTTAACATCTCCTATGGTAGCTGAAGGAGACTGGGCTAATGCTGATGATTATAGGTTGTTAATTGCACTCGTTGAACTTGATGCTGCTTGTGAAGAAGACGTGGATTGGGATAATCTTCTGGAACATAGGGGTGGTGATGTATGTCGCAAGCGCTGGAATGAAATGGTACGCCATATTGGTGAATATGGCACCAAACCATTCAGTGAGCAAGTTGAAATTCTTTCCCAGAGATACTGCCCAGATATATTAGAATCAAGAGAAATTTTTGACAGCAAACCTCCTGTTGATTAATGTTGTTTTGTTTTTGTTTGGCTTTGATGGTAAATTTTTCTTAAATTATGTAACTTTCTGTTATGTATTATGGTGTTTTGTCTGAGAAATTCAAGAGATTGTTATAATCTTACATGTCAAATGATTTTGGTGATCGATCTTGCTTGTCTATTACTCTGCACATTTATTTTTTGGCTTTTTTTTAAGTTGCTCATCATTCAGATTTTATCTCCCTCTATCTCTCGACTTTTGTTTCTTCAAGACTCAAACAATATTTGTTGTATATAAGACGGAGAGATTGCAGTGGCTGAATTTATGGGTAGCTGATAACGTGCTTTGGACTATGATTGAATCTCTTGCTTTATTTCCCTTCTTTGACGCTTCCTCTGAAGGCTGAAACTCGGACAAGAAGTAGTTCCCCCGGTGTCAACCTTGCCTCTCTATTTGTTTCTCATATTGAGGTAAGTCTTTACTTCAAGGTCCCAACTTTACTCTTTTTAATCAACCCACGTACAATGCTTTTCTTTTGCTTCACTTTTGAATTTGTTTTGTTGAATGTGAACTTTACTCCTTATGCTTGAATCAGCCTTTTTAGGCGCTTTTGTACAGGCAATGAGGTGGATATTGATTAATTTCTGGTTATTGATGAAACCATGTCCCCAAGTTTGAACTTTTCTTTATTACATATGTAATCTTGAAGATAGTATGGTGGCTGAGGGGTTTTGCATCTGTGGATTTGATGCGAGTTTGAAGGTTTGAGGCTCTTCAATGATTTTAGTTTGTTTGCTTTTTGTGTGTACCTGCAGCTTTATTTTAGAGTGTATTCTTTTTAATTAGTGAATTGAGATTTTACCTTAGTTTCTAGCTCTTTTCTATGTATGAATCAAGTGCTTTTTTCCTTCTATTTTTAAGAATCTTTAGTATTTTCATATTTATGTTAGCACTTTCTGTCGACCTCGAACCAGGCGGCTGTATGTATCATGATCTACTTTGAATTGGCAACATGAAGCTTTTTATTTTTGTTCAGGTTGGATGCTATCTTTTAATCAAGTTTGTTGAAGTTTTTGGTAATTTGCTAGAATTAGATCTACGGGGAAGTAAGTAAAACTTTGATTGAGAAAAGAAGATAGCATCTGCACATATGCAACACCCACCTCACGAAAGTACCTGTTGTAGCAACTAGTACCTCAGCTATTTGCTTTCCATTGTGGTTTTTTCCTCTATATTTCTGTAGCAACTGTTTGCAACTTCTGTTTAGGTATCGTCATATCTGTTGTAATGTTTTGGGGATGATAGTATATTTGTTTGCAACATGTGTTATCTGGTAGTTCTGTTCTAGTTATTCAATTGAGTATTCTGATCCAGTGCTCCAGTTATGACTTACTTCGACTAATAAGCTTGTATGAATCCGTTTAGTTTGGTTTTGATTTATTTTGAGGTGTTGGGTTTTGGTTGAGGCCTGTTTGCTTCAGGGTTGTGTCAATGGTATAATTGAGGTTCAAGCGGTACTAATTCTCATCATGGGGAAATATATGCAGTCTAATTTATAAGAAAATATTCCCACTTTACTAGAAATATATTCATAACTTTAGCCTGTAAGTATTGGATATTTTGTGATTTAGTTATGTGCCCAATTGTTGTAAAATGCTACATATGGTTTACAAGTCTCTTACCTGTTATCATTGTGTTTGTGACCCCGAGCAGGTTGCTGAATCATAAAACACTGACCTTAAAATTGAACGGGCTATCACAAGAGCAATTCCAAACATTGAACGGGTTTTGTTTACTTTGCTGCTTCTCTTTCTGGAACCCAGTATATTATGCAACAACTACTTTGATGGCATCATTCCAAGTGAGGTAGCTGACCTCAAAGAATTGGTAGTCTTAGATTTGGGTTACGACAATTTCAGTGGACCACTCCCTTCTAATCTTGAGAACAACCTATCACTGTCACTTCTTTGAGTAAATCCTGCTGCTATGCTTATGATTATAAACTGTTGTTATGTTAATTTTACTCTCTATCTCTTGAGGAACTTTCTTTTGATCTCTTTTATTCTTGTTTCCCTTTTCACAATACAGTATGCTGGCCAATAATAGTTACCTTGGTGGCTTATCTCCTGAGCTTAATCAACTTCAGATGCTATCTGAGTATCAGGTGGATGAGAAACAACTACGTGGTGGTTCTGCTCAAGCAAGCTGTAACAGCGAATCCCTTTCTCGGTGAGTAGCAATGAAATGATTTCCAGCTAAATTTACCACCCTTATCTTACTTACCATTGATAGATTTGGCGTAGGCTGAAGTTGCCCAATATGAAAAGGGGAAACTGGTCCCAAGACGAGTACCAGAATTTATTTAATCTTGTAAATGTTGATTTAAGCACGAAACTATTTACAGAGAAGAAAACAAAGCATGGTATGCTACGGGACAACATATGCTGGGAGGCAATAAGTGACCAACTCGCAACTCGAATAAATTCTTCCTGTTGCCTGAAATGGTATGCCCAGTTAATATCTCCTATGGTAGCTGAAGGGGACTGGGCTAATGCTGATGATTGTAGGTTGTTAATTGCACTCGTGGAACTTTTTGCTGCTTGTGAAGAATACGTGAATTGGGATATCTTCTGGAGCATAGGGCTGGCGATGTATGTCGCAAGCGCTGGAATGAAATGGTACGCCATATTGGTGAATATGGCACCAAACCATTCAGTGAGCAAGTGGAAATTCTTTCCCAGAGATACTGCCCAGATATATTAGAATCAAGAGAAATTTATGACAGCAAACCTCGTGTTGATTTCTTTTCCTTTGGTTTGGCTTTGATGGTATATTTTGTTAAATTATGTAATTTTCTGCTATGTATTAGGGTGTTTTGTCTGAGAAATCCAAGATATTGTTATACTCTCACAAATGATTTTGGTGATCCTCCTCAATTGTCTATTACTCTGCACATTTATTTTTGGCTTTTTATAAGTTGGTCATCGTTCTTTTCTATATCTCCATCTATTTCTCGACTTTTGTCTCTTCAAAACTTGAGCAATGTTCGTTGTTTACAGCCTACAGTGAAGGTACTTCGCTTTTGTGTTAGAAGTTCCCTTTCATAGATACATCAAATGCTTTTTAGAAACGGAGCAGCTAACACGGAGCATTTGTGAAGATTTTAGTGCACTATGTAAGGCACGCTTATAATCCCCCTGCTTCGTCTTTGCCTTTGACAAACTCTGGGTTTCATACTTCCCTTCGTTTCCATTTTCCTCCTCTCCTGTCACAAACTCAGCTAGGATTATATATGGCATGGAAGTCGCCGACAGACTTTACTCTCGTACTGAATTAAGTGCCTGAAATCTTAAAGGGTTCTGTAAAATTTAGAGCAAAAGTTTCAATGGCTTAGGTATAATTTTAGAAGGATTCCCCAAAGTCAATATCTTCGATTCTGAAGAGCAAGAAACGGTTGAATTGGGAAAATATTGTCAGATAAAATTTTCATAGTAAAAGGCGTTTTCAGTGTCGTTGTTTCTTGGGTTCTCTCATCATTATCTGTGTTCGTTTGTGTTTGGGTTAAGTCACAGTATTAATTAGGAGTAATTTGGAATTTTGATGTTAATTCATAATTCTTTCGCCGTTAATTCTTACTTTCCCTAGATGTTTGCATTAGATTAATCTTTTGTAGTGTGTACTATCGGGCATAAGGCTTCTAGTCTTTAGTTTCTTATATAAAGGAAAGATCGAGCCAAACCTATCTGAATGGAGAGCAGAAAGAGGTTTAATAATGCATCATTATTTTGATACGAGATGCCTGGAAACTCATGGTTGCAGTCGCGCTAGTTGTAATCTGTTTACAGTCACTAGCCACTTCTTTGGGCAATGGGGGATAGTAGGATACATAGTCGTTTCTCCAGTGTAATTTAATATTTGTGCGCTTAAAAATGGTGGTTGTCATTGGCGTTGTTGTTGCATGTGATATTAGATTTCTTGTCCTGGAATCATTACAAATATGAGAATTTGATCATATAGCCATATAGGTTGTGTGAATCACCAAGTATTTTGTGCAAGGCTTAATTTTGCTGTTTTCAAAATCTTGAGAAGTCATTAAGGTTTCCAAAGTCAATTTGCTACTTTTCTCCTGAGATTTGCTGCTATCAAAATCTTCAAAAGACATTCAGTATTCCCAAATCGATCTGCATGTTCTCTAATATCCAGAGGACAGCTAGTTGCATTTTTCATTACGTTCATTTAAGTTCACAGCAATAATCTTATGCTTCCACTCCATAGTTTCCGAGTCAATCAGCTCATGAACCATCTTCAACTCCTCAATCCCACTACTTGTGGCAAACTTCCCTGCTCCATTGACTAACCATGGGTCGCCATTCAACTCTCCAGCTAGACCTTCTTTACCTAGTGCCTTCAAACATTAGATGCTTCTAAATGAAAAGCTGTTAGAAATTCAGAATTACCCAACGTGTAGTTAGTGTTTTTGTGGAAATTTGTACAGTGCTTTCTATGAAGCTTCCAGTGGAGCTTGGTTACTTCATTTGAAGGTGTAGAAGAAACTTCTACTGAGCAAAAGTTTCTATGCTAAAGATGATGTTTCCTGCTACGGCCTCTGCTGCTGTTTCTACATGAGATTATCGTTGGACTTTTGTGATGAACTGGCAGATCTGTCTCGGACTTGCGGAGTCATGAGAGCCTAATCAGTTGAGCTGTTATGAATAACTGACAAACATCTGATATCTGTGGCAACATTGTATTGTGCTACCCGTCACTGATTAAATGATAGTATGAACTGGTAGTAAATTATGAAGCTCATCCTGCAAAAATCTTACCTTTTGAGTGCAATGACATATCGATTGGTAGATGTTACGAACGTGAATCTGTGGATATGGTTACTCTATATAGAAATTTTACGCAACTAGCTGATCTGATGTAGAACCCCTCACTAACCGCCTTGCCCTCGCATTCTCTCTTTAGATATCTAATATGATGTTGGACCTTCACTAACTTCTCTTATTCTAGATTTTATTCTTGTACACTTAGGTAAGAAGGCCGACATTCTTTCCTAAAAACTATAAATATACATGTTCAAACATCATGTAAATAAGATTAGAGGGCGGAGGGAGTATGTGATGAGTAATGAGCTATTAATGACCATAATGCCATTCACTTGATGCAATCCACTATGTACTAAGTATGGTTGATATTAACAACGCCATTTTAAATCCTACAGCCACCTAGAGCTACATATTGTTCTGCGAGTGTTTAAGACTTATGTTTTTGTGGGTGTACAAGAGCTACTGTGTGTGCCTCATACATCTGAAGCGTCTAAACTGGTGGTTTTCGCATTTCAACTTAGGTCAAGTATGTAGAAGTACTTCCTTTATCTGTACGGTTTGTTGTTTGGGTATAGTGAATCGTCTTTACATGGTTCTACACATTCTTTTTTCAAGTTTTTGACGTCGAAGTGATAATAGTTTTGTCATGAATCATGATAGACTTTTTGATCGATAGCTCTATTATAGTATAGCCTGTTCTTCTACAGTTCCAGATCGATGTGCTAATTGATGGAAGAAATTTTTTTGTTGGTCTCATACAAACTAGAAACTTCATAGAATTTGAGCTTTTGCAACACGAAAATGAACAATGATCCACAAGTGCATTTGTACATTAACCTGTTATCTTTTACCACTCAAAATTGTTCTTTTTGTGCACTCAGGTATCTCAACACAGTGATATGGTTTGAGTCTGAGTGCACCATATCCAGGATCCAAGATTCCCACGGAGGAGAGACCTATGGAGGCAGTGGAAGTATTAAACCAACTATTGCGCAAGTGAAATTCGAACCCTGACTTGTTTTTCGTTGTTATATACTTATATGAGTTCTCTAGTACTAACTACTTGTATTAAGCTGATGTTAATTGAATAAGATGATGCAATGTTATTTGAGTTTCAATATTGAATTTCCTTGTTCTTCATTGAAAGTTTCTGCTATAAATTCCCAAGTTAGGTCTCATGGATTAGTAATTTTGCACAATTTCCGTTACATTGTCCATCTTGTGCCTGCCAGTCCTACACAGTAAAGATGAGGAATGAATTTCATGGTACGAGTATCGTATTCAGATTTCATGCTAGCGAAAGACAGTCAATTAGAAAGAGTCTAGTTATTTACGAGTTCCTGATGAAGCTCCCACACGTTTTCCTTATTGAAAAGAATTAAATAAGGTGTTGTGTTAAAGAAAGTCGTATTTGTATCATTATGCAAGCAATGGATCGAACTTAACTGGTAGGTGAGGATGTGAAGAGGGGGCTTAATAGGTTTCGTCGGTGGCAGCCGTGTTGGTAGAACTGTGGGACGATACCTGGCAGCATAATATAATTGCATAAACGGTACCATATAAGAACATCATTTAACTGATTGCTACCATGAAATTCATGTGTTTGCAAAGGTATCAATTGGAATTGTCAAAAAAAAACTGAGGGATACCATATAGAATTACCATTATTACTTGATTTTCTTGCATAGCTATTGCATTGACAGTTCTTTTTCTTTGTGATACATTCTTAGTTTATCATAAGTGTAGCAAAGAAGGATCCCACTACTTCTGCTGAATTATTCCCACTACTTCTCTTTTGTTTGCAAAAAAACACTAATATGAACTTGACTACAATTAGTAACTGAGATTCCCTTCTTTCTAATATGGGTCTAAGTTCTTAATCTTCCTCTCTTAAAGATTATCCGACCTAGCCCAGCCTCTCCAATTGCCGAAACTGAAGACTGAGTCTGAACAGAGTTTACAACTACGATAATCTCAGTTTTTTTACTGTGAATTAGAGAAATGAATCTTCCCTATGATTCTGCAATTTATCATATTCAGAACAAATTTTCTTCACTTTCATTGTTACAAAACCCTAATTTCATTCTCGGGAAAATTCAAGTATTAAATTGAATTAGAATCATAGCTGGAAACAAGATGTAGATGAAAATGAAATTGTCATTAAGAGGAATATCATTACAGAAAGTGAATCAATTAGAGATTGACTCAATCTCCAAACAACCCCCCCAACTACAACCTTACAATATATTAATCCCTATCATTAAAACCCCTAATTAACATTACATACAAAATGCATCAACTCATAACACCCTTCTTCAAATTCTTCCTAATTTATAACAAAATCACTAACATTCTAAGCCTTCTTTGGTGATTTAGTAGCCTTGGATGGAGATTTAGGCTCCTTAGCAGCTTTATCAGCAGTCTTCTTTGGCAACAAAATTGGGTTAATGTTTGGTAGAACTCCTCCATGAGCAATTGTCACTCCTGAGAGCAATTTTCCGAGCTCGTCATCGTTCCTCACGGCAAGGAGAACATGCCTTGGGATAATCCTGTTCTTCTTGTTGTCTCTTGCAGCGTTTCCAGCCAACTCCAACACCTTCATTTTCACAAACAAAAATGCAAATATCAATTTCCAGATCCACAAATTTTACATCATAATTAATTATCTCATCCTGATTTCTGTTAGAATCTTGTATTTAGGTTAAAATCATAATTTTCTAATTGGCAAATTTAGAACAAATTAACCTAAGGAATGAGCAAATTGAAGAAACTAATCAACGTTGTGACAAACTAATCATCGTGAATACAAATTTATAACTAATCTTATAATTAGGTTAAAATCACAACCTATTATATGTTTAAAACCTTAAAATTAGGTTAAAATCTCATCAGAATAAGTAGATTTCAAACGCCATAACCTAATATCAGATACTGAGAACAAAAAACTTGCAGCAAAATCATCAGATTAATGAAATTCTCAAATCCAATGAAAGAGATAATTTCTAAACAAAAACAACAATTTCACGAGCTAATTGAATCCAAAGAGAACACTCTGGATGCCAAAAAAAGAACGTAGAAACAATTTTTCCAAGATCTAATGATAGAACTTGTAAAAAACATATTATTGAACATATATCAACATTTTAAGAGCTAATCAAAGAGAAAATGAATCATAAATCCAAATTTACGACTCCGAGTGACAAAATCTGATATACAAAAACACTTTCAATGATCTAATAACAAAATCTCAAGATTAAACCAAAAAAAAGCTCAAAAACTGAAAATGAACCAAACAAGAGAAAAGTATTACCTCAGCAGCAAGGTACTCAAGAACAGCAGCTAAGTAAACAGGAGCACCAGTACCAACACGTTGAGCATAACGTCCTTTCTTCAAATACCTTCCAATTCTACCAACTGGAAACTGCAAACCAGCTTTAACAGATCGAGAAACTGGCTTCTTCTTAGGACCTCCACCTTTCCTTCCTGCTGCTCCTTTCTTTGCCTTTCCTCCTGCTGTTGAATCCATTTTTTTTCTCTCTCTCTGAAACGAACGAAGCTTTAATGGCGTTTTTGGAGAAATGAAGAAGATGAGAGAGAGATAATTGGAGGTTTTGAAATGAGATGGATGAATCTGTTGGAGGGAGATGTTTATATAGTGGAGAGTTTGGGAGGTGGGAAATGTTGTAAGGAATAGGGATGCTGTGTTTTGGCCGTTGGATTAGATTGTATTGAGAGGTTAGATTTTGTTTTGTTTGCGATCCGTGTGCTTTTGAATGGACCAATGGGAAGCGAGTATGAAATATTTTTGAATTCTGTGTGAAAATTTGG